>CM053745.1:27389081-27420132 GCA_028658305.1 Pachyuromys duprasi | reverse complement strand
CTGTTGGTGGACTTGGAGGGGGCGGGGAGGAGATGAGGGAGGGATGGGGAGAGTGGGAGGGCATGAGGGAGGGGGCTATGCCTGGGATACAAAGTACCTAACCTGTGATTAATATAAAAATAAATAAATTACATTTAAATGAAAAAAGAAGAAGAAGAAAAAGTGAATCTAAACACTGGAAGAACAGCTCAGTCAGTGATTTAGCTCAGGCCTAGCACGCTTGAGGGAACCATAACCACGGTGTTCACTGAGAAAATAGAGAGCATGGAAATTAGGTGTTACCTCAATAGGAATGCAATCTTAGGCACTGTCTTCAATTTAACCTCCCTAAAATTCTGCTTTGCTTGAATTACTATCAGAATTAAATGATAGATATTTTTACAAACTTAAAACAATGGATTAAGTTAATAATGCTATTTTGTGTAATATTTGGATAAGATATACATTAACATATAAATGTGCTATACAGCTGAAACTGAGGGACATTCTACAGAACACATACCTAGTATACCTCCAATGTTTGAAGGTTATGACAAAGGGATGGTTACAGACTGCTAAGTCTAAGTAATGAGAGAATGGCACATAATAATAGAGATAGGTATCCTAGACAGAAAACAATGTGTGCAAATGGTAAAATGGAAGTAGGACTTAGGGTTAGTTAATAGTATTATAACCAATGATCATTTCCTCTTCTTAACAAATGTATACTGTTTAGGTAAGATGATAGCAGGGAAATTAAGATAAGGAATACTTGCATGCACAGTAAAGCTAAACTGTGTCTGCCAGTCATTTTTAGAGAGCTCTTCTGACTCTTCATAATTGGACATGCATATAATTGAAACCAGATGCATCATGGGGTGGGGAATGCATAATAGAAGAAAACAATGATATAACCTAATCTAGCAATTAAAATAACCACACAAACTACACATTTCAGTACCAGCCCTTCCTCCTGTTAAACCTCATTTTAAAAGACCCTAAGTTTTGTCCTGGGGCCCTTGAATAATCTCATGCTTTGGACCACTGTCAATCTTGATTCTCTGCTATTGCTCTGCTTTTAATAAAGTTACCTTATTTCTTTTACAAATCTGTGTGAACCCTTATTTTCAAATCTTTGGGTAAAAGATCAAAACCGTAGACACCTCTGGCCCAGATCCCGACCACATGTAATAGAAATCCACACACCTGTAAGGGCAATGTCGTCATCGTCATCTACGATCTCTTCTTCAGCCACATCCAGTGAACTCTCAGTAATCATGTCATTAGGCTCTTCCACACAGGCTAGACCAGCATAACTATTGAGAATATCAGCACCAGGAACATGCTCCACAATGACAGCAGGAAATATAGCAGGGTCGCCAAGCTGCAGGGGTGGAAGGGGAAGTAAAGAGAAAAGTTTTGCTTTTGTTGGATACAATCCAAAAACATTTTTAGTTACTTTTTCAAAAAACACTTGACACTCATCTTTATTTGTTTGTATTTTCTTAAGTGAAGATTTTACCCAGGGACTAATGTAAACTAGGCAAAAATTCAACCACTGTAAAAAACCCTTTTTACAGTGAAGTTTCTTTCAGAGAAGAAATATCAGTTTAGTATCTATTACACTGTTGCTTGACATGGAAGCCTTGAATACCTTTGACTCACATGAAAACAATTAACTTTCACTTTCTATTATTGTCCTCTTTAAGGACTGTATTAAGGTTAAGAATTTTTCCAACTAATGTCTGTTTATAAGAGTACAGAAGTCTAGGGTAGGTGGGTGGCACACACCGTTAATCCCAGCACTCCAGAAGACAGACGTTGTTGGAGTGCTATGTGTTTGGACCAGTCTGATCTACATACTGAGTTCCAGCCCTGCCAAAGCTACATAGAAAGACCCTGTTTCAAAATTAACACCAAAGATTATAAAACTTCAGAACTGAAATTATAACCTCATTTGGTGACCTCATTTTACCATTGAGAAACTGCCCCAAGAGGTTTTCAACGACATAGTTAAAGTCAATTCAGGTACTTTTCTGCTATGCTTTGTTTCATTATATGTAGCTAGCCTGGAACTCATGATGTAGTCCAGAGTAGCTGCGAACTCATGGCATTCCTCTGCTTCAGGTTCCCAAATGCAAGAATAAACAGGTATAAACTACTATGCCTGGTATTCTTTAAATTTCTTATTTTGAAATGATCACTAACTTAGAAAAATTGCAAAACAACTTCTAAGAATTTTCATATAACCTTAGCTCATATTCCTCTAATTCTAATACTTAATTAAGCATTTCTACTATTGGGTTTTTTTGTTTTTGTTTTTTGTTTGTTTTGAAACCTGGTTTCTCTGTGTAGCCTTGGCTGTCTTTGTAGACTAGGCTAGCTCTGTACTCAAAGAGATCCGCTAGGATTATGGGCATGTGCCACCTCGCCCAGCAATCATTTCTATTATTGTTATCATCTGACTTTTTTCTGGTTTGTTTAAAGTGGTAGTAGACATACCTTCTTTTTAAAAATGTTTATGGGTGAGGTTTGTTGCTACAAGCTCCTGCAACACGTGCTTTGAGGCCATTCTCAGCTGGGAAACTGTCGTGACCAAAGTCCATGTTTTGGTCAGTATTTAATATTTAATAAGGCTTCCTTTAATTTTGGCCAAAAAAATGTTTGTGGGTGTTTTATGTGCATGTCTGTCTGTGCACCACATGTGTGCAGTACCAGAGTATTGGATCTCCTTAAACTGAAGTATGGGAGTTGCAGACAGTTGTGAGCTGCCATGTGGTGCTGGGAATTGAATCTGAATCCTCTGGAAGAGCAGCCAGAGCTCTTACCTACTGAACCACCTCTTCAGCCTTTAACCCAAAATATTGCCTTATTTCCTAAATGCATTATCTTTTATAAAGATAGACAAACTGTCAAAAGCAGGAAATGAGTACTGTACTATTAACTAATCTGCAAATCTGATTTAAATTCCCTCAATCATCTTACTAATGATCACAGGGAAAGATAAAAAAAGAAGTGGAAAAAATCAGAAATTAGTAGGATCAGAGTTCATTTAGTAAGCATCCTATTTATTTCATTGTTTTGTTTTGTTTGAAATAGAATCTTAATATGTATCCCAGATTTGTCTCCCACCCGAATTAATTCTCCTAACTTAGCCTCCTGAGTCCTCGGTATACAGAATCATGCCTGTCTAACTGTAGTATTTTTGAAAAAGTACAGGTTATTTGTTATATAGAATAGCCCAAATTTTGTGTTTGGTTGTTTCCTTGTGTGTAGATCCAGTTTGCATTTTGACAAGAATTCAAAAGAAGTATTGTTGTATCACTTAAAATATATCATATCATGTCAAGGGCCCCTAAATACTCATTTATCCCAGCACTGGGATACTTTGACCACTTTTTTAAAGGCTATATATCAGGTTTCTTCACTATAAAATTAATATTCTTCTATAAAATGATTAGTACTTTGTGAGAACATTCTTCTTAAGCACTTCCTCATAGATGCATCTTAGTAAAGTGGGAAAAGGTTCCTGTTTATAGGAAATGCATCAGGTCCTTTGACATTTTCTACTGGAGAATGAACTACACTGGAATTACTTATGGCTTTGCTATATACAAACAGTGTCCACCTTTTAAAACCAGTGTTTATACAACTGTAGAGTAAGGTCAGATAGTACTTGTAACAAAAAAGATTTAATTGCTAAAAGTTATATAGCATGAGTGTGTTAAACAGATAGTATCCTTACCTTCAAGAATGGTAAGCAATGAAATTTATAGGTAATGATTAAGGCACATTTTGGTTTTACTTCAAAATGTTTCTTCCTATTTAAAAAGTTAGCCAGAACTTTTTAAACTGTAAAACCAGTCTTGAAACTGAAACTATGGGCTCAAGAATTTAGATTGTGAAACAGATAAACCCATACATAAGCAGTTAAAGAAAACATTTAATTTCCAAAGCAAAATATAAACACTTGACTTTCCTTTCTTCTGTAAAGCAGGACACCTGTCTTTAAGTCAGAGGACAAGGGCAGGGTTGGTTCTCTCCTTTCAAGTCAGTCCCAGGGGTCAAACTCGGGTCAGCAGGCATAGTAGCAAGTGCCTTTATTTTTTAAGCTACTTCAAGGACCCTCCCTTTCTTTTTCTTGAGAGGTGATCACTTCACATATAATGCAACCTAGTATGAACATATTCACATGCTAAATAAAACACTTCTCTTAGGAGTTCCATTTCAATCTACTTCTAAAGGGGCTGAGCCCAATGTTCAGCACATTTTCACATGATTCCACTTTATTTAGTACAACCAGATGTACACGGTAAGAACAGAGCACATCACCCCATCTACTGACAGATAAAGAACTGGGTTAAGAATGTACCCAAGGTCAGTCACTAAGTCCAACAAAGAGACATGTCAAATGCCACTCACAGGTGCACAACTCACTCAAATAAAAGAAGAATATTCCTCCCAGTACAAACCTACCTGGTTCTTGCAATTTAAACAGAGACAGGCAAAAACATAAATATTACAAGAAACACCTGGACAATTTTATCTGCATCTAGGGTTTGGAAGGAAGAAATTATGTAATTATAATCTCAAAAGTGAAAGAGGTAATAAAATTTTAAAAAGAAAGAAAACACTGTCAGCTGTCAGGGTGGCACACACCTGTAAATATCAGCAATGAGGTGTAGAAGACTCCCAGATAGCACTAGAGAAACCAGCAATGTCCAACAGGAGGCTTTTCTCTTCAATGGAAGGGATTTACACCTGCTTCCACCCAGAAAACTGGGACTGGATGTAGTTAATAACCTGGTGATCTTTGCCTCACCAGAATCCCAGACTCTTCCGAGACTCCTGAGCATTGTTTCTCTGTTAGTAGAATCCATTGTTGTGATAGAAGTCCCATGTACTTTGTAAACCCCTATCCAACTAATAGAACCCATTCTTACGGAAGAGCTCACAGGTACTTTGCAAAAGACATGTACTTTATAAAGAAATTTCAATGTACTCACGACTTAAGGTTTATTGTGATCACTGTCACCAGGAAACTTTTTTCCAAAGTTGTACTGTCAAATATGTCAAAAATAAAACTGCTCTGGGTCAGACTCTAGAAGTGTGAACCAACAGCGGCTAACCAGTTTTCCTTCATTACTAGAGGTTCATTAATCTGCCATCAGCATTTTCAAGGATCATTCACACATTCTCACACACACACACACACACTCAGGAGGCTAAAACAGGAGATCACACATTTAGGGTTTGCTTCTGTAACACAGATCCAGGTCAACATAAGCTACATAAGGAGACTCATCTCAAAAAACAGAGAGACAAGACAATATGAAGCAGGAGAGGAGGAAGCTATGGAGGAGGATGGGGAAAAATGGACAGAACAAGAAAGAAAAAAACTAAAGTTACGCATAAAGCTCAATGGTAGACTGTACAAGCCTCAGTTTCAATGTAGGAAAAAATAAAATCAGACACAAAAAAGGAAAGAAAATATTTCCTTTGACCCAGAAGTTTAGTTAACTATGAAGAACACCTTTAATGATAGCACTGGGGAGACACAGGTGGTGGGTCTCTGAGAGTTCAAGGCCAGCCGGTCTACATAGTGACTGCATCAAAAAGAAAACAAAGAAATGCACGGGAGAAAATGAGAGGCACTGGCTGCCATTAGGAAGGCAGTGTCATGTAGTAAACAAAGACAGTATGAGTCATGAGACCCCGCGCTTTCTTAGACAAAGGAAAGCAGAAATGAGAGTAAGTGAAATACCACTGATTTAATCAACTGCAGATTAAAATATTCTTAAAATATACATGGGGCTCAGAAGTTGGCTCAGTGGATAAAGCACTTGCTATATAAGCATGATGACTGGAGATCAGATCCCCAGGACCCCTGTAAATGTCAGGTGTGGGGGCCCACCTCTAATCCCAATGCTGGGAAGGTAAAGACAGTGGATCCCTTGGGTAAAATGGCTAGCTAGGACTATCTAAATGGACAAACTCTGGCTTCAAGTGTCAGACCCTGCTTTAGTAAATGAAGCAGACAGCAGTTGAGGAAGATACTTAATGTCAACCTTTGATACACAGACAAGCATGCATACACACACATATACACACCCCACAGGAACATTCATGTGACACACATACAAAAAAATAAATTGTGCTTATAATGAACATGTTTAGACTTATTATTATTATTTCCAAATAGTCTAACAAATGTTTCCATAAGACTTACAGTATATAAATATAATTAATCTAGAAATGAGTTTAAGTATATGGGAGAGTTTATATGGGTTATAAGCAAATACTATACTGTTTCAAATAAGCTTTTGCAGACTTTGGAATCCAGAAGTGCTGGGACCTGCCCCCCTCAGATATGAGGAACAACTGCACTTTACCTCACTGCATAACCGACAAGTAACTGAGTTCTAACTTGAACTGACTCCAGGGTTCATGCTATTCATCTGTATCTTATATAGTCAATTTCAAAATGATGGTTTTAGAGAACCGAGTACCTGTCTACCTGACTGTATAGAAATGCAATGGGTAAATGAGCATTTAGAGCAGTGTGGCTTTAACATTACCGTCACTAGGGTCTCATCAGTCTGCTGTACACTTCCTTGGCACTGTACTTTCTCTCAGGATCGCTCCTGATTTATACATAAGGTAACATGCTGTAGTTAATAAAAAATGAGTGTTGAGCTATATAATGTTTATTATTAGCCCTAAGATTATCACAGTGGTATTATTTAACCTGCTATCACAAATAATAAGACAAAGACACCTGTTAGATAATCGCCATATTGGCTTCAGGCTGGGCTATTTCACTGTACTGGCTCAGTAACCTCACCACCTATCATAATCCTCTTCATGGTCCACCTTCCATCCACACTCCCTAGATGCTTGCCTGTATTCTTCATCTGGGCCTTTTCGAGCCATTATTGGAGTCCTTGCTCTTGGCCCTCATGGGTTTTTCTCCACACTAACCCATCATGGGGTCCTCCTTCCTCCTCTCTTCCTGTAAGGGAAGGCTGGGAACCTTAGCCACGCCTACCCCATTCTGCCCTGCCCACATATAGGCTGCTTAATCAACCAATCAGATATAATGACTTAGACAGATTTACACAACATGGATAAGTTTACACAACAAGGATAGGTTTACACAACAAGGACTAACCAGATCTTGAGGGCTAAAATCAGAACAATCCCCAACAGTAGCTTGAGTGTCTCACTAAAATCATAAACATAAATAATCCCTAACAACAATCTATAAACATTTGCCCTTACACCCATGGATAAGTGTGTTCTCCACCCTAATCAATACACAGAAATCACTACCAAAAACCACAACCAATCAAAATGCAGAGTTGTAGAGGTCAGTCCCAGTGCACACATCTACACCTAAGGCTCAGGAAATGTTACAGAAGAAAGGGCAGAAAGAATGTAAGAGCCGGAGGATCAGGGAGTTTTCTGTGATAGTAGGTTTCCTTGTAATTTCAGAAGCTACACCCATAAAGTATCACCACATGACTGTCCAAAGATGAGCTGAATAAGGACGGCACCAATAGACATGCCAAAGTGAACAGGGAAAATCCCACAAGGCCTCAACCCTACACAAAGAACTATAAACAACTGAGGAAATCTGGGAGTCAGAGAGGACTTCCTAGGAAAAAGCACACCAACCGGTATCTAGTGCCAAATGGTCAGTCCTAAAACCATATATTGGAGTAACATAATACAGACTGAGCAGGCTATACTTAGGAATACATAGATGTTTGAGCATATATACAGACAACAAGTAGTGAAAAAATAGAGGCAATGAATTTGAAGGTGAGCCAGGATGGGCATATGAAAGGGTTTGGAGAGAGGGAAGGGAAAGGAGAAATGTTGAAACTATATCATAATCTCAAAAATTTAAAAAAAAAGAGCTTATTTTAAAGTTGTTCACCTCCTGTTTCTTCAGGGCACTATCAATTTACATAAAATAAACAACTCATATATTCATAATTCAAGGGGCTGGAGAGATAACTCACTGGTTATGAGAACTGGCTGCTCTTCCAGAGGACCTGAGTTTGATTCCCAGCACCCACAAGGTAGCTCACAACTACTATAACTCTATTCCCAGAGATCCAATGTCCTTTTCTGGCCTCCATGGCAAGCACACATATGCTATACAAACATGCATGCCAGCAAAACACACATGTGCGCACGCACACACACACACTATATATATATATATGTAAAATAAGAAGCCTGAAACTACAGAACACATTTCCAATAACTACACAGTATTGGCCTCTACTACCATAAATGGAAGAAAAAGGCACAATCCAGCAACTTCAGCTGTTGATCTGGACTCAAGATAAATGGCCTTTTATTTGAATTGACTAGCAACTGAGTAAAGTATAAGTCATCAAGAATACAATCCTTTAAAACCACACACTGTAAAACTCCTCACGGAGTTATCCCTGCACTCTATAGAGGCAGAGACAGGAGGACTGCTGAAATTCAAGGCCAGGATCTACAGACCAAGTTTCAGGTTAGCCAGAGGCATTAAGGGAAGACAGTATGAACAAACACTTAAATTTCACACGTTAAACTATCTATGACTGACTGTCTCTGACATGGACTCAATGGCGGGCTCTTTGACCACCACCTCCCTCCCCAGGGAGGAGCAGCCTTGCTAGGCCACAGAGGAGGACTTTGCAGCCAGTCCTGATGAGACCTAATAAGCTAGGGTCAGATGGAAGGGGAGGAGGACCTCCCCCATCAGTGGACTTAGGGAGGGGCAAAAAGGAGATGAGGAAGGGAGGGTGGGATTAGGAGGGAATGAGGGAGGGGGCTACAGCTGGGATACAAAGTAAATAAATGGTAACTAATAGAAAAATTTTTAAAAAATAAAAATTTAATTAAAAAAGTAATCTATGACTTAGGTGTCTCCCCCCCCCCCCTCCTTTTCAAGACAGGGTTTCTCTGCAGAGCTAGCTGTCCTGGAATTCTATGTAGACCAAGATGACCTCAAATTCACAGAGATCCGCCTGCTTCTGCCTCCCAAGCACTGGGATTAAAAGTGTGTGCAATCACGCCTGGTAAGATTTAGATTTTTAAAGTAAGTTAAAAAAAAAAAATCCTGACTGTATCCACCTGTTTGGACTGCCACAAAAAGTACCAAAACTAAGTGCCTTCACCAAAAGAAATGTATTCTCACCGTTCTAAAGGACAGGGACTGATACATGGCTGGCTCCTTCTGCAGAGCTACTCAGTTCTCCTTGGCTCCCTTAATGTTCACATGACATCCTCCCCACGTTTGTCTGAGCTTCCTCCTTCTATAAGAAGCCACCCTATAAAAGGGGCACACTTCATTCATTCTAATCAATCACATCTGCAATGATCCAATTTGCAAATAAAGTCACATTCTGTGGTAACACAGGCTAGGACTTCAATAAAGAGGTGGTAAATTACACAAATTACACCCCTAACAGGACTCAATTTAAATTAACTTTAGGCGTGCTGTTTGAATACTTGTTCCTATAAATGTTGTTGTTTTGTTTCCCTCAGATGAGGGGGAGAGATGAGAGCCATACCCAAACTTTACTAATACATGGCTTGGGCTGAGCCTAGAATATTCTATCCAACTATCCCTAGACCTAGGCCTAGAAGCTTCTAGTCTCTGTAAGATCTAATCTTCTGCAAGATCTGCCCTTGAAGGCTTCAGCTGCCAGCCTCTGTCTGCTAACCTAGGCCTAGAATGTTTCCAGGCTCTTTGAGACTCACTGTTGAATAAGCTCACACTTTCTCATTCTTTCTGAACTCTGGCTGGCTGGTTCAGCTCAGCTGTTCTTGCTCAAAACTCCTCTCCAAGCTCATTGAGATTCCTCTACAGGTTCCCTCTATCCTAATACCAAAAGCTTATGAAAATAAAATATAGACATATATACATTTACAGATGGTTTTAAATTAAGAGTAGACATTATTCTTCAGATTTTAACTCATCTTTTTCCTACATTGTTTAAATCTAACTCCTCCCCAGATTGATCAAAAAAAAAAAAAAAAAAAAACAAGCTTCAAAAGGTCAGAGCAATGAGGACAGCAGCATGCCCTGTAGTCCCAGATACCAGGGAAACTAAGACAGAGTACTACTCCTTGACCAACTTATATAATACCAACTCAAAAAATAAGCTGAAATTTTAAGTTATTTATAAAATAATGAGACTTACAGCAGCTAAAGAAAATCTATAGTTTCTTTTATAAAATTTCTACTTTTATTATTTATTACTTTTTTGTTGTATTGGGATCAAACACATGTCTTTAAGCATTCAGGCAAGTGTTATACCTCAGCTATAGCCCTAGTCCTGATTTTTCCTTAAAGAAACAAAGTGACAACCTATTTTGAACACTGTTCCATTGCTGTGAAAAGACACTATAACCAAGACAATGTTCATAAAAGAAAGCATTTAACTGGGAGCTTGCTTACAATTGAAAAAGTTTAGTACATTGTCATCATGGTAGGAACATAATAGCATTCGTGATGGTGCTGGCGCAGTAGCTGAGAGCTACATCCCGATCTACAGGCAGAAAGACACTAAGAGAGAAGAGAGAGAATGGGTCTGGCAGGAGCTTTTGAAACCTCAAAGCCCACCCAGTGACACACTTCATCAAAAAAGCCACACTTCCTAATCCTTCTGCTCCTGCTTGAGCTACTCCCTGGTGACTAAGCACTCAAATACATGAATCTATGGAGGTCATTCTTATCCAGACCACTGCACAGCTCACTTTTTTAGCCTGTCCTAAATAAATGAATAAATAAGCAAGTAAACAAATAAATAAATAAATAAAATTTTATTTATCTGGCAGCCTTAAATCAAGGGCATCCTTATACCTGTGACAAGTTTTAGGCTAGCCTGTGCTATATAAGCCTCTTTATATAAAAAAAAAATTAAGTACTCTGCAAACATGTTTAAAGGTTTTCCTCATTTAAGTAATTAAATCAACCATCTTTTCTCCTTTTTAAATCCAGCCCTATCCTTGGAAATCTGAGGAGAACACTCAGGGCCTCACACATGCTAAACAGATACTGTACCACTGAGCCATATAGAAGTTCTACCTGTGACTTGAGAAAGAGAACTTCACTAAATTTTAATGTTCCTTTCCCTTATCTGTACACTGGGAAACATTTAAATACTCCAGTTAAGTTTGAGATAATTCAGATTATCTAGGGATACAGCCAGGGCTTATAAATAAACTTCCTTGAGTCTAATTTGTACTCAGGATCTAGGACCACTGATATAAAAGAATTATTCAAAATTGTACTTGCCTGAATTGGGTCAACTCTTATTATTCATGCAAATCTCTGGATACTGGAAATCTGAACATATATTACAGGGTCTTTTGCTCTTTGGCATTTGTAGATGATTTTCACTTTGTGAAACAGAACCAAAGCAAACTACAAATCCTGGAGACCAGGAAAGAAAGATTTCCTGGAATCAAAAGTATGTCAAATCAGTCTTTGAAATAGCTGCTTCTAAAAGTCCAATTCATTATAGTGATAAAAACTGACTTTCATAGGTTTTCTAACTTTACTGAAAGTCTTAGTAGCTCAAAAGGAAAAAAAAATATTATGAACAGGTTAAGTCCTAGAGCATATGTTAAAAGCAAAATTTCAGGCAACATTTTAGCAGCAATAATAAAAATAAAACGAAGGACAGTTCCTCAGATTTCAACACAGTCCCTTGTAGTTTCCCTTGGTTGTGGTTCATCACATATATTATGAGGCAATACTGTCGACTACAAGGAGATGTGACGGAACCAATGGAAACAGTACAATATGTGCTTCTGCTAAGAAGCTTGTTTCGTTCCCTCACTAGGGCAGGTCCCCCAGTCCTAGATGGCAGTGCTGTCAGGCAAGTTTAAGTTTTCAACATGCTTTCAGATATTAAAAAAAAGAAGCACTCACAGAACTTGTTTGCCCAGTTTCCCTAACAGCGGCAGCTCTCAATCTGTTCCATGGTGATTGTGAAACACCCTGCCACAGCCCTCCAGAAAACAGCTCACGGCCAAAGAGCAAAACATTTTCCTCAAACAAAAAAGCAGGGTAGAAAGTCTTGTAAAATGCCCTCAGTGCAGATACTTCTTTTCAAAAACAAGTACAAGATAAGCATGCTTTCAAGAAGTTAATATATTTTCATACCAGGACAGATAGACAGACAGAGAGACAGACATGCACGTAACACATTCCAGCCAGACTGGTGCCTCATTCCTCCCATCATCTCCAAAATCTCCTTGACTCTAGAATTCTCCAGTAAACATACAAGACAAACATAGCACACTTTAAGACAAATTGCCCTGTTTTCCAATCAGACTGGACTCAGCTCAAGTTTTCAGCCTCCAAAGACACTGCTCTGAAGACCTGTGATTTATTCTTGAAGTGACTTCCTTTACACCTCCCATTTTGGGAAAAAAATAAATGGTTACAACTTCATCCTATCACAACACCCTCTGACAGTATTTTGCTATGTGCCAATTGTACAACTTATCTGCATGTAACAAGATGGTACAGCAGTGAATACTCCATCTCTAACTGGGCATTTGAACATACTTGGGTGAAAGACAATTTGTCTTAAGGTGTTCAAATTAGTCAGGCTTTCTAAGTTTTACTTTCTGTATCTATTTTAAAAAATACACTTAAGACTATCTTTGAAAATTACTACAGAAATTAAATAACATGGAGCCAAGTAACTTTATATTGAAGAGCATGTTGTAAGTAATCAAGAACATATACCAATGAAGTTGTTCAAAATCTTACCTAAACAGAAACAGGAATCCTCTAGTTTATGTTTTGCTTTTGTGACTCTTTGGGAATTAGGGGCCTCTTGTATGTTAAGCAAGCACTCAGCCACTGAGTTATATTCCTAGGCCTAAATAAACATGGGGGGAGGGGAAGGGACATGTGCACATGCTCACATACCCCACTTCTGGTCTTGAACCCAACAGTGATCATCATCACCGTATCTGTGCCTCCCACATTCTGAAATTATAACCACAAGTCTAACAACCTGAGTTTGATCCTCAAGACCCATAGAGTGAAAAGAGACAGCCAATTTTTAGAAAATGTCCTTGGACCTCCATATTTGCACCAGGATGCCTACACACTAGATACATACATACATACATACATGCATGCATACGTACATGCAAACATACATACATACATTGATGTAGGTAGGTAGATAGACAATAAATACATAGTGGATTGATGGATACATGATCTTCGGTTTTGATTCCCTATGTTTGTGTGGGTACCTCTCTCTCTTCCTGTCTGTGTGTGTGTGTTAAAGCCAAAAGTCAGCCTTGGGTGTTTCTCCTTAGATGCTGTCCACCTTGTTATTGTTGCTGTTCTGTACTGTTTTGTTTTGTTTTAGTGGAAATGAGCTTCATTACATCAAGTAACAGATACATCCAAAGGTGTAAAAGCTTTAGTCATTCCTCTCCAAGTGCAGTCACAATGTGTTTCCTCCTGCAACCTCTGCTGAGACTCTTCACTCTAAAAACGTTCCTTCTTCATATGAAGAATAGCAAGCTACTAATAATTATGTTGACACTCAAGAGAAAAATGATTGACACATTCAAGGTGGTAAGGGACAGAGACAGCAGTGCCTGCTCTTATTATTGTATTCAAACAAGGTATCTAGTTAGAGCGCAGTTGATTGTCCACCTGTGCACATGAACAATTTGCCAGCTTTGATATCAGTGTTACATTCACTTTGTAAAAAATGATTTAAGATGGGGGCTGGAAAGATGGCTCAGCAATTAAGAGCACTGTTTGCTTTTCAAGAGGTCCTGAGCTCAATTCTTAGCAACTACATGGTGGCTCACAACCATCTATCCTGGGATCTGATGCCCTCTTCTAGCATGCAGATGACCTGCAGGTAAAGCACTCTTATATGTAAAATAAATAAAATTTTTAAATGATTTAAGAAACTCTAAATGGAAACTGCTTAAGTAATTCATGAAAGTTTAAAATCACTCACCATGAAAGTATTTGGGTCTATACATGTTACATATGTGGAGATTATTCACTGGTGATTTCCTGTTTCTTTTGTTGCTGCTTAGATATTTTCATTTTAAGCACAATATCAAATCTAGATTCCTACTATTCTAAAAACACAAAGCATACATTTTCAATGCAGTATCCCAGATGCTGTATCAAAGCCACATAGCCCTGCACCACCCATCAGCCTGTAACAGATTTTAATCAAACAAACCAAGTGCAGTGTTGCCATTTTACTAAGGAAACAGCTAATAAAACAAATTACCCCCTAACAGGTAGTCTAAAAGAATGCTCATAAATCAAAACAGGAATCCAAGCATATATTGAGCACAATGTTAAAGAGTGGTGAGCCTTTCAACCTTGCCTATAAGATCTGCTAAAGGTGAACAATTCTAGGTCTTCTAGTTACCAAGTAACATGTTTTAACATTATCCTACAGAAAATCAAGGGACTGAGCCATCTCTGAAGCCCCTCTAGTCTCCATCTCTGGAAGCAGTTTAAAATGATGCTCCTAACAAAGTCCTGGGGAAAGCAGCTGCCACACTAAAGACTTTAGATGGCTCATACCACGGAAGCTCCACAGCACTACGCCACAGTCGCTAGTCAAGCAGCCCAAAAGAAGCAGACCTAAGATCTAAATCCAGACAACAGGACTACACCTTGCTCAGTCAGCAAGGTTAGCCAACCGTTCCTGTAATCAGTCTCATGGAAGTTAAAGCTTTGGTTTAATGACGTGTAGATGGCTGTCTTCATAATGAGCACTGTATTTAGAACCATAGCAAACTGAGCTCATTTTACATCTGCTGGCTCTAGTTTTGGGGTGCTTCTGAAGACACTTGGCTTTGCAC
This sequence comes from Pachyuromys duprasi, assembly GCA_028658305.1. Taxonomy (NCBI): domain Eukaryota; kingdom Metazoa; phylum Chordata; class Mammalia; order Rodentia; family Muridae; genus Pachyuromys; species Pachyuromys duprasi. The sequence continues at coordinate 27,405,264 of CM053745.1, read as the reverse complement.
AGCACCAGCAAAACCCAACGGTCTAAGCAAACTGTCTTTTTACTAAACTTATCCAAGATAGCATTTGAAATTCCACTGTAAACTGAGCTTGGTAGTGCGTAACTGTAACCCAGCACTTAGGGAGGCAGAGGCAGGGAGACCTCTGTGAGTTTGAGGCCAGCCTGGGCTGCAAAGTGAATCCAGCCAAGGCTACACAGAGAAACCCTGTCTCACCACACACTCAGGCAAACACACACACTCCATTGTAAATCCCTGTGAGATTTGAGGTTGTTTAAACATTGTCTAATCTTATTGGAATTTCTTTTCTTTTTCATTTAACATTTGAAATTCCACTGTAAATCTCTATGAGGTTGTTTAAACATAGACTAATCTTATTGGGCTTTCTTAATATTTTTCCATTTATAATTACACTATTTCCCTCTTCCCTTCAAATCCTCCAATAACAAACACTCTTCCTTGCTCTCTGAAAACATACATACTAGTAACATCATATAAATTAACATTGTATAGATTAAGCATTATCTATATATACATTGCATAGATTAAGGCATATTTATGTATTTAGGAATATATACATGCATATATGTGTTGGTTTGACTGAGAATGGCCCAAACAAGGTCACAGATTTGAATGCTTGGCCACTAGGGAGCGTTTGAAAAGACTAGGGGTTGTGGCTTTGCTGGAGGAAATGTGTCACTGAAAATGGGCTTTGAGGTTTTCAAAACCCCAATGGCTTTCTCTTCTGCTGCCTGCCAATCCAGAACCCTCAGCTACTTCTCTAGCACCGTGTCTGCCTGCACGCCACCACACCACCTACCATGGCAATGGACTAAACTTCTGAAACTGTATGCTAGCTCTAATTAAATGCTTTCTTTTATAAGAGCTGCTGTGGCCGTGGTGTCTCTTCACAGCAACAGAACACTTACTAAGATGATACCCATATGTGGATGCAACAAGAAGTAATAATAATAATAATAATAAAAAACAGAGGGCATGAATTTGAAAGAGAAAAGAAGTTTTTCTTTTTTCAGTCAGGATAAATTGTAATTTGGCCATGCATTCCTCAAAGTAAGGCTCAATAAAGATCATCTTAATGGTTTTGTTTTGTTTTTTCCTTTTGAGGGATAAGTGTTGTTGCCATTTGTAGTGTAATTCATGGACAACATAGATGAACATGCTTAAAGCCTGGAGCTATAGCCCTAGGTTTAATTCCCAGTACGGGGGAGGGTGAGAAAGGGAGAGGGATCCAAACATTAAAAAATGTATGTTATGGTTCCATTTATATAAAATGCCTGTAATTAGTGGTTTTCAGGGCTGAAAGTAGCTAGAAATAGTACACCACCCTTTGAAGAGGGAATTAGCTTATCATATATCAAATCTATAAAGTGACAATGAAACGAATGTGATATGGGCATGATATAAAAATAGTTCAATTAAACAATAATTAGCAAGTTCAAAATGTATGTCTGTACTTAAGGTAATTCAACATATATACGTAAAATTGGTAATTTTAGGATGAAAAAATATTTTTAAAAAATGAATAAGAACTCCCACTGTGGAGGAGGGAGATTTATCAGATCACTGTAGCACTTCCCACATAAAAGAAAGCACTTCAGATGAGCTGAAGAGCTAAATATGTGAAACATAGCAGAAGAAAAAAAATTAATAATATTAGTGTTAAGGAAAGCTTTCCTAAACAGAAGCTAAGGGTGGAAAAATGTTCAACATTGATAATGTTAATTTACAGTACTGACAAATTTTAATTGAACTTTTAAAATTTCTATAGGGCATATAATTAAAACCTGGTAATAGATTGGAAGGTAATGTCAAAACAAAAGACAAAATTACCCATTCTAATGATAAAAGCGATTACTAAGAAGACAAATATCTGCATTATAAAGAAGTACTAGGTAATAGGACACTAAGTAATTCAAAGGAAGTTCACATGATCAATAGACAGATTTTAAAAACAATAAGATATCTCATTACTAGTACTTATATAAATGCAAATTAAAATAGTAAAATGTCATTTTCAACCAAGAGATAATTCATAAAAGAAAAAGGGTGATTAGTGTTAGAAACAATATGAGAACTACATTGCTAGCAGACACTGACACCTTTGAGAGGGATGTTTTTATTATTCTTTTAGTAAGTTCAGTAATTCCTTTTTGTTTGTTTATTTTCTGTTTTGTGTTTTTTCTGAGAAAGAGTCTCACTGTGAAGACTGACATAGAACTGTCTGAGTATACCAGGCTGAGCTCAGCTCACTGGGATGCCCCTGCCTCCTTCTCATGAGTACCTGGATTGAAGGCATAGGCCGCTGCACTGATCCCATCTTTACTGATTTTCAGATCTGTATAGACGCATAGGTGAGCTGACAAAATGATACTTGGTCCCATTCTGTGCTGGGAATGGTTCTCAGACACTATAAACAACAACTCATTTAGACCTTACACCAGACCTACAGTTTAGGTCCCTTAATTTTCATTCTTACTATGCAGATAAGGAAACCAACACACAAAGAACTGAGTAATTTATAAATTTCTCAGTAGTAAATAAAGCAACAGAGCCAGTATTCAACCCACAAACTCTGATTTCTGTATCTCAGTTCTTAATCATCACGGTATGACCATTCGTAAACAAGGATTTTCACTGCCATACTATACATAATAAGCCAAATACTGGTAACGGTCATGGCTAAGGAGTGATAGGGTAAATAATGTGCCACTCAAATATAGAAAAACAAATACTACAGAACCTATACACACCATTTTATGCATTTTCTTTCTTTCTTTCTTTCTTTCTTTCTTTCTCTTCCTTCCTTCCTTCCTTCCTTCCTTCCTTCCTTCCTTCCTTCCTTGCTTTCTTTCTTTCTTTCTTTCTTTCTTTCTTTCTTTCTTTCTTTCTTTCTTTCTTTCTTTCTTTCAGGTAGGGTCTCAGACTGGCCTCAACCTCACTTTGTAGCAGAGGCTAGGACTGAACTCCTCCTAATTGTGGCAGGATTACAGTTATGAGCTGCCACATCAGACATATTTTATGAGCTTTGTAGTATGTGATTTTAAACTGGCAAGTCATTACTTTACAGTAAAACTACAAATTAAATTAAGCCAGTTATGGTGGCACCAGCCAACAACATTAATACCAGCACTGAGAAGATATCTCAAAAAAGATATCTCAAAAAACAAACAAACAAAAACTTTAAGCACTTTAACCAACATGGAAGTAAGCATACAGGCAGTTTTACAAGACACCCTTCAGTTTATATGTACACATATAAGAACGCGGAGCTAGAATGTAAAATGGACCTTTCATGGTCAGAGAGTGAGAGCCAGCGCCCTGGACCGCGAGGGGAGCAGCTTAGTGCTCTATGGTCTTGTTTCACAGCCTCTGCGCCACATGAGACCTCACCACATCAAGCCTGTGGCCTATCACAGACCTTTTATCTGTACAGGGGCCATACTCAGCACACTATTTTTCAAGCTTTAGTATGTACACAAACATCCTGTCTCATAACAATTCAAAACACCTTTTCCTCTGAAAATATCTCTTCTATTGTCTCTAAGATTAAATTCCTATCAATATTAATGTTTTTGTTTGTGACCTTTTTCCATCAGTTGACTCTAATCTTGATTTTTTTTAAGGCTAGTTAATCCAAATTCTCACCCTTTGTAGGTATATTTATTGACTCTGTACACTTCAGTACAAAACACAAAACAGCCAGAAACTACACTGTCCTGTTAAAACTGAGAATCAATTTTATTATTTGTAATAACTGTTTCTAGAATAAAAACCGACATCAGAGTTGATCTACTCAAAGTTTTGGGGAGCGGGCTATAAATCAGCCTTCATCAGCACACTTTAACTTGCTGCTTCTCAAGAGGCTCTCGGCAAACGCACTGTGCTCCACACATCAGATCCTCACACCACCACATCCTTGCACACTTTGTCTTCACACCGGAGAGGATCAGAGTTAACGTTAGATCCTCCGTATCTCTCGAGACCTTATTCATGTGAAGGCAGTAAATGATCAGTGTTAATGAAAACTCCTAAGAAATACTAAAACCCATTTTTTTTTTTTTCTGGCTTACCTGCTGTTCGTCCTCCATGACGTTACTTGCAAATTCAAACACTAGGTCGTTCTGTTGGACCACAGTAGCCATAGTAAAGCATTCCTCTTAGATCCACATGAGAAAAGTCCAAGTCAGGTTCAAGTCTGGAGTAGGAGGGCACAGTGCAAAGGTCAGTCTGTGGAGTTACTGCAGACCAAGGTGCTCTTCAGAGAAAGCAATGCTTCAAAGTTTCTTGGTTCGTTGACATTCTAAGCAAATCTGCACTTTTTCTGAAATAATTCACTTGGTCTTCTTGTTCCTGAAAAACAGAAGCTTAAGTTAGTGGTGAAAAGGCAATCACCTAGCTAAGATGTAACAACTGACACAGCCGGGTGGTCCAGTGTCATTGTTACCCTTAAGTAAAATCAACAGGGTGAGTAAACACAGGGCTTTGTTTTTTAAGATACACTTTCCTTGAAGACTCCATTCCTAAGATAAAATCTCCCCTGTTACCTTTTCTTTCTTGCTGAAGCAAGGCATGAGTGAAAGCCTGGGGGGCGGGGGCAGAGGGAGGTCCGGCAGTATTAAACACCAGCAGAGGATATATAAACAACTTCATTCTTTCCACTAGCCCAGCAAATCACCTACATGCACATTAATTGCTACTCTCTAAATTTCATAAGACTCATTTGTCCTTAACAGCAATGTGCAAGCACCTTGCCCAGTCATACAAATCTAAATGAAGACAGTTAAAGGTTGTAAATGCTGTTTTAATAGCTTTTCAAAGTGGGCAGAAATTAAAGCCTACTTTTCTGCCCCTGAAAAGGCCTGCCTGAGTAAAAAGATGCTAGGAGTTACCATGCTGAGCCTGCCTTTAGGGACTTCTTTTTGACCAAACTAAAATGTAGCCTTATCTCTAACACAAGCAACAGGAAGGAAACTGCACTTGACCACGTCACGGCAAGTTAGAACATGCAAAGGGCTGCACTTTACAATAGTAGAAAAACAGACATGCAACTTAGGAGCGAAAACAACAAAATGACTGCCAAACACGTTTGTGTATTAGTGTTTTAAAAAAGTAGGTTACCACTAATAAAGATATTGTAGGTGTTTATTATAATTGTATTAAATATTAAATGTTTATAGCTATAAATGTGCCATGAGAAGTTAAGGTTTTAAGTAGTCATGTTTTTAAAATTTAGTTATTTGAAACATCTTTTATGATAGCAAATATTTCAAAAGTATGACAAGTTTAAGTAATGGATAGTGTACACAAGTTTGGCAATGAAGAGACATGGTGAGTCAGTCTCCTGGAAATCTGACATAAACAGGAGCTAGCCAGGTTAGGTACACTATTTCCTAATTTCAGTCAAGCCAATCCTCTGTATGTTCCAGGTTTTAGAGATCAACATAGATCACTGTAATTTCCATAACTGGAAATTAAATTAAATTAGGGTTAGGTATTCAAGCTACATTATTACTCACTAAACTCAGTTCCAAGCCAGTGGTGTTCAATTCTGACCCAACCCAACCCATTTTAACTGAGACTTAACTATAACATTAAGAAAGTACTTTTAACACAGTCTGGTCATTTTTTGAGCCTAGGAAGGCCAATTTTTTTTTCCGTTTTGTTTATGTTTTTTGTTTTTTCATGAGCCCAGATATATCAACATAGATATATAACTGGCCTTGCATAAATATTTACTTATTTTCACCCTTAAATTATTCTACAACCCAATTCCTCTATAGTAGCCCTGTCTTATAGGTACAAGATAGCTTTGTTTTTGCCTCCCTTCTCACCTTCTATTATTTCCATTCCTGGAATGTCCCCTCCCACCTCTCAATCTTATCTTCCCATACTTCAATGTTTAAGTCAGTCTTTGTTTTTTGAGAGAGGATCTCAATAGCCAGGAGTAACTTTGAACTGCTGCTCCAACTGCCTCTACCTTCCAAGTTCCTTCATAAAGTCTTCCAACTCGTATCCCAACCCGTAAGGACTGTTCCTTCAAAATTACAGCACTTAGTGACTGGTACCAATTGAGCAGTGGCCGCAATGCTTTCAAGTGTTGCTCACTTAATCCAACTGAAGAACTGCTTCAGTGCTTGCTGTCTGAAAACCAGAATATAGGAATAAGAAATACATAGCCCAAAAATCTCTCCTGGGAGCTGGGCGTGGTGACACATGCCTTTGATCCCAGCACTCAGGGAAACAGAGGCAGGTGGTCAGCCCGGTCCACAAAGCAAGTCCAAGACAGCCAGGGCTACACAGAGAAAGTCTGTCCCAACTCCCACGCCCTCCAAACAAAACAAAATCTCTCCTGGGCAAAGAACCAGAATTTCAAATTTCTTCTGTACCCACCAAACCTGTGTGCCCATACTAATGATAAGATTCATGTTAATGACAGAAGATGTTTTAAATGTCTACCATTGAATATGAAAGCTATTTCTACATATATTCTGTTTATAGCAATGAAGTTCTTATGCTACAGAGGAAATTACTATCACCTTCAAACCTCAGAGCAAATGTGTCTACATAAACACACACACACAGAGGGAAGTTCTTCTGTAAACAGTTAGGTTCGAGGGTACTCTGAAACCTGGTGTTCAGAGAACACATGGGAATGATGTGTCGAAAGTTACAAAGGGTACTTTTCCTTAGCAGCGTCACCACAGATCTACTCTGCTTTACTAACCGTCCTTCGGAAACTTCGAAAATAAGGACAAGCAATGAAAATGCCCTGACCTTCACAACCCACGATTGACAACCTGTAAAAATAACCCAAAATGGCTGTCCCAAATCACCATCAGCCAGCTGCAGGGGTGGGTAAAGATAACTGATCTCTGACACACAGTTTTAGTTCACATGTGTAGGGAAATTCATTAGCCCAAAACAGAAGGAAGACATTTTCTTTGGTTTAATTAGACCTCTGGCGCTCTGTGCCTTCCTCCTCCTTGTCCTCTTTCCTGTTTAGGTATCCTGTGGCTAAAAAGTGGTGAGAGAGACAGAAACCTTTCTAATTCTTAAACCAGATGCAACTTCTGAAATAAGATGGCTCAGCCGTATTAATTTTACTTAGTAACAGACAAGTCTGTTTTTCAGACTTTCATAGACTAAGCGAAGGTGGCCAGACCCTGTGGTCTGTAAGTACAACGCAGCTAACACTACAGCCTCATTTCCTAAATCAAATCTCAGCTACTGGAGCACACACCCTTGCTTCTAGATCCACCCAGACCTTTGTGCTATTACAGTTTAAAACACAGATTTAGGTAAGTGTAAATACCAAATTTATGGGGGACCTCCACTTTCAGTGTTCTCCAAATCCAGCCAGTACACTACTGGTCAAGTCCATCTCAGAGGCTCCAAACAGGTTATCATGATGCTTCCCTAAGTTATTCCTATACATGAGAAAACACGGGTATAAGGTTGAAACAAAGGAATCTGATCCACCTAACGCAATTTAAGATCCTCAGTAAGTTTTAAATTTGTTTAGCCCTAGGCATGGTGACACAAGCCTGTAACAGCAGGGGAGAATTTGAGGCCAGCCTGGGATGCCTAACCAGCCCTTATCTAAAGCAAACAAACAATAATGCTAAACTTGTTTAAATTTATCCACTAATGAGCTATATATTCAGGAACACTGCTTCTATAACAGTTCTCAAGCATATGTTTTTATAACACTATAAAGTAACAAGGGAAAGGAGAAAACTCTTCCTTTACCATAGTCACATGCTGCTACCTTATTTACACATTTCTGAGAAGTAAACCAGTTGGGCATCCAAACAACTCTCAGACTGTCTCTGATCACCTTTTCCTTTGGAGAGCTACACCACAGAAATGCTGAGAATTAAGATTCCTAGGCTCTCAGCACCAATCTTCACACCTAAGGTAGTCATAAAACAAAACCATTTCCATCCTCAGACCACTTGGGTTTCCACCTGAGGTGTAGCCCTGAGCAAGGTCTCCATACATTCGATGTAAGCCTCCAGTGTTCTCCTTCTGTTAAATGAGCATAACAGAAACAAAATCTAGAGCTGTGAGGGTCATCTATGACACACTTGTGCAGAAAACTGGGACGGAAGGTCAGTGGCAGAGCACTTTCCTAGATACTTGCAAAGACACTGGCTTCAGTCCCCAGCCCTGTTTAACGAAAAGCCAAATACATGTGCGGAACGCCTGGTACATAAACTGAACTCAATAAACATTAGCTTAATTATAGCTCTGAGTATACTGTGCAAAATATGCAACAGGTGCATGTTAGATCCTAATTATTTCTTAAGTCTCGTTTCTATAATCACTTTCACCACAACTATTGGCCAGACTCCAACACCATAGCCCATTAGCAACAAAATCTAAGTAGACTCCAATGCCTTGCACTTTGGCAACCTTTTAATAAATGCAGTTGTATAAAGATTAGGTCATTAAAACTTCACATATGGGGCTAGAGAAATGGCTCAGTGGTTGAGAGCACTGGCTGCTATCAGAAAGGAATTAGGTTCAATTCTCAGCACCCACCTGTTGGCTGACAACCATCTATAACTCCCCTCCCAGGAAATATGACACCCTCATCAAGCTGGTGCACAGATACACATGCAGGCAAAAACACCATACATAGAAAATAAATAAATTTTAAAAAATTTAAAACTTCATTTAACAGAGTCCAGTTAGGACCCTGTCCCAAACACTGTAACTTTATCAATTTTAAACAGAAAATACTATTTCACATTAAAGACTATAACAACTCAATTCAAATTCTTTTGTATAATTTGTTATAAAGTATTTCAAACATAAGAAAAACATAAATTGAAAAGTGCCAAATTCCTTGTTAAATATAAAACATAAAATATAGGATTTGAGAAGCAGTTCAGACACAAAAATATGAACAATCCATTAAGATTTTAACATTAAAACTTATATTTGTTACTTGTATTTGTATTTGCATTTGTCAGTTTTCAATAATACAAAGTAGAGACAAATAGTAACACTCCATAAAATTGTTGAATCCCCCTTTCCTTTCCCTTAAATAGTCCCTCTCCTACCTTATAAGGCTCTGACCTAAATAAAACACTTAATACATCAAGAAGTTTTTTTTTTTTTTTTTTTAGCCAGGCAACCTTGGGGCATACTCCTTTAATTCCAGCACTTGGGAGGCAGAAGCAGGCAGGTCTCTGAGTTTGAAACCAGCCTGGTCTACAAAGAATTCCAGTCATCCTGAGTTATCCCAGAAGCAGAAAGATACACACGGTATATACTCACTCATATAGACATATAAAATAGGATAAACCTACTAAAATCTGTACACCTAAAGAAACTAATCAAGAGGGAGGACTCTGGCTAAAATGCTCAATCCCCAGCCAGAAAGGGAAAGCAGATTGACATCAGAAGAAGAAAACAGGAAACAAGCTAGAAGCCTGTCAGAGAGGGACCTTGAAAGGTTCTGCCCTGCAGAATATCAAAGCAGATGCTGAGACTTATGGTCAACTGTTGGGCAGAGTGCATGGAATCTTACGAAAGATGTGGGAAATAGTAAGATAGGGAGAGGACAGGAGCTCCACAAGGAGAGCAACAGAACCAAAAAATCTGAGCACAGGAGTCTTTCCTAAGACTGATACTCCAACCAAGTACCATGCATGGAGAAAACCTAGAACACCTGCACAGATGTAGCCCAGGGCAGTTCAGTATCCAAGTGGGTTCCATAATAATGGGAACAGGGACTGCCTCTGACATGAATTGATTGGCCTGCTCTTTGATCACCTCACCCTGATGGGAGAACAGCCTTACTAGGCCACAGAGGAAGATAATGCAGCCATTCCTGATGAGAGCTGATAGACTAGGATCAGAAGGAAAAAAAAGAAGACCTCCCCTATCAATGGACTTGGGGAGGGGCATGCATGGAGAAGGGGGAGGAAGGGAGAGGTTGGGAGGGGAGGAGGGAGAGAGCTACACGAGGGATACAAAGAGAATAAAGTGTAATTAATAAAAATTTTTTTAAAAAACCCTCTGGAAGGAAAAAAAAAAAGAATTCCAGTATAGTCAGGGCTACACACAGAGACCCTGTCTCAAAAAAAAAAAAAAAACAACAAAAAAACAGTTTTTAATCTTTTGTTGGAAATTACTATAGTACAAACACATTTTGTGGAAAATTATAAATAAAGAGATGAAAACAAAAGGTTTTAGACTAGTTCATTCCAGCTCAAGAAGGTAAAAGGCAAAGAGGAATGGGTTAATTGAAAGGCTAACCAATTATTCGGATGACTCTTGTTTTATATACACAAGCCAGCAGGGCGGTGGTACCATAGTAAGCAGAATTCTCTAATAATTATATAACAAATACCTGAACAGGAAGTATTCTTAATCAAGTGGTATCTAATAAAGAGACTTTTGCAAAATCAACTTGAAGTATTCTAAGAAAAGCAAGGCTATTTGGAAAAAAAAAAAAACTATTAGAAGAAATGCATCAGGAATGAAAAAACACAAGATGAAAAAAGAAAAGCTCCACATAAACCTTAGAAATCAGATGTGGCAGATCCACAGATTGTGATGAATGGAATTTTTGTGTGGTGGACCACAACTGGACTTTTTTCTAATTGGATTTCAACATGTTAGAATGCTAGGCAACAGAAATGAAATCAAAGTCCATGGTTATCAAACTAAACTGCACAACCTTCCAACTGTCTGCCCATTATCAATCTAAAAACCTTTGTAGAATTACAGGCTTTAGGGTTGGAAAAACACTTAGGGATAACTGAGGACTACCCATTCATAGAAAAGGAATGTGCAGCCTGAAGCAACCTGCCTAAGGAAACAGCAAATAAGCAGCAACGGGAGCAGGAGAGCCCGGTCTCCTCCTGCCCCTCTGTCTACTCTAGCAGGACTTCATGTTTTCATTAGTGGAGTACCAGGGGCTGGGGACACAACACAGTGACAGAGTACTCCTGAGTTTAGTCCCAGCACCGTCACATACAAGCATGTGGACTTAACCATACTCCAGTATAGCTATTAGTTGAAATGTCTTGAGAAAATAGTTCATGCATCTTCTTGATACTTGAGATAGACCACTTCTAACCATATATTTAGTTGGAATTGAAGGGAAGGTTTGCAGATTTCTTTTTTACTGCTTTAAGCCTTAGTTTTACATTATTGTTCATCCACAAGTCTGCCATATCACATTCTTACTTTAGAGCCTCACTCAGCCCTAAAAGTCTGAAATAAAAAATAAAATAAAATAAAAATAGAAACTTTGTAAGCCAGCCAGGTGGTGGTGTCACACAACTTTAAACCCAGCACTTGGAAGGCAGAGACAGGTGGCTCTCTGTGAGTTTAAGGCTAGCCTGGTCTACAGAGTGAGTTCTAGGACAGCCAAGGCTACAATAGAGAATCCCTGCCTCAAATAACCAAAAAATTAAAATAAACATCACTATAAAGATCTCTCTAAGCCATGTGCCATATATATACACATATATATATATATTTATATATAAAATGGGTGGAGGGAGTGCACAAGTTATTGCTTAAAATAAAAAAAATCATTTCTCACTGCATTCAAGCCTTTCATAATTTAATTTTAAAAAATACATCAGGTATGGTAGCAGAGAGGCCTTTAACCCAGCCCTTGAGAGACACAGGCAATCAGATCTATAAGAATTCAAGGCCTACTAGGTCTACATAGCAAGCTTCAGGCTAGCCAGGACTACGTAATAAGAACCTGTCTCAAAAAGAGCAATAATAAACAAACAAACAATAAATAAATGCTTGGGGAAGTGACTCATGAGTTACAAATGCTCACTGCTATTCTAAGAGAAACAAAGTTCACTTCCAGGCACTAACAGGCACACTCACATACATTCACACACACACACAAGTAAACATTTCTTTAAATTTGTTGGGTTTCAGACCTGAGACAAGCAGCTAAGGTGCCTTTTGAACCAAGGCAAACCTGACCTCCAAGTTCTCCCAGCATCCTTCAGTCTCTACATGCTGCAGAGTGCGGCTGACATCCCCTGCCCTGGACCCTGAACGCTGCAGCCCAGCCTAACCTCCCCTAGAGGTGCTTCACTATATTCCTGACATTTTGGTTCCCTCCTCTTCCCCTCTCTGCATTTCTTCCTCTCTTTCTTCCTTTCTCCCCCTCTCTACAAGCACACTTTTTGTCTACCCCCCCCCCCCACACACACACAGCACCCCTCCCACCCCGCAGGGCGGCTTCTCTGGCCTTGTTCTTTGGGACTAGTAAGAGCTTTGCACAATAAACCTGCACTTATATACGATAACTTGTCTTGAATTAGCTCATTTTGCTGAAGAATAATAACATATCAAAAATGCTTAAAAGCAAGGCATGGTTGGTATTTGTCTATAATCCCACATTTGGGAAGTAGAGGCCGGAGATTCTTTCCCAGCCTAGCTAGACCACAAAGCAAAAGCAAAAACCAAACTTTTGATATCCTAATCTTTTTTTTTTTTAAGTTAGCCTTTTAATTTTTCTCAAATACTCAATGGAATACAAAATTGTCTCTGTGGTTGGAGTTGTATCTTAGAAAAATTGAAGGAATAAAACAAAGTTTCTGTAATACTTACCATACCAATAAACAACCACAAGCTTGGTTCTGTTTGTTTCTTGGAGACAATGTTTTCCTTCATAGCCCAGACTGCCCTTAAACTTAGGGGCTTTATTATCCTTTGCACCTGCCTCTTAAGTGCCAGGACTTCAGGTGTACACAATCACACTGTATCTTTGAAGTCGCTAGCTAGTCAGTATAGCACCTTAGTATTTGGCATTTGTCAATTTAAATTAACTGTCTTTACATTAGGTATTATTTAATTAAGAAAAGATAACACTGGATATTCTTAAACTGAAGGACAGCACAGGGGAGTAGCAATCATAACTTTATGGAAGCTGCTTTGACTCTCATATAAATAAAACACAAATGGTTACATGTAAAACCTCAGACAAGTCACCAGCTTTCCCTGGTGACCTAGGCAAAGCGGAAGCAGGTCTTTTCCCAATCAAACTCCCCTTAGCTTCAACTACGTTAACTTTAAAAGGCTGTCAATATGACTAAACCAACCAGGCTGACTTTCTCTACTTTTCCCTTTTGCTGACACCCAGAGGAACTGTTCCAGGACTCTGAGGGAGGCTGCACTGACTCCCCACACCTGAAATTCCAGTTCTTTCACATACTTCTCCACTTTCCAGTACTGGCCGGCCAGTTTACCTGGTGTCAGGTTACACTCAGGCAGCACCGGAAAAGCCAAAGCCTGTTTCTACCTGTGGCCTCAGGATTTCTTTCTAAACCTCAGCTGAAAACATGAAAATTTAAAACTAAAAGAAAATCAGTGAATGATAATCATATATTCAGTCATGAAAAAAATATTTAATTCTTTTCTCCAAAAGACTAAAAACTGTCATCATCAAAATATTAGCATATGCTGCATTTTGCAAATTAACCATCTATGGAAACTCTCTTCTTCTGTCCAGTACCCAAAACCTGAACTCTGACAAAACATCTACCCAGCGGGCGCAAACATGCTAAAACGTCCTTATCAGTAAAACCTGTTCAGGCAACTAAACATTTTTCTCTACAACAAACAAGAATTAACTTGCAGGAAATTTGTGTCTCATTTCTGTGGCTGTTTGTTCCTCGGGTTAATGTTTTCATTTTAGGAAAAACGACTCTAACACCATGGTTTTCTATCTGAGAGAACAGCTAGCTGGTTCCCATCACTTAGGCTTTGGCGCTGACTGACTCAGTCAGCGTTTAACCTCCAGGGCCAGACGCTGTTCCACAATAATGCCAGCATTTGCCAACCAGAGACCAAACCAAGGGCACCTTTTGAGACCCTTTCTTTTTTTTTAAAATTTTTTATTAATTACACTTTATTCACTTTGTATCCCCCCTGTATCGCCTTCCCTCCTCCCCTCCCAAACCCTCCCTTCCTCCTCCTTCTCCACGCATGCCCCTCCCAAAGTCCACTGATAGGGGAGGTCTTCTTTTCCTTCCTGCTGAGCCCCTTTCTTTAAATCAGTTGGGGGGGTGGCTCAGTCAGTGAACTGAGCTCAGTCTCCAGAACCCACAGAATGGGGGTTCTGCCTGCATATAATGCTGGTGCTGAGGAGACGGGGAGGAGGCTCCTGGTGCCAGATGGCCAGTCTAAGCTAACTGAGTTCCAGGGCAACGAGAGACCCAGTCTTAGGGCTGGGGATCCTTATAACCACCCTCCTGCCTAGTGGGCATCTCAGCTTCTAAACTCAAGGAAAACAAAGCACCAGCACTACCTAGACCACAAAGATGGGAGATGGGAAAGTAGAAGGTGTGGGCTTAGTAGTACAAGGTACACACTTAAAATACTGAGTGTTTAAAGAGTGTGCATGTAACTATATTTTCCAATTTATAAATTTTTAAAACAAACTTCATTATAAGTGATCCAAAGATTTGTGACATATATGATCTAAAGCTAATTAACAGGTCTCAAGAATCAGAGGCAACTCTACTATTGATGGTAAGGAACTCAAGAATATTTACTGAATTTACCTAAGTTCAGTACTGTGGAAAATACAGAAGATCATGCATGGTCCTTGATCCGTGAAGTTTACAGTGTACTTCAGTAAATACGATGAAAACAGTTCAACCCCAGAAGGCGGAATTTAATCGTTAGTACGGCAGGCCTGTGACGCGTCCTTCCAGCCAGCGCAGAGGCTTTCAAGTAGGTTCTAACAGCAGAGTGTGGTCCCTGTGCTCAAAATGCCAATGCAAGTGCCACTAATCTGGGCCTACTGTTCAAAACGACAAGCATAGCTGTGTCAAGCATTGCACAGATGATGGCGACCGACACTGACAGCTTCCATTCAATGAAGTGTAAGCTACTCTCCTTCTATTGATGGAATAGATACTCTCAACGAAGTGCTCAATCTCTGGCAAATAAAACAAAAATCACTGATGAACTGTGTTTTTGTTCTCTGTCTAAGGATGAGAATGGAGGAAACAGAGGAATGGCAGAACACACCTGTAATCTAGAACCAGAAAAGCAGAGGCCCGAGAAGGCAAGTACAAGGGCAGCTTCAACCACATAATGAGTTCCTGTCTCAAAATAAAATAAGCCAAGTATGATGGCACATTCCTACTATCCAAGCCTACGCCAGCCTAACTTGTATACTTAGACCTTATCTCAAATAACTTAAGAAAAAGAAAAAAGAAAAGAAAGCTTTGAGGGTGGTGCTGGCCTGTCATCCAGGCCGTTCAGCAGCCTGGAAAGAAGATGGAGAGCTCACGCTGGAATGACAAAGTGAGCTCAAGGCCAGAGTGATACTAGAAGTGATATTCATGGGGAATTCGTTATTTTGACCAAGTAAAGTTGCATTCAAATTGGAGGCATTTTCTACTTTGTGGCTTTTTCTTACAAAGTTCAACTATTCGATGTTGAGGGAGGGCCATGTGCATGTGTGCAGCTATGCACGTGGAGGCTCTGTCACACTCTGTCTATTCCCTTGAAACAGGGTTTCTCATTGAACCAAGACCTAAGCTGGCAAGTGGAGATCCTTCTGTCTCCACCCCCACAGAGATGAGGTTACACATGCACACGGACATGCAAACCCAGCTGGGAACTGAAACTCAGATCTTCATGCTCCTACAGCGAGCACCGCTAACCACTCGGCCATCTTTAACCTCTGTTTGATTTTTACAGCAGGGTCTCATGTAGACCAGGCTAGTCTCAGACTATCTTTGCAGCAGGAGACTGGGCTTGAACTCTTGATCCTCCTATCTCCCATCTCCAAAGTGCTGGAATTACAGGCCTGCATCACTACACACAGTATATAGGGTCCTAGGGACCAAAATCAGGACCTCATACATGCTAGGCAAGAATTCTACCAATTAAGCTACAAGCCCAATCCTCCCAGATCTTTTAAAAGTAGTTTTCAAGCTAGGAAATGTTGGCTGAGACAAAAGGATTCCAAGTGAGGCCAGCCTAGGAAACACTGTGAGCTATATAGTGAGACCCTGTTCTGATGCATGGACAGATAAAAGAGTGAGTGAATGAGATATGACTTTTAATCATCTAAATTTTAATTTTTCTCAACCTCCATCAATTTTCAAGTAAAAAAAAAACTTAATATGCAAACTTCATAACAATCCTAGATTCG
>CM053745.1:27318763-27388581 GCA_028658305.1 Pachyuromys duprasi | reverse complement strand
CCTGTTCTGATGCATGGACAGATAAAAGAGTGAGTGAATGAGATATGACTTTTAATCATCTAAATTTTAATTTTTCTCAACCTCCATCAATTTTCAAGTAAAAAAAAAACTTAATATGCAAACTTCATAACAATCCTAGATTCGCTGGTCTGATCTAAAAGCCTGCTTAGTCACAGAAGCACATAAGACTTAGTGACAACAGGAAATACAAATGGACAAAAATATTATAAAAATTATTCATTTATTCTGTGCAGAACTTGGGACTGCAAAGAACCAGACACACTGTCTACAAGTCTAAAGGGGCTCTGAGCTCAGAAATCTAATACAACTAAACTGTCCTCAGCCATAATCCTCGCTGGACCAATATGTCACTACTTCTAAGTAACACAGAAATTATCATTAAGATACTTGATTTTCACAAATGTAAGGCCCAAACAGACAATGTTGAGTTATTCAATAGAGAAAGATGATATCCATGACAGATTCAAATTTCTTCACTACTTAGTACAGCCCACTATTACCAGCATTCAGGAAAGCATTTTTCCTAGGGACACAGCTCAGCGAGGGATGGGTTGGATCCACAGATCCACAGAAAAACAAAAGAGAAGGAAGCAAAGAGAAGAAAGGCAGAAGAAAGAAAGCACTCACTTTAATTATTTCTCACAAAGAAACCATAAGAGCAACTTGCAAAGAATACATTTTAATTCTTCAATCAGCATGTTGGTTCCAGAATGGAGCTATGCTTGTATTTATATAAAACTTAGGTACTGAGTATACAAAAACAAAAGCAATTAAATCATGACCTTTGTTCTTTAAGTGGTTTGGTTCCTAAGAAAAACTGGTATCAGATAACTAAATGCAAATAAATGCATCAACCAAATGATGATGAGGGGTGGGGGGGGATTAAATATTTGTGAGGAAAAAGAGATACAAAGTAGCATGGGAGCTATTTCATTAGTGATAACCCCCCCGACTGATCTTCCCAAGTTCACAAACCATTAGGAAGAAGAGGGAGGCCTTCTAGTTAGAAGGAGCAAAGGCGACACCGACGTTTAAATCTAAAAACTAGGTGGGGCAGCCTAGTAGAAAACGACTTTTTCAACCAGGGAAATGAACCTGTCTCACCTCCTCAGCTATCATCAGTGCTTTGTGTGAGTGGAGATAGAGTTTCCACATGCAACACACAGTAGAAGCCAAGAAAACGTTAAAAGGCACACAGATGAAAATACAGCCATCTACTCTGCCAGCACAAGACCACAAAACACGTTGGTTTTTCTTTTTTCTTTTTATATTTCCCTCCATTTAGTGAATACTAAAGGTGCACAGCTTTATTCTACAGAGGCAAGTGGACTTCTATGAGTTTGAAGCCAGCCTGGTCTACACTGTGAGTTCCAGGAGAGCCAGAACACCTTGTTTCAAAAATTAAATAAAATAAATAAATGCACTACAAATGATGGCTCTGTAGTGCAGGGCTTGGAGCACAGTGGTAAGGAACATGCCATGCTAGCCCTGGGTTTAGTTCCCAGCTCTAAAAAGAAAAAGTTTGCCTCCTAAGTAACACCACCAAGATTGACTTCCAGCCAACTTGTACACCTCACATGCATGTACACATACAAAGTCAACAGTTCCTGAGGAAAACCCCCTCCGGCTCCTAACGAGTACCACCCAATGCATACACGCATGTGTACACACACACACTCATACTAAGATACATGAATACATGCCTATAATCCCAGCACTGAGGAGGCTAAGTCAAGAGGATCATGAGTTCAATGACAGTGTAAGTTCATATGGACATTCTCAAAAAGCAAAACAAAATCACAAAAGGAAACACCTTTTAAATGTGTAAAACTTGTCTTTTTTTATCAAGTCCCATATCTAATCTCAAATTGCTACATAATACCCACACAATCCATGTAACACCAAGAAGTCTACATGCCCCTAAAATCAACAAGTATGAAAATTTAATGAAACAAGCTTTCTGCTTAACTGGACTCCCTGATGGGAAATTAAAGCGGCAACTGCACATCTGTGTCTCTGTTCCTCTCTTCGTGGTTTAACTGACAGGAAGCAGAGAGCAAGATAGGGCATACAAATGTCAAGTATTTCCTGCCTCTCCTGCCGCATCTTATTGTATAAATAGTTCAATTGCCTGGGTGAAAATATAGTGAGGCACGATATCAGAAACACAGAAATGAAGAGAGACATTAAAAGTATTTTGTTGTTGAGATCTAAGATTCAGTATGCTCACAAAAGAACAATGTTCGAGTCCTTTGAAGTATTCCTAGGAATGAACAGCAAAGATTTGATAAAACAATGTTGCTATGCTTGATGGCACAGGCCTGTGATCCCAGACACTCCAGAGCCTGACATGGGGAGACCGCTATAGAGCAAGATAAGAAAACTCAGCCACTTTAGTAAGACCTCAGTCTCAAAGAAAAAAAGAAAAAAATACAAAGAGGGCTGAAGCTACTGATAAACAGTAAAGTACTTGTCTAGCATGCAAAAGGCCCTGAGCCCAAGAGGTAGAAAAACAACAACAACAAAAAAAAACCCACACATGTATAAAACAATAGAACATGCCCTCAAACTATTATACCTGTTTTAAGAGTTTGCCTTTTTTAAGAGTAACATTTAGTATCCTCCCCCACCTTAGCTTTACATTTCAAAACTAACAGGAGAGGCAGAGGCAGCTGGATCCCTCTGAATCTGAGGCCAGCTGATCTACATAAAGCATTCTGGGCCAGCCAGAGCTACACAATGAGCACCCTTAAACAAATAAGTAGATAAGCCTGTAGCTCAGTGGTACAGAGAGTGGCTTAGCACATCAAAAGAGATACCATCATGCCCCCCCACCCCCCAAAAAAGACTCAATAACACAGAACTGGTTAATTTGCCACTTTGATTTCAGGGTTTGGTTGTTTGTTCTGTGATAGGTTCTCATAAAATCCAGACTGTTCTTCAACTCTCTATGTAACTGAAGGATGACCTTGAACTTGAGATCCTCTAGTCTCCATCTTCAGACATAATGTATACTACATAGGCACTCTGTCAACTAAACTAAGCCCAAATTGTTGGTTATTTTTATATAGCCTTGTGTCAGCCTGGATTACTATTTGTCTCCAACCCCCAACGAACTATCTCTACTTCCTCTTAAGTCCAAAACTTGGTTCAAATAATTTATTTATATGTCTACCATAAACAGATACTCAATTGCTCATCATGCCTTCAAAACTGATAACCTTTATGAATGATCACAACTCATTACTCATGCCTCTTGTATTCTAAATAAACATGGGAAGGCAAAGTGAAGCCATCTTCTCTACTAATATTGATCAATTCTTACCTAGCTAGAAATATAATCTACCTTAGCTACAGTTTTATCAGGCTTTAGCCCCCTATCAGACTTTAGAAAGTGCTATTCCATTCTCAGTCCAAAATAACATTATTCATATCACATATGCCCGTGTGAGCATCCTTGGGCCCTTTTTCCTAAACAGAATTTTTCATGCACTTACTATTTGAGTTTAAGTAAGGCTCTATGTTCCTAAAGTACAAAATCTTACATGACAGCTTGAACATAAAGTTTCGTTTTTGCCTAATGTTTGCAAATGAAAGGCTATAGCTCATTCTTTAACAGCTATTAGTACCTTAATGTTAATTAATTCTAATTAATATTTCCAATTTAAACCTGAAATATTGGGCTGGAAGCACAGCTCAGTACCATACCATTTACTTAGCTTATGTAAGGCTCAGAGGTATGGGAAGGAGTCAGGGAGAGGGAGGGGGGAAAGGAAAGAGGGAATGAGACTATAGAGCTAAGGGTGTAGCTCAGTGATGGAATAACTTGCCTAGGATTCCCAGTCAATACAAATAAATAATAAAATCAGTATAATCATATATATATATATATATATATATATATTCTTCCAACATTTTCTGACAAGCTTAAGAAAATAATTAAATAAACACAATGTATACATAATCTTGAAGCATCAAATATTCTGCTTAGAAACAGCCAATTTATAATTCCTGGCTTTCATTACAACACAGATTTTTCAGATGTTCAAAAGGGCTCTACTTTATACAGAATAAAGATACAATACATTTCCTATGGAGGTTTTAACAGAAGCACTAAGAGTCTAAATGCAATAGTCTTTTTCAAACCTTCTCAAAATACTTCTTTAATTCAAACTGAAACTTTTTTTTTTCTTGTGGTGTTAAGCACTGAAGCAGACCACCTGCACTGTAGGCGCACAGTCTGCCATAGAGCTGTGTCCCTGGTCTCTCCAATCTGAAACTCTATACAGCAACTCAAAGTTCTTCCAATTAAGAACGCAATACAGAAGTGTGAACTAGCTATGATGGTGCTTGCCTGTAATCCCAGGACTGGGAAGCTAAGAGGCTAGAGAATTCAAGGCCAGTCTTGTCTAACTAGGGAGATCCTGTCTCAAAAGAGAGAGAGAGAGAGAGAGAGAGAGAGAGAGAGAGAGAGAGAGAGAGAGAGAGAAACAAAAGTGAGGAGGAGGCTTGGGAGATGACTCAAAGGTTGAGAGCACTTGCTGCTCCTCCAGAAGACTGAGTTCCGTGCTCAGTGCCCACGTTAGGTGCCTTCCAACCACCAGTAACCAGCTCCAGGGGTATAGAGCACCTCTTTTTATAAAAAAGGAGAAAGAATTTTAAGAGCAAGAAAAACTTAAAATGTAATGAGAACTGAATCTATTAGAAAATAATTTAAAGGCACATCTCACCTATTGCTAAAAAACACATAAAAATGACTGCTGACTCCTTGTCTGTGAAAATTAAAGCTACTATACAAGAGCACCTTCCCAGTAAAGAGGCAGCAGCTTCCTTCTGCTGGAAGCTCCATTGTCTCAAGGCAAAGGCTTGAGTGAGACAGGCAGACAGACCTCCATCCGATACTTTCACTTTCTTTGAGAAAGTCTAATTTTTTCATCAGGCTCCTCAAATGCAAGAATAATCCATTAAGTCATGTTTGGCATAGTTATTAAATTAAATTTCTGCCAAATAATTTTATGGATATTGCACCATCCCTAATTTCTAAACAATTGGGTCATTTCCAGTGTTGCAGTATGGCAAGTGATTCTCAAACAGTTCTCTAAACCGGCTGGGTGGCACATGCCTGTAATCCCAGCACTCAGGGAGGCAGAGGCAGGCAGATGTCTGTGAGTTCAAGGCCAGCCCAGGCTACAAAGTAAGTCCAGGACAGCCAAGGTTAAATAGAGAAACCCTATCATGAAAAAAAAAAAAAAAAAAAAAAAAGGAGTTCTTAGACCAACAAGGGACCTGGAAACCTTTTTAGCACCTCATAGCTCAAAGTGATCCTCATTATATAACCTGAGGTCAGTTACACCCTCTCTTGTTCAGTGCTGGCACAGGGACTGACAGCTGGAGCTTGCCTGCCTTGGAATGAGTCAAGGCTACACAAATGGGTCTACTTGTGTTTTTACCAACTAGCACTGACAGTTTTAAGACTTTTATTATTTTATGTGTATGGGTGCTTTTGTTTGCATGTATATCTATGTACTACATGTTTGCCTGGTGCCAGCGGAATCCAGAGGGAGTCAAATCTCTTAGAGCTGCATTACAAATAGTTGTGAGCTGCCAAGTGGGTACTGGGATTAAAACCCAAGTACTTTGGAAGAGCAGCCATCTCTCCAGTCCCAGCGCTAACACTGTTTAAAGGCAACTTCACTTAATGTCCTTGATGAACAGTCAGCTATTTATTTTCTTAAATTATCTATTCCCTCAGTCTTTGCAAAGTCTGCACACATCTCAATAGGAAGAGTTATGTTACTGAAAGTGCATGAAAGAATGTTTCCAAACTAGAAGTACCCTAGTGTCATTAAGAAAAGCCAGCAGGTACGCGGGTAGAGGAAGAACGCAAAGGTGTGCGGTCGGGAGATTAGCTTCAAGTTGAATGAAATAAGCAAATCATTACAGAAAAAGTGTGATTCTATTTACCAAGGTCTAAAACTATAAAAAAGATTATCACAAAAGTCAGACGAGTCAGTTAAAAGGGATGCAAATATAGCTAAAAGACATACTATACTTGCTAACAGGTTAATGTGAATGGGCAAAAGTACTGAAATTATGTTTGCTTTGTATACTTTTCCATATGCATATTTAATATTAAAAATAAATGGCCTAATTATAATATACCTCCATTAAGTGTTTTGATACCAAAACATAGACATACTAAAAAGATACGCCTCTCTACAGTTTTAAAATGCTACATTCTGATTCTAAACCCAGAAAATAACTACCTTTAATTACATTTAGTTTTTAAAAACTGTACCAACCAGCTTTGCACAAATATGATTACTTTGTGACTAAGAAATAGAATATAGTTGATGCATCATGTAAAGCTACCTTTCTATCTTGAAAGTTTCAAATTTACAGAAGATAAGATGATATATACCAAGAACACACAAAGTTAAAAAAAATGGGTGTGGAGGAGGTTGAGACACTCTACATAGTCCTGACTATTCCAGAACTCTCTTTGTGTCTCCACTTGGCCAAAAAGACAAAAACAAAACTATGGCCCATGTCAGTAATTAAGGAAGCAGAGCGCCAGGTCAAGAGTTCAAAGTTATCCCATTCTCTACTACCTAGTGAGTTCAAGGCCAATCTGTCACCAGTGTCAGCACCTACTTAAGCCATAAATGAGGCAGTTGAACCCTCTCCAGTCAGTAATACTAAATTTTAATTCTTATGACTCAATTTAAACTTCCCTTCAACCTTATGGCAAGAGAGCAGCAGGGATAAGTACATAATCAGTGTCCCAGGCCTCCCTGAACCCTGCCTCTCTGCCATTTTCCTTAAGCCCTACTTTTTAATCATAGTACAAAAGTGGCAGCCAAGCAAGGTAGCACATGCCTGCAATCCCAGCACTTGAGAGCAGAGGCAGACTAGAGTCAAGACCAGCAGCCTAGCAAGACCCTATCTCAAAACAAACATGAAAAGAAACAGATAGATGACCAATGTTTGCTTTATTTCAAACGCAGCAACTTCTCAATGTAAAGAAATCAAATTCTTCTGTTTAGTAAACATGCTCTTAGTTTGCTTGCTTGCGTTCTGCTTGATTTTTCTCTTATGGATCACTAATCTTAAAAAGAAAAAAAAAGTAAAAAGATGTCATTTTTTTTTCAGCCCAGACTTAAGCAAACACAGCCTTTGCTTAGTCAAAAGCCAACCAAACCTACAATATGCAAACAAGGATGAGGAAGGGTTCACAGCTGAACTGGAAAAATGTCTGCTTTCTTACCTTCCTTATGAGACCACAACACTGAGATCTACTAATAGCAAGAACTTTCAAAAGAGCAAGAGGTAACAAACACCCTTTTGCCTTCCCTTTCCAATCTGCCAGGACTCATGCACCCCGAAAGCTGGAGCCAGTTCTCCCCCAACTAGCCAGAAACCATTTTGGTCAACAATAAATGACAGCAAACTTGATTTTGAAAAATTCTTCCTAATCATTCTATACTCAGGGTTTACTTTTACCCAAATGTTGGTTTCACGAGTGTTTCAGAAGTAAAACACTGCTGCACAGTGAACGTATACTTGCCAACTAAATATAACGCTTCAGTGATGACAAATAATCCAGGAGAAGCCTGAGCTACCTCCTCAGAACAAAAGGTTTTTAGTTACTTTTTTAGTTTAAAAAAACATCAAAAGTTGACACTAATAATAAGAGGAAGGCCAGCACTTCACTGTCCTTCACACAAACTGGAGTAGCATACAATTCCTTCAGAAGCAGTTTCACTTGGAAAGTGGATCTCCTCAGCAAGCTCCTGTGACCCAGAAGGCTTCGCTTCCCTGGAACACTGAATGAATTAGTCCAGACCTGCTTCCCCTGACCACAGAGCTGTTGTTCACTTTAGACAGGCTCCATTTA
The DNA here is from genome assembly GCA_028658305.1 of Pachyuromys duprasi. Classification (NCBI taxonomy): domain Eukaryota; kingdom Metazoa; phylum Chordata; class Mammalia; order Rodentia; family Muridae; genus Pachyuromys; species Pachyuromys duprasi. The sequence continues at coordinate 27,380,663 of CM053745.1, read as the reverse complement.
GTTTTTAAGCCTCTCTTTACTCTTCAAAGTAAAATATTTTGCATAATTTATTAACTTAAAAAAAAAAAACGACAAAGCATAGACTGGTCTGTGAGCAATACTTATGACTAAATTGACCCAAGATTTCAGCCTTAATTAAAATGTTGTAACAAAGCCATTGTTTCTGAATTTTTTTTCCAACATCCGAATCTCATGAGTAATAAAGAGTCACTTCTCAGCCAGTCCCACAAAAACAGTTACGTTTATTGTAATTAAAACTTGGTCCAGTTTGCTTTGCGGGGGTGGGGGCTCTCCTTATCTGAAGTTAGGAGAGGAAAAAATACCAAGCACATAAATATACAAAATGCGTTAGGGGTTAGAGCTAGGACTTTTCAGCGTTTGAATGCTTTGTTGCCTGTGGCTGTGAAGGGCAATCAGGCATGTGACTCACTACATGTATTTTACCAGAGTTAAAGAATACATTCGGCTACGTTCTGCTACAGGTAAGAACCTCGTCCATTTATCAGCTCAAAAATAGCCAGAAGCAACAGAAGCAAACACACAAAATCACAAGTTACCTTTAAACTTTGTCTTCAGGTTTCGTCCTCTGGGCTTGAAACTAAAAAGCAACCGGGCGAGTTTTGTGCTGTTAAAATGGCTCCTGTAGATTGGGGAAGTGGTGTCTGCTTCAGCTTATGACTCACACATGAAACTAAGTGTTTCTAAGGGAGGCACGCCCATGTTGCTGTGGACCCAATTATTCTGCTAGGTCAAACATGCAAATGCACAGGTAAAAGGAGGGAGGCATAGGACAGGAGAGAGACAGGAGGAAGATCTACCCCGTTTAAACTCTCACTAACTCATGCTAATTGTCATACTTTAAAATTAACAGTATAAAATAGAATGGCAAGCTACAAGAAAGTAAAATTAACACATCAAATAAATACAACTATAAAAAAAGTGAGAGGAGATGAAGAGAGAATAAACTGCGTCTCTTACCACAGCAATTGACAGGTGCGTCTAACCTAGCTACTCATTAACCCTTATATGAAGGGATATATGACTATGTAATCTGGAAAAGCTAGCAAACTGTAATAGCAGATGCAGACTTACAGGTTCTCTAAACAGATAAAATTCATTAGGAAATCCAAAGTTCAGTGGAAAAGTAAGTGTCAATTAATGTGGCTAAAAGAACTTTTAAAGATTTCATGTTTTAAAGTCCAACACAGCAAAACAATTCTAAGTAGAATTGAAAGGTTGATAAATACTCCCTTTTTAAAAGTTACCAAGGCAATCAGAGTTCACAACGCTTTCATTTTTCAAGAGGGAACCACAGCTCTACCTGGGGAACAGGACTAGCTGCCTGCATCACAAGCCTGCAGGGCCAGGCTCCCCTCACCAACACCGAGGCACCGTACACAGGTCAGCCCAGTGGCTGAACCACCAGTGCCCTCCAGATCCCCATCTACGGGGCACTCAAGCCACCAACACAACTGTTTACCCTGGGCCCTCCGTGAGCATATTTGAATTTATTCGACAAAACTGATGAATCATGGCTACGTATTCTATTTCACTGAAGAGTTTCTTTTTACTAAAATAATCTCCGGGGCTCAGTAAATTAATTTTCAACAATGCAAAAGAAAAGAATAAATCGATTTTGACTGTCAAATGTCCTATTTAGCTCACTTAATGTGGAATAAATATTCAGCACCCACACACCAAGGAACAAGCTTCACTGACAGTCAATGGAAGTCCACTGTTTACCAGAAAGCTCACCAACTCATTTTCCACAGCTGAATTGTATAAGCTAATTAGAAAAAGAAATTATAAAAATAAAAAGTAAAAGGATGACCTAAAAATAAACAGATGGCAACTGATTTTTAAAATTACAAAAAAAAAAACCCAAAAAACAAACAAACAAAAAAACCCAAAATAAACAAACAAACAAAAACCCAAGTTGGAGCAGAGGGCCGGGCCGGGGAGACAGCTTGGTTAGTGGAGTGCTCTCCCCACAAGCAGGAAGGCTTGAATGTGATACCCATCACCCGCTGACGACTTGGGCCAGGGGTTAGGATGTAGTCAAGTGTTTACCTAACAAGAATAATGTCTGGATTTCAATGCCTGGTAAAGCAAAAGACGGAGAACAAAAGGAGTTGTGGAGCTGACTCGCCAGCTAGCCTAACCTACCTTGTCTCAAAAACAAGGTGGGTGGTTCCTGAGAAATAGCACCCTGTGTTGACCTTTGCCTTCCACATGCAGGTGAGAATACACACAGGAACACAGAAAGTGCTTGGGATAGAGTTCAGTGGCACACGACTGTAATTCTAGCTACTTAGGCTGAGGCAGGGGCAATGCAAGGCCAAATCAAGCCAGGCTACATAGCAAGTTCAAGAAAAGTCTTTGTTACATAGTGGTAGATAGATGGATGGATGGATGGATGGACGGACGGACGGACGGACGGACAGACAGATAGATACATAGATAGATACATAGATAGATACATAGACAGATACATAGACAGATACATAGACAGATACATAGATAGATACATAGATAGCAAACAAAAAGGGTTGAGGTATGGTTCAGTGGTAGAACACCTACCAAATATGTGCAATGTCCCATGTTCAATCCACAACAGCTAAAGGTACACTCCAGTATAGCAAACTACATACCAAGCAGATGTGAAATATGGAGTTAACACACATACACACTTAGGTTTGAAGTCATAACCATCCTGGGCAGTCAATAAATTGTGCATTCATATACATATGGAGGTACCCATCTGTACATTACACTATCCTGATGTTAGAATTAGCACATTTGTCTGCCTTTAATCGGAGCCTCAGCTCTCTAGCATGTCTAAGACCCACTAAAGCGACAGTAGACCCTTTACTGGTAATAAAACTCAAGTCTTCAGGTTTGCATAGCAAACATTTTACCAACTAAGCATTTCCCAAGCCTGCAACTATTACTTTTATGCATTGTTGACGGGCAGGCCAAATGATAAAGTTACTTTAGAAGGCACTAGCAATTTCATATGAAGTTAAACATATATGTATCTTATGATCCAGTAATCCACTCCTACAGACAATGCTTCTAAGTTTTTGAGTCAGGGTTACACTCCAGGTAAGCTGACTGGAAACTTGCTATGGAACTCACTCTGTAGCCCAAGCTGATCTCAAACCCATAGCATGCATCCTGCCTCAACTCTTTTTCATTAAGATTTATTTTAATATTTTATGCATATGAGCAGTTTTCCTGCATGTTTGTCTATGCACCACATGTGTGCCTGGTGTCCAAGACGGTCAGAGAGGACATCGGATGATTGTGAGCTAGCATGTGGGTGCTGGGAATCAAAACAGGGTCTTTTTTTTTTAATAGTACAAATGTTTATTTAACAGTTGTGGGTCATCCCGTGGATTACGTGGTGGATATCCAGGATCCAGCAGCAAGGTCTGCACAAACACAGAGCCTCCCTTTCTGACTCCTCTACAATGAGCACATCACCTTCTCCAAATGGGGCCTTTGACGTCTCAGATGGTAGAAATCCCACATGCTCCGGCATGTGCTGTCCCTGACAACCCGTCCTGCCCAGCACTTTGGTTACCCTAGCCATCTTAATAGGATTATGTGCATGATGGCAGTGATTTGGAAAAAAGCCCAACCTGGGTCTTCTGCAATAGCAACAAGTGCTCTTAACCACCGAGTCTCCTCCCCAGCCCCTCAGTTCTTTTAGAGACAAGGACTCACCAGGGCTGGGGACTCACTATGTAGAACTTTAGATCCATCTACCTGTTTCTGACCACTGAGATCATTTTGACCTAAAAGGATTATGGCTACAGCTTAGTAGTATATTGCTTTTCTGACATGCCTCAGTGATGTCCTGGTTCATTCCCCAGCATCATGGTAAAAACTTTGTTTACACACACAAACACACAAACACAGACACACCTATAGCTGTCCTTTCTCTACCACCAACTATCATCTTGCTGAAGAACAACTCTGCCAATGAAAATGATCTTGGTTCATGATGGGGAAAGAGAAGGAGCTGTGACGGTAGCGAAGGGACAACTCTGATTCCAAGAAACAAAACGAAAGGCCAGGCTAACCGGTGCTCATCTGTAATCCCAACACTGGAGGCTGAGGCAGGGGAATTCCAAGTTAGAGACGGAAAACTTCAGATAATGACTAATGTTGACTGTCAACGTGATTAGAGTAAGCAATACCTCAAGGGTTAGTGGCTTTCCAGAAGCAGCTCCTGGGGGTTCTGACATGATCAATGGAGCTATCACTTTATGTATTAACACTATGGTGGCACTATTGGAAAGTGGGAAAAGGAGGCAGGAGTGGGGCCCGGTTGGAGGAAGCAAGGCACTACCTGTCCTGGAGGCTGTGTTTCAGCTTGGCTTCTTCCTATTTTCCCCCTTTCTTTGCTTCCTATTTTTCAGAAAGCCAAGACCAGCCTCCATCCCACACCCCTGCTGTCATCTTCTGCCCAAGCACATGGAGCCGAGCCACCATTTACTGAATCTTCTGAAATCATAGGCCAAAATAAACCTTTCCTTCCTTCAATTGTTTATGGCAAGTATTTAGACACAGTGACCCAATTATCCCATCTCAAAAAAGAAAAGGCCACACTGTTTATCACGGTATTCAAGGCTTTTGACATCTTTTCCCAGTTCCAATTCCTTACCCCATCCCTCTTCCCACACATTTCCTTTTCTTTTTCTCCCATACATACATACATACATACATACATACATACCAAACACATACATAAGCATATAAGCCCTATGCACACATACATACAGTCCAGAAACCCTATGGGATTTTAGAATTGTTCTTCCCCACTTCTATTCAACCTCCTTAGCACTGTTTTCTGGGACTGACCGCCTCATTCTGATCATCCAGTCCATCTACTGAACATCTGTTCAATGTTCAGTTCAAATGTGTCCTCTGCATGAAGAACTCCCTCAACAGACCTACTTAAAATTATTGAAGCCACTTATCATCATAAACCTGAACACATAAGAGGTCCTCTATCCAGTCTGGTGGCTTTTCAATTCTGTTTACCACTGAGATATTCTCTCTCTGTCTCTGTTTTTATTTGTTTTTTTCAAGACAGGGTTTCTCTGAGTAACAGCCCTATGTGTCCTGGAACTCTCCTTGTAGACCAAGCTGGCTTTGAACTCACAGAGATCTGCCTGCCTGTGCCTCCAAAATGCTGGGATCAAAGAAAGGCAAGTGCCACCACATCTGGCTATCACTGAGATTCTTAGAAGAGCCTTGAGGGAAAAAGAAAAAAAAAAAAAAAGACATTTAAAAGTGCTGCTTTAATAAATCCTCAAACACTGATCCACTCTTGTCCTGCTTTAAAAATAAGAAAAGGATGCCCCGTGTGGTGGTGTATATCTATAATCCCAAAAGGCAAAAGGAAAAGGTAGGATTGGCAAGTTCAAGGCCAACCTAGCACATAGTGAGTTCCAGGCCAGCTAGGATTCAGAGACCCTGTCTCAATTTTGAAAGGGAGGGTCTACACACAGAAATTGCTTCTTCAATGTTACAGACTCAATCTTAATCACTGATTGTACTCTTGATCATTCACCAGTTACAAATGTTGCCTGAGCACCACGTCTGTGCCAGACACTGTTCTAGCTCCTTGCTGTACACAATGGAAACAAGACTACAGTTGAGAGCTGATTCTCTAGTAACTATGATCTTGGGAAACAAGAATCATCATGGTAAACTTGACCACGCAGTGACTGCAACTGCAGCTGCTATCCAGATACAGTTCACTGAGCAAATTAATATACCTGGCACCTGAGAAGGAGCTACTGGGTTAGCATACACCTTATTCTCCAGGCATATCCATAAATGAACTAGAAAGTTCAGCAATACACATTCACAATCCTGCTTGAAATACATCAACTTTCCAGCCCTATGCACAACACCTGGGTTACTTTTTGAAGACCAAAAGAATACAGGACAGCAGAAGATCGTTATTAATGTCAGCTATTATACTAGGACACAACCGGTTACAGGACCTCCTATTTTAGTAAGAATATATTTGTGTAAGAATACATATATACACGTACATACATGCATGCATGCACGCACGCACATGTGCACACACACATTAAGCAAGTATCTTTCCTCTTAGTCCTTCATCATGTAACATAAGGTGTACTGACTTCATTATTATTGTTAATTCTCCATCTTAATTTATGGAATATCAGAAAAAAACAGAAAGCAATACATTTTGAGGATCATTATACTTGAGGAACATGTGCATGACATAATGCTACAGATAATGTAATGATCATCTTGGGACAGGCCATCATTTGGAGGTAGGAGAAGTGGTAAGAATGTACAAGAAAGACTGAGGAGTAATGCAGAAAATCAAGACCTATGCTGTCGGCATGGAGTCCAAGTAAAAGTGTTCCAAGATGAGGGAGTCAAGTGAAGAGGAGCTTCACAGAAAAACGACACTGGTGTTAGCAGCATGGAGGTCACTATTAGTTTGGAAAAGATTAAGGGACAGAGAGATGGCTGATGGTAAGGGCGCTTTCTACACTTCAGAGGACTCCAGTTTGTTTCCCAGCACTGACATGGCAGCTCACAACCATCTGTAACTCTAGTTCCAGGACATGCATGCAAAGGTCATACATACATACATATGGGTAAAAAAAAAAAAAAAACCCTACACTTTAAAAATAAAGTTTTTTTTTAAAGAAAGGCTTTATGTGTGATTGAGTATTTTGTTTAATATTCTCTCCTTGAGACAGAAGGGAGCTCATAAAACTCCTAAAATCTCGAAAAGCACAGGAAGCTCATAAAAATTAGAAGACTCTGAGTCCCACAACCTGAGATCAGTGTTCACTGCTGGGCAGGAGGAAACCCTTTCATGGTATGGCTGCCTATGGGTCTCTGGTGTCTCAATAATCCTGACTCAGTCTTGTAGGGCAGGTGCTTTTTCAGTGATTCAGCTGCCGGAGACTCACCCATGTTCCTGTACCTCCAATAAACCCACTGGTTCTCTGTGCCAAACACAATCAGCAGAACCAAACCACTCAGGAAGAGTCACACAAGAAAGCTCTAAAAAGAAACCGCCTAGTTAGAGAAACTTCAGACAGAACGAGAGTTTAGATTAAAGGTAATAGTTTGGGGGGTTGGAAAGATGGCTCATCAGGTAAGAGCATTTGCAACTCTTATAGAGGACGCAGATCTGATTCCCAGCTCCCACATGCTGGCTCACAACCATCCAAAACTATACTTCCAAGGGATCCAGCACCTTCTTCTGACCTTTGTAGGCAACAGGTCCACAGACTGGACACTTACACACATGTAAGCAAAACATTTGTACGCACAAAAATGAAATTAATTAATTAAAATTTTAAAGATGGTTATTTTGTTATAATTAAGGGAAGGTATTTCTACTTGAAGAGTTGGGGAGGGGCTTGGAACGATGGCTCAGCGGTTAAGAGCATTGTCTGTTCTTCCAGAGGTCCTGAGTTCAACTCCCAGCAACCACACAGTGGCTCACAACCATCTACACTGGAATCTGATTCCCCCTTCGGATGTTCACAGAGCACTCGTACACATAAAATAAATAAATCTCAAAAAGAAAAGAAAAGAGGAGAGAGAGTTGGTACTGTCTAACACAGCTACTTCTCTACGGTCAAGGCCTGCTCTCCTGCCTTAGCCCCACCAGTGCATTGACCTTTACTTTTCACATGTATTTATTTGCATACGGATACTCAGATATCACATGTCCATGTAGAGGGCAGAGGGCAACTTGTAGAGGTCAGTTCTCTCCTTCCGGTTATGCTGTTGGTGATGGGGGTTAGATCAAACTGCAGTCCTTGGGCTTGAGGGCCTTTAGCTGCTGAGTCCCACTAAAGCTGAAGATGACCAATTCAGCTAGGCTTGCTGGCCAATGACCGTCAGAGAGCTGTCTCCTTTCCCCTAACTTCCTTTGAAGACTGGAATTACAAACATGCCACGTTAACAGCTTTTCATGTGGGTTCTGGGGATCCAAACACAGGTTTGCAGGCACTTGAACAAGTCTGCCATTTCCTGAGGCCCACTGTTTTCTTCTTGAATTTTTTTCTTTTTTTCAGTACTAGAACTTGAGCCCAGGGTCTGGCACATGCTAAGCACGCACTCTACCAATGAGTTCAATCCCAGCCCTGTTTCCGGTCTCTGTTAGTACTGAACAGCATGGAGAGCTGGAGACTTTTGAGACTCACTTCGGTTCCGACTTTTGATTTTATACCCTTTCTACACCCTCAGACTGGTGCTTGCAGAATGAGAACAAAAGTATTAAGGACACGCGTAAAAAGGTCTCAAGGTCCACAAGCTGGCTCAGCAGGGAAAGGCTCCTGCCACACATGACCACCTGGGTCCAGTGTCCAGGTCCCATGAGGTATAAGGAAAAAACAGTGCCACAGCTGTCCTGATAGCCACACATATGCTATGACACGCTCAGGAGTGGCTCATGCCATCTATGTACATCTCTCTTAATATCGTATACATCTACACGCTCTCCTTCTTAAGTATTACCTTCATTTACTGTGTGCATGTATACGTGCAGGTGATTTGAACTCAGGTCCTCATGATTGCACAGCAAGTGCTTCTAGCTGGTGAGCCACTTTCCCAGTTCTTTTTTCACCAAATTGTTGATAACTGGCAGAAAGCTAGTCATAAAATTACTGGTCAGTAATGTGAATTTTATAAAATCTTCAAAAACGCAATTGTGCCAATTATACTTTAATAATAAAGTTTTTTTTAATTTTTTAATTTGTTTTATTTTTTAAGTGTGTTTGTCTGCATGTGTACTACATGTGCGCTTGGTATCCACGAAGGTCAGAATGGAGTGTTGTATTCCTTGGAACCAGAGTGACAGTCAGTTGTGAGCTGACGTGTGGGTGCTGGCAACCAAATAGTAGAAAATGTTCTTAAGCACCGAGCAATCTCTCCAGCCTCTATAAGAAGAGCTATTTTTAATTTGTACTCTTAGCTCAGTGGTACTGAACTTGTCTAGCTTGTGTGAGGGCCTGTGTTCAGTCCTCGGAATTTCAAAACAAAACAGTAATAAAATAAAAGCTATATCATTAGTCTAGAAATATCCTTGTATCTTAAGATATTTAAGTGTTTGCTTCTTTCTTTCATTAAGATCTCACACACTATGTAGCTCAGGCTAGCCTTTAGCTCTTACAGCTGAGACTGCATCAGCTTTGAGGGCCCTAGGATTTTAAGAGTTTGCAACAGGCCTGGCAAAATACTATGTCTTTAAAAATAAAAAACAGGACAACAGGGAGCTGGAGAGGTGGCTCAGAGGTTAAGAGCACTGGCTGATCTTTCAGAATTCCCGAGTTCAATTCCCAGCAACCACATGGTGGCTCACAAACATCTATAATGAGATCTGGTACCCTCTTCTGGTGTGAGGGAATACATGCAAACAAAATATTGTATACATAATAAATAAATCTTAAAAAAAAAGACAACTACCTCTGTCATAATTAAATTTACGGCAGTGTAGGAGAAGTCAGACCTCTTAAGTCTGTCTAAAACTACTGCTACTTTTGGTTGGTGTTTATTATTTGTCTATAAAACAGATTCTGTTTAGAGGATGTTAAGGAAGAATGTTAAGGAAGAATGGGATCCTGGCCTTAATTCTTATACAGATTCGTTCTATGCTAATTCACAATTACAGTTTGTTTTTATTTAGGCCTCAATCCCAGAAGCCTCCGGTCCTTAAGACCAAAACCTAGCAACATGAAAATAATCACCTGCAACTGTGAATCTCTGTTCTCTGACAAAAAAAAAAAAAGACAAAGTATAAACAGAAAGAGAGGGGAAATCAGGAAATCGTGGGCCTTTTTCTTTTCTTTTCTTCTTAAGACCAAAACAGGTTTACTTAGTACATTACAAAGAGTGGCAGGGAGCAGGAAGGAACCAGCCACATCTTAGGCTGCCTTAAAGGAAGATGGCTTGGTGGGTGGGGTACTTGTGGCGCAAGCCTAAGGACACAGCTCAGATCCCAGTGCAAGCATGAAAGAAGCTGGGCCCCTCACACCTCTGAACCCAGCAATGCAAGGAAGAGACTGGACAATCCCTGGGCCTTCCAGGCCAACCAGACTAGCCTGAAGCACGTGAGAAACCTTGCCTCAGGTGAATAAGGTAGAGAGGGATAGAGAGCACCTCACTCCTCTAGCCTCCACACCTGAAAGCACATGCACACCAGCAGAGAAGATTAACTTTTCTTATTACACAAGTTAACAAATAAATTAAGAAACTAACATTCACCATTTGCCCAGTGGCCTAATGGTTAAGGGCACTGACTGGCATAATTGTCTTCATGCCTTGTTGGTTATTTCTTTTACTCCTGTGATATTTCTACAGCAGAATAGTTGCTTAATAAATATTTGCTAAATGATTCAGAAGTTGAACTAGATATTAGCTCAATAACCAGCTTTTCCCCCTTCCACATAATATACATTATTCTCAGGTAATTTCTGTTTAGGTTGAAATTAACACAGGCTTCTTCATTTTACTAACTTAGTACAACGTGAAAGCACAGGTCTCTCAGGCTGGGTCTGGAGAACAAATTCCACGCAGTAAAGTTCTGTATTACTTTAAACGCTTTCTGGATTAAAGTCAATATATTTTAATATCCCTCCATATTAATAGACAAAAAATAGTATTTTAAAATAAAAACAAGAAGACAAGAGAGGTATAGAGTGAAAAAGAAAAACTCCAGACTAGGACAGATTACCCCAAATTGGCCATTCCCATCATTTTTTGTCCTCATGGCCCTTTCAAGCCTACACTGACAAAGTCCCCCACAAATACACATTTCTAATGAAAAGTAGGCTGATAAAAAATTCAGGCAAAAAAAAAATTTCAGGCAAAGAAGTATTTGGGCTGAGAGGTCAGTTCAGTGGGTAAAAAGCCTGTGGCACAAGGAACTTAGTTCAAATTCCCAGAACCCCACAGAAAAAGCCACAGCACACCTGTAACCCTAGCGTTAGGATGTGGGAGGCGGAGACTGGGGAGCTCACAGAGGCTCACTGGACACTGTTCACCTTGTGATAGTTAGCTTTAATTGTCAAGTCAACACTATCTAGAATCACCAGAGAAGCAGACCTCTGGAATGTCTTTAAGACATTTTCTTGATTAGAATAATTGAGGTGAGAAAAACCCAACCGCTATGGATGGCACCTTTCCCTAGGCAGGGGATCCTGGACTGCACGGAGTACAGACAAGCTGATCAGTAGCATGTATGCATGACTTTGCTGTTCTCTGCCTGTAACTATGGCTGCAGTATAAGTTGCTTCAAGTTCCTGCTCCTTGAATTCCCCACAATGAAAATCTGTGCTGCAGTTTGAATAAGAATTTGTTCCATAAGCTCATGTATTTGAACCCTCGGCTCCCATTTGTAGTGTTTGGGGGAGGTTTAGGCTTTGATGGGAAACAGTATTTCACTGAAGATAGGCTTCAAGAGTTTAATAACTCAGGGTTGGAGAGATGGCTCAGAGGTTATGAGCACTGGCCGTTCTTTCAAAGGTCTTGAGTTCAATTTCCAGCAACCACATGGTGACTCACAGCCATCTATGAGATCTGGTGCCCTCTTCTGGTGTGCAGGTGTACATGCAGGCAGAATAATTACACATATTAATTTTTTTTTAAATAAAGAGTTTTAAAACTCATTTCTAGGGCTGGAGAGATGGCTCAGAGGTTAAGAGCACTGGCAGTCCTTCATTCAGTTCCCAGCAACCACATGGTGGCTCACGACCATCTATGAGATCTGGTGTCCTCTTCTGGCATGCATACGTACATGCTGACAGAACACTGTATATATAATAAATAAATAAATCTTTCTTAAAGAAGTTCATTTCTAGTTTGCTTTCTCTGTTTCACGCTTACAGTAAAGGACACAAGCTCTTAGCATTCTGCTCCAGCCATCATGTCTGGGCTAGGTGCCATGCTATCATGGACTCATCCCTCTGGACCTGTAAGCCAAAATAAACTCTGTCTTCCTTAAGTTGCCTTAGTCATGGTGTTTTAGCAAAACAATAGAAAAGTACCTAATACAAACTGGAACCTGAGATTGTGAACCAAATAAAACTTTTTTTCAGTAAGGTGCTTCTGTCAGGGTATTTTATCACAAGAAACAAAATAGCCAAAATGGCAAGTTCCAGGTTTACTGAGAATCTTTGTCTTAAAAAATAAAGGTAGAGAACCAGCATGGTGTAATCCCAGCATCCAGAGAGGCAGAGGCAGAGGCAGGTGGATCTCTGAGAGTTCAAGATTAGTTTGATCTACAAAGCGAGTCCAGGATAGCCAAGGCTACACTGGGAAGCCCTGTCTCAACAAAACACACATACTCATACACAGTATAAACTACAATGACCAGGATGGCATGGCACTCTCTAACCACTCAACCAGAAGGAAATTATGCTTGGTACCAGAAACCTAGACAACTACCCAGGGCTCATAAGGTCATAGGTCTTGGAGAACCTACAACCAGCACTTCACTAAGCCAGAATAATTCCTAACTGCAGTCTAAATAGTAACTTTTATGCCTACAGATAAGTGCTATCCTCACCCATCATCAAGGGAACTTCTCTAAGCAGTAGACAGATGATTACAGAAAACCACAACCAAGCAATGCAAAGAACAAGTGATCATGTGGTACCCAGGCCCAACTGACACACCTACAGCACAAATCCTGCACCTAAGGCTCAGGGAACATGAAGGAATGGGGCCATAAATATTATAAGAGTTAGAAAAGGGATGGAGAGATGGCTCAGTGGTTAGAAGCACTGCTGCTCTTCCAGAGACCCAGCTTTGAGTCACAGCACCCACATGGCAGCTCAAACTGACTGTTAACTCCTACTCTAGGCCATCTGACACCCTCACGCAGGCATACATGCAGGCAAAACACTAACGTACATAAAATAAGAAAAAATAAATTACTTTAAAAAAAAAAGAGTCAAAAAAACCAGGACATTTTCTGTGAGGTTCTATCTCCTAGAAATTTCAAGAAAGCTACAACCATGAAGTCTCAACAGCATTGAACATCTAAACAAAACCAGAAAAAGAATACCACCCATAGTCATGCTACTATGGGAGGGAAAATTTCATAGGACCACAACCCTAGAAAGATAGACAACCAAGGAATACTGAGAGTGGGAGAAACAGTTTTTCCCTGGGAAGAGTCCTCCCACAAGTTGGTAACCACTTCCAAGTGGTCAGCCCTGAAATCATATATATATATATATATATATATATATATATATATATACATATGCATACATATATAGATATACATATGCATACATATATAGATATACATACATACACAAGTAACATTATCTAGATTGAGAGGATTATACTTGTACATTTAGGAGAGAGGAGATAAGAGAGAGACAGAGACAGAAAGACAGAGAAAAGAAGCCATACATTTTAGAAAGAGAAGTAGTATATCGGAGAGACTAGAGGAGGACAAGAAAAAGGGAAATGATGTAATTATTGACCTCTGGCCTCCACATGGGCACATGGGCAGGAGAATTCACACACTTGCAAGTATGAATATAGCACACACACATATAACATAGGAATATTCAAATAAGATATTTAACCTATGATATTCTTACTGATGTTTCATAATGCTCTCTGTATGAATTATGAACCTTCCTTGAACTTGTTTTACTACTATAACAAAGGAATGTTAGCTGTGGCTAAACTCTACCTCTCTCCTTCCACACTTAGGCCAAATCTCTGGCACAAAGAAACTTACAAAGCTAAAAGCAGCCGGGTGCAGACACCTATAATCCCAGCACTGGAGAGCAGAAAGACTGCAAATTTGGGGCCTGCCTAGGCTACATGGAGGTGCCCTATCTTAATCTATTTCAAAGGCATTTTGGACATAATCATTTTTGGAAAATATATCTTTGGACTATCCCAAGTCTTCCATTTTCCTTATTTTAATCAACCACGCTGTAGTCTTTTCCCTGAGCCCTTACGTATTTATCATCTTTATAAACTGTATGTCACATGAGACCTGAGCAGGACGCCCCACCCCCTGCCTTCGTTTTGCAGGTAGTAGAGCAACAACTCTTGAAAGTCAAAAGTTAGAGAGTTTGGTACTGAAAGAGGGGAGAGAAAGCTGGTCTCTTATTGTTGCCCAGAAAAAGCAAATCGAGAGGCACAGTGAATGGCTGGAGCCAGCACAAAGAAAACCCGGGGAACAGGGCGTCAGGACTCGTCTGGGAAGCGGACTGCAAACTCAAACACTGTGGTGGTTTGAACAGGAACAGCCCCCGCAGCCTCCTAGATTTGAATGCTCTGTCATTAGGAAGCGGCACTATTAAGATGTGTGGCCTTACTTGGGGAAGTATGTCACTGGGGCTTTGGGGTTTCAAAAGCTCAAGCCAGGTCCTGCTGCCTGTGGATCCAGATGTAGAACTCTCAGCCACCTCTCCAGCACCATGTCTGCCTGTGTGCCACCATGTTTCCTGCCATGACAACTGTAAGCCAGACTCAACTAAATGCTTTCCTTTATAAGAGTTGTCACAGTCATGGTGTCTCTCTCGTCACAGCAATAGAACCGTGACTAAGACAAATATCAAAGATTTAGTATAAAAGGGTAGCCAGAGGTGACATCAAGAGGAAAGGAAGGGGGAAAGACAGCTTATCAAGTGTAGCCATAAGATGTTTGTTCTTTCAACAGCTCATCTACAGGAAGCCATGCTATCTTCTTACACCGGAGTACTTCGTTACCCAGCAGAAGGCGGTACATGAAAACTCCACTGCTAAATGAGAGGCTCTAGCTTCAGAACATCTAGGATTTGGCTCTGTTTCAGCAACAACTTTGAATGTGTCACTGAATTCCTCTTCTCTAGAATGTTCCTGGAAGGATCTCTGAGTTACTCATGATTTGAAATTTGTCATCTACTTTGGAATAGCATAGGGTGTCCTGAAGTACGGCCATGATAAGGTGCTCATATTTCCCAGACTGTGTGAGGTTATGGTCATGTATCATTTGGCCCAATTACCAATGCCTTCAGCTCTGCTTCCTTAATCTAGCCTCAAAAGAACTGTCGGTGTAATGCTTATAAAAGATAGGTCAGATCATACCACTCTTGGGCATCAAAATCGCCCCACAGTTCCTCCTCTCACACAATGTTAAAGCCCTGAGTAGATCTGAGCAGGGCTGAAAGATGCCTTTATGATCTGATCTTAGTACTTCCTGCCTGTTCCCTGACCTCTCCTTGCTGTCCCATGAACACACCAGCCATTCTTCTGACCTAGGTCTTTGGACAAGCTGTTCTCACTGCCTAGGGAGTTTTTATGTTAGATGGTCACAGTTAAGTCTTTTACTCCCTGTTGTAAACTGGTGTGGTGACAGCTACTGCTATGTTCATTTTTCTCTGTATGCAACATGAATTTGCCTGCCTTCCATTCAAGAAATAGAATTATAAGCAGGGTATAGTGGCTCTGGTCTACAATTCCAACACTAGGGAGGCTGAGGCAAGAGCACTGCCTCAAGTTCAAGGGCACTCTTGTGACAGCCCAGTAAAGACAAGAGAGATGGACTCAACATCACCATGCAGTAAATTAGGATCATCTTAGTGACTTGCATTGGACATGGGCTTACCAAAAGTTGTCCAAGTCAGGTATGTGCCCCCAATTCATCTCTTCCCTTCTCTCCCCTTCTACCCCTTTCCCCTCCCTACTCCCATTGCATATATCTATGTAGCCCTGATTGTCCTGTCACTCCATATGTAGAGCAGGCTGGTGGGCTTGTCTGCTTCCTGGGTGCTGGGATTAAGGTATGTGCCACCACACCCAGCTGCTGTTCCTTCTCTCAAAGCTGAAAGCACTTTTGTGACTATTGAAATATGAGTACCTCATAGAGAAAGGGCCTAGGCACCCTAGACTGTGTATGTGTTATTATCTACTTGCTCAAAAAGTGATGGCTTGTCCTATGCCGTGGTGCACATCCACACAAAACCTAACTAAATAAATACATAATGACTTGGCCATGGTCACATGGTTAGGAAGATAAACCCAGGATTTAAGAAGCCCCTTATCAAGTCAGGATCTTGGACCTTTTTATAACATCCCCAAATCTTAAACCCTGGAAAATATTTTTAACTTATTTTTTAATTTAGCTATGATTTAATGGGCACATATGGCACCTATGTGGCAGGGGCGGGGAGTCTAGATCACCTTTCTGAGCCACTTTTCTCCTTCCATTGTGGGTTCCTGGAATCAAACACAGGTGTCCTGGTTAGTTTTCTGTCAACATGATGCAAACCAGTGTTATTTGCTAAGAAAGAACCTCAGGCGAGAGGTTGCCTGCTTCCGTCAGAATGCCTGTTGGCAAGCCTGCCATACGCTTTCTTATAGATGACTGATGAGGAAGTCCCTGGCCCACCGTGGATGGTCCGCCTCTGAGGAGCTCGACTTGGGTTGTATTAGAAAGCAAACAGAGCAAGCCAAGAGGAACAATCCAATAAGCCTGTTCCGCCATGGCCTCTGCTTTGTTCCCACCCCAAATTCCCTTCATGATGAACCGTGACATGGAAGTATCAGCCAAATAAATCCCTTCATCCCCAAGCTGCTTATAGTCATGGTGTTTATTGCAGCAATAATAACCTAACCAGGACACAGGATAAGGGCTTCTGCCCGCTGAGCCTTCCCACGGCCATTACTCTGAACTTTAGGATTTAGTTTAAACCGCCTCAGGAGGCCTTTCCCATATTTAATGATACTGTTCTTTCTTGTGGCAGAATGAGTACACAAAAACAGTACCATATTTCACTCACTGGTCTACATGCATACATGCAACAAAGACACTCATACACATTAAGTTTTTTTAAAAAGACAAAAGAAACTCTTTTTTAAAAATAAAATAAGATCTGGGGCTGAGGGGGTAAGCGGCTTAATTGGTAAAGTCTCTGCCCACCACTCGCCTGACCTCGTGGCATACACGTGTAGCCCAGCACTGGAGAGACTGAGGCAGGAGGAAGGAATGAGCTCGAGAGATGCCTCAGTAGCTAGGAGTGAGCACTGCTCTTGCAAAAGACCACCTTCCAACACATACTCGGTAAATAAAGAAGTGTAGTTTTAAAAAACTAAGTACGAGCCAGGCGATGGTGGCACACACCTGTAATCCCAGCACTAGGGAGGCAGAGGCAGGTGAATCTCTGTGAATTTGAAGCCAGCCTGGTCTAAAAGTGAGTTCCAGGACAGCCAGGGCTACACAGAGAAATCCTGTCTCAAAAAACAAAATAGGGAAGGAAGAGATGAATGAACGAACTAGAACTTAAACATCTGTTCATCAAGTCAAATTATCTTAATAGAAAAGAAGGTATAGCACATGAATACCCTTATATCCTTCACATAAGAAATGTGGCCAAACACACTCACAAAAGATAAAAGATACTCATTCTGACAGTCTCAGAACGAGAAAACAAAAACAGTACCATTTTTCACTCACTAAATTAGCAGAGAGTCAGATGATCGGAGAAGGCAAAAGGGAAATAAATGTTCTCATTCTCTCTTGTGACAAATGAAGAATATCATTCCAGAAGGCAATTTCACAATCAGAATACCCCAAAGTGTTTACATGTTACCAAACAGTTTCAGTCCTAGAAAGTCTTTCTAACAAAATAAATATACACACACAAATGACACAGAAAAATCCATGGCATTGTTCTAGTAAACAAACAAACAAACAAACAAAAAAACAAAACAAAAAAGAAACAACTGCTGCATCAGTCAAAATCTATTAAAAATTCTGTCCCATTATGTGAAATCTCTCATTCGGTTGCTAAGTGATTGTCTGGGGCAGGGAGATAGCTTGTTAGGTGAAGTATCTGCTACTTGAGAACTAAGTACCCAGAAGCACCTGCAATCCCGTCCTGCTGGGCTCGGAGGACAAAGGCTCTGCAGCCCTGAAGCTCACTGGCCAGTCGACCAGTGAGTCGACGTGAAGCAGTTAGCTCCAGCCTCACTGAGAGACTCTGTCCCCAAAAGTAAGGTAGAGTGTGGGGCTGGAGAGATCACAGGTGGTTAGAAGCCCTTGCTGCCCTTCCAGAGGACTGAGTCTGCTACCCAGGCACATTCCAGTTCCACAGGAACCAACTCCTCCGACTTCAGAGGGCGCTCTCCCTTCCCCTCCCCCCTCTCCCTCCCCTCCCCTCTTGTTCCCCGCACCCCACCCCCAGCCCATCCTTCCCTCCCCCCTCACAGACACACACATAAAAATAATGAAACTAAATTATTGGAAAGAATCCTTTAAAAAAATACTAACATTAAAATACAAAAAGATAGCAGACAATGTTGATTTCTGGCCTACACACAGAGACTACATATATACAAACACCAAAAACGTGACTGTCTATATAAAGTGGCATAGATATGGAAACGCAATATAGTCAAGTGACATATACATATTACAATGGTATAGGTGACTTCACAGTGAGCATTTATACACATATGATCTCTGAGTGCTGAAATAATGGTCAGTTAAAAGTAAGCAACAGCGTACTCACTCTGTTTGGTCAAATTCTTATTTGTATTTGTTATCCAGTACTTAAGTATCTACTCTGTGCCAGGCACCGTACCACTGACTTAAAAATACATCAGTTTACCTTACCTTGTGCTAACAATTCAGCATGGCCCTTGTCCATGTAGGAAGAAAGTCAACAGAGTAACCCGGAGAGTGCCCAAGACTGTCTACCCTAGAGTGGGTAGGGTAGGGTGGTCCCTGTGGAGAGATGACCCCTGACCTGAGCAATAAATAGAGAGCCATCCTAACACAGAGGCTGAGGAGGAGGGTTACTAGAAGAGGACATTACAGCAGTCAGAGGCAATGGGGCCTGAGGAAGCCCCTCAGAATGCAGGGAGGAGAGGAAGTACTAGCAACTTGAAGAAGTGCCTACATAGAACACACACCACTCATAACCACTTATAACCAGGGAAAAGAGACAAGCTAGTCTCACCTCTCTATGGGGTTAGGTGGGTAAGACAGGGTTTCCTGACTTCCAGGCTGGCCTTGAAAGCTGAGCGTGGTGACACCCACTGTAAGCTCCGAGCTTCTGGTGTGGAAGTAGTAGGACTGTGATTTCAATGTCATCTTCAGCTACAAAGAGAGGTCAATGTATGCCACGCCCTGGCCATAAAATTAGATATAATTCTGAAAAGTTTTCTCCCCTAAGCCCTTGGTATACATGTTCTTTTAAGCTCCATGATAGAGCTACGAAAACCATCCAGAAGAGGCTGGTGAGACAGCTCAGCAGATAAATAGCATTTGCCATCAGCCCTGGGAGAGAGGAAAAAACTGGCTCCTACATGGTGTCCTCTGACATCTGTGCAGACACACAAAAATAAGTAAATAAATGTACTAAATTACGCTCTTGAAGACTTCAAAGCAGAGCAGCCACGGGGCAGCATTCCACAGACAAGCACACGAGAACCCTCTGCACATACAAGCGCATACTCCCGAGTCCCACACCCTGAGAACTGACTCACACTACTAAAACAGTGGTGTAGATTCGTTCTCAGCTTTTCTTGCCAAGACTCCTCAACACTCAATACTGAAGGGCCGAACATCTAATCAAGTATTCCCACTCATTCCAGACACTCCCTGGGCAAATCTATCCACTCTACAGCTCCCAAATGATACATCATATAAACGTGAAAGCCATTTGTGTCCAAGTACCGGGACATGTCCCTTAAATTCACCCATTCCATTACATGTTGCCATATTAATCGGTCAAGGGGTAACCTGAATAAATATAATTTAATCTTTTCAGTACTCAAACACCAGTTAAACAGGTAATTTTTATATTTGTATTCAGAGGTTGTACAAAAAGGAACACACATTTTCTCCTTACTCCCATAGTTCTACCTCTCTGTTCACTATTGCTGTTGACACTGCTTCTCGAGACTATGTCTCTCTCGGTACCTGTTGCGCCACTCTGCCCCACTGCTCTATGTGGCTTACGCTTACCTGTATGTTGATATTTGGCACATGATCTCTTCTTGCATCTTTTTCTTTTTCCCCAAACAGGACCTCACAAGGTTTGGAGACAGCCCTGGCTAGCTTGAACTCGGGTGATTCTCCTGCTTTAGCTTTCTGAGGTGATTGAAAATCACACTCAGCTTTGTATCTTTCTAGTCATAGCCTCCAAGGTCTTTCATTTCCCAAAACATAGTTTTTCCAGCTGCGGAGCATTTACAAAATGCTCTTTCCTCAACCTCCCTCCCTTCAGATCCTCCCCGCCCTGTACTGCAGCCTCTCTTCAGGTCTCTGGTTAAATGTCCTTTACTCAGGGAAACTTTTGTTCTTATTCCCGCCAGGGGTGACATGCACATAAACTTAAGGCTAGCTTCATACTTCCAAAGTATCTTTTCCACTAAAATCTAAGTTTCACAAGCATTTGTATGCTTTTACATTGTTATATCCCCAACACCTAACACCTAATACTAGTCAATTAGTGCCTTCATCTCATTATAGAAGTTCTTTACACTCCATGCTGGGTTTCTGTGCACTAACCACCCAACTAGACAGTCAATGATGCCTCAATAAAACCCAAAGGACAGATTTCAACAAGTTTCTGGGTAGCAGAACACAGATTTCTTAAGTGTAGTGGTCTGGAGAGGGCCTATAAGCTCCACCTTCATCCTTTTTCCAAACTCAAACTACGCATTTCTTGAGCCGTATGCTTTGTTATATCCTTTATAATATACTGCCAAATATACTCCCTTGACTTCTGTGTGCTACTCGAGGAAATTTAATCTGACCCAGGAAGGGGTTGTGGGAGCATTGATGAATAGCCAGCCCATCAGAAAAACAAGTATAGCAGTATGGGGGTTTATGTTTGAGTCTAACGTGAAGCTGCCTTGGGGTCTGAACTCTCTACTTGAGGTCTGATGCTGTCTCCAGGTGGAACCATGTCAGAGGTTAAGATGAGAAAACACTTCAGTGAAGTCCTCTGCAGCAGACTGCTTCCTTGCTGGTGAGGCAGCCTCACACACCTGTGTCAGAAACCCTTCTTTGTTGATTGTACTAAGACCAGAGAGGAAAGACAGGGATTGTTTTTCTGTAAGAACACCAAAATACAAAGTCAAATTTGCTTTTTAAAACTCTTAATTGGGAGTGGGGCTGGAGAAATGGTTCAGTGGTTAAGGACACCTGCTCTTGCGGAGGACCCAGGTTCCGTTCCAAGCACCCACAGGGCAGTTCACAATATCTGTAACTACACTTCCAAGGGACCCAATGCCTCTTCTCACCTGTGTTGGCACCAGGCATGCCTGTAGTACACATCCAAACATGCAGGTAAGACAGTTATACACATAAAAAATAAAAAAATAAAATTTTAGTTGTGCCCAAATCTATGTAATATTAAACTTAGCATCTTAATCATGGTCCCAGGTACACAGCTCAGCAACAGGTAACACATTCACATGGTGATGCCACCTATGAAGTCTTTCCATTTTGCAAAATTTAAACTCTATATCCATTAAACACCTCCTCACTTTCCCTGGCAAACACCAAGTCCATTATCTCTATGATTTAACTGCTCCAGACACCTAGAAAGTAAATGAAATTATTCAGCATGATTTTTGTGACTAGCTTGTTTCACTTGGCACAGTATCTTTAAGTTTTATCCATTTTATATCTAGTATGTGATGCAATTCCTTCTCAGGGATAAATAATATTCTACTGTGCAGTTAAATACACTATGTTTTACTTTTCTACTCATCGACTGACAGTTGGATTATTTACACCAATGTTGCCATAAATACAGGGATACAAATATTTCCATGAGGAATATACTTTTTGAGGAATCAGTTTACATTCTTAGCAACAATACACAAGGCTCACAATTTCTCCATGCCAACAGCTGCCATTTTCTGTTTTATACTGGCCATCTTGGAAGGTGTGCATTGGTAAATTACCTTTATATAAACTTAATGTGGATTTTCTCTACAACTTTATAGCTAAAGATACTCTAAATTAAAAACATTTCTAGTAAGTATTGATAACACAAAGAATTGAAGGCTTTTAATGCAGAATTTTAAAGGACAATAAAATTATGGTTCATATGAACAGTAGAAACAGGGCACACTCACACACACAAAAAAACCAGCATTCCTACTAATCTCTAAAATTCCCAGATGCCACCAGCATAGCCAACTTGTGCCTCCCATTAGGACCCCATCTCTCAGCACCCACCACATAAGGGGCACTTCCCCTATTATCATGAGTTTAGCCTGGGGCCACGACCTTCCTGTCAGACCCTTTCCATCCACTTCAGCTCTGGCAACCACAGACTGGATCCAGTACCGAGGCCTCCTTCCCAGTCAGCAGAGTGATCCGTATTCCTTGGCACAGAGATAGAAGTGATAAACAAATGGTGGGAAGGCTGATAATTAAAACAAAACACTGTAGCCTTGAAAGGTTTAAAAAAAAAAAGTTTGGTTAAATCCAGAAATAGAGTCCAAATGCCTTCAGAGAACAATCTATACTACTATTAGAAATATTCTGGCCTCCAGATTCCAAATCCTGAAGAGATTTTTAACCAAAAGATTAAACTATAAATAAAACTTTAAGACAATTTAAAAAGACTTTTAAAATTCAAAAGTCACCCAGGTAAGAAGCATCTGGAGGATTCAAGAGTACAAAAAGTTTTAAACTGAAGATAACTTACTTAAGGTCCAGTGGGAGGTCAGGGACTTACGGGCTACTTGCCACCAAGCTTAGAGGCCTGAGTCTGGAAGGAGAAAACTGACTCCAAAAGCTGTCCTCTGACCTACACGTACACACATGGTATGTATGGGAGCACACATGCTCACAAAACAAAATGAAATTAGAATAAAAGGTATGTCCTTAGTAGTGAGGAGTTTATATTCAAAATACTAAGATTCATATAGAAGCTTTATTAAATAATTATTACCTTACAAAAATTCCAATTAGTCTATGCTAGAGTTACTTTTCAAGGAAGAAAAAAACCTTTCATTATTTGCACAGATGAAAAATATAGATATGAAAAGTAAAAGGGAACATTACTTCAGCGAGCACTGTGTGGCTAAGGACAGGCTGAGAGAAGCAGCGAGTGTCGGCCAACCAGAAACTGAACCCAAGTCTGGTGCCATTTACAATCTGTAAAAGGATAATAGCAAAAATTACCAAAGACATCAGAAACATAAATATATCCATAAATGTTATTGATCCTCAGAACTCACATGAAAAGGTGAGGAGGAATCAGCTCCATAAATTGTCCTCTGATCTCCACACATGAGTCACGGCAGGCATATGCTTCCCCCATCCCTCAAAATAATCAAAAGTTTTAAGATGTAAAATATGTATGGCAATATGCCTGTTAGGCCTCTGTAAGCCTGTGCTTTTGCCTTTTGGGAGGCCACACTTCCTTCTGTGCTGAGGCCTCTCTGTGTGCGCAGAGGTCTCCAGCACAGCTCAAACGTTATACCTGCTGCCTTAAGCACCTGGCTGGCTTCATTTGCTTCCATTTGTACATTTTAAACATTGTCGACTTCACTTGAAATCAAGTTATTTATTGACTGTGAAATACAAGATATACATCTAACAAAAAGTAATTGTGAACCATCAACTACATCCTACCAACTTACTTTGGTAAAGTTAAACCAAACCAAGCATTTAAGTTGACGCACACCTTTAGTTCCAGCACTCTGGAGGCAGGCGCAGGAGGATCTCTGTGAGTTCGAGGCCAGCTGGTCAACAGGAAGAGTTCCAGGACAGCAAAGGCTACACAGAGAAACCCTGCACAGAGAGAGAGAGAGCTCAGCGCTTAAGAGCACTGGCTGTTCTTATAAAGTTCAATTCCCAGCAACCACATGGTGGCTCACAATCATCTATAATGTGATCTCATGCCCTCTTCTGCAGGCAGATATGCAGGCATACATGCAGACAGAGCACTCATAGACAATAAATAAATAAATCTTTTTTAAAAAAGATTAACACTTAGCTTTGCAGTTACCCTAGTAACAAAAGGTCAGGTCCCTAAGGTTAGTACCTGGGACCTTACCATAGGGACAAGGATTCAAGGAATACTTCAGCTAGCTTCATCGGTGTGGATTTCAGAAGACTTACACTTAACAATCGCTGGCTGGAACGCCAGCCCAGCCCACTCAGACTTTACACAGTTTCAACACTAAGTGCCTCACCCCACCCGTGCTGACACGTCAGGGGATTCTGGTGTGTAGGCCATTTACGACATTATAGGCTGTAAACAATACATCTGCTGGGAAAGTTATTTTGTACAGCCCTGGCCTGGGCCATTTCCCAAGCTGCAGAAGGCAAGTGAGTCTTTCCCAATCCACATTTCATTTTCAGTCAATTTACCACAGTTTAGTTTTAGAGCAGAGTTGTTTTAAATAAATAGCATATAGTATGCTATTTATTCAACATATAATATTCAAACTTGTTTATATAAGTGCCATTAAAGGTATCCAACACGGAAGAATTTTTACCCATACAACAAAAAATAAGAAGCCACGTTTATTTGGGGGAGGGGATGTATACTATAAAATAGTTGTTGAAAAAAATCAGTATCTGAACTACACAGTGATGTCCTATCTCAAAACAAGAAAAAAAAATCAGTACAAGTTTAAAGACAACTATTTTACATAGGCCTCATATACTACAATGTTTCTTTTAAAACAAAGTGTGAGCAAGATGTTGGTGCTCAGTATAATCCTAGTAATGAGGGGCTAAGACAGCAGAACTACTTCAAACTCAAGGCTAACCAGGGCTACAAAGTGAGCTCCAGGCTAGCCTGGGCTAGACAGAACCCATCAGTTTCAAAATACAAAAATGACATGTATGCCCAATAAAATAAATAAACTCATTAATGTTCTGGTGCAAAGATCTTTACCATCTAAACAGCATGCTTGGATTTCTAGGGTTTGTTTTACTGTGGCTTTGTTATTTTAAGACAGGGTCTTACAATACAGCCTTGGTGGGCCTCACAGAACTCAACTCACAGAAACTCACCTGTCTCTAACTCTGCCTCTGTCTTCTGAGTGCTGAGGCACGTGGCACCATGTCTGACCTTCATGGCTTTTAAAAAGCTATTGTGTTTGGGCTCCCTTTATTTAGAAGCCTCAAAAGATAAGCTTTAAGCTTTCAATTTAATAAGTATGACCACATACACCGAGGGAGAAGAACAGCTGCCAGTTGTAAAACAGCTTATTTCAAATGAATGAGGCTTTCCTGTAAGTCCTGAGGGTGTGGGTTCTAAAGTCAACGTCCACAAGGTGGCGGTGTCACAGCCGTAGTCCTGGTTCCTGGAGCATTTGCAGTGTTCAAAAAGCAATCCACCTCACAAACACAAAGATGCGCAAAAACAGTGTGATCCACACTCTGAGCAAAAACTGCTTACGCTATCAAAAAACGAAATCTGCGCTGAATTTCCCCACTTCTATAACAGTGTTTACTTTCTGACCTCAGCCAAGCCTTTGAACCTGATCTTGCTGCTGTGGTGCCACCACCCTCTAAGGGAGAGACCAGAAGCAAGCCTCCGTCCTCGCACTGCAAGAGGAGCCTGACTTGGGCCCAGGAAAGTGAGAGTAGAGATAGGAAAGGGAAGGTGTGGATGGACACCACAGACTCCGATCTCCAGTTGACCCTGCACAGTGCTATCAAATTAATCTCCTTAGCTCACATTACCAGAAATCCACTTTCCTAACAAAGAAAACTCCTTTAGCCGAAAATTCCGGAACCTCTCACACTGTCAAGACTCAAGAAGATTCCCGGCATGAACTGTTTCCAGCAGAATTTGTAACCTGGCTTCCAGTCAGTCAAATGCTTCCTGAACGTTCACAGCTGCATGCACAGCTCCGAGTCTGGTGACAGAAAGGAAATAAGCCAAAGTCCCCAGCCCAGAGTCCCTGTTGATACAGGGACAGGACAAAGCACACATTCCACAGGAGGAAGGATGGGCCACTGGAAAAACCCTAGAGGCTGAGGAGGGCGGGGAAGAGGCAGCAGAACTTGTCAGAGAGCTGACATCAGTCCGCACTGACCCTAATCTATTTTTGCAGCCTGGCTTCCCACTCCTATCCTACTTGTACTCACACTTCAGCCAAAATGTGCCAGCAGCTGTTAAAGTGCTTCTGTGCCCCTCTGCTTCCTTCACATGCCGTGTCGCCCACCACATCTGAATCATGAGGGCCTAGCTATCTTCAATTCCCTTCTCAAAGACTGCTTCCCACAAAGGGGCCTGTGCCACAGCTTCACACACACCCAGATGGGAACCTCAGAGACTTGAGCACTTGGGACATCTGTTTAGTGTGAGCATTTTCACACTGTGTTGTCACAGTCACCTGCGGACTTTGTCTGACCATTTTCATTGGATTCCTTAGAATATGTGCTACATTATTAGAACAATCTTGAATTCATACTTTTACTCATCAAATATTTCATCATTATTTTTAAGTAGAATAGCAAGCTATTCTGAGGTAAAATATTCCATGGGTGTTTTTCTTCAATCATTTTTAAATTTTTTTAAAATTTTACTAGTTTTTATTAATTACAGTTTATTCACTTTGTATCTCCGCTGTAGCCTCCTCCCTCAGACTCTCCCAATTCCACCCTCCCTCCCTCATCTCTCCCCTGCCCCTCTCTAAGTCCACTGATATGGGAGGTCCTCCTCTCTTTTCATCTGACCCTAGCTTATCAGGTCTCATCAGGACTGGCTGCAATGTCCTCCTCTGTGGCCTGGTAAGGCTGCCCCCCCCACTTCAAGGGGAGGTGATCAAAGAGCCAGCCCCTGAGTTTATGTCAGAGACAGCCCCTGTTCCCATTACTAGGGAACCCACTTGGAGAGTGAGCTGCAGTGGGCTACATCTGTGCTACATCTGTTCTAGGTTATCTCCATGCATGATCCTTGGTTGGAGTATTAGTCTCAGAAAAGACCCCTGGGCCCAGATTTTTTGGTTCTGTTGCTCTCCTTGTGGAGCTCCTCTACCCTCCAGGTCTTTCTATCTCTCCTTCTTTCATAAGATTCCCTGCACTTTGCCCAAAGTTTGCCTATCACTCTCAGCATCTGCTTTGATACCCTGCTGGGTAGAGTCTTTCAGAGGTCCTCTGTGATAGGTTCCTGTCCTATTTCCTATTTTCTCCCTCTTCCGATGTCTACCCCATTTGCCTTTCTGAATGAGGATTGATCATCTTACCCAGGTTCCTCCTTCTTGGTTAGCTTCTTTAGGTGTACAGATTTTAGTATGTTTGTTCTATATTATATGTCTAACATCCACTTATAAGTGAGTACAACAAGGACATTTGCTCAACCATGTTCATAGCAGCTTTATTCATAATAGAATCTGGAAACAACTCAGATGTCCCTCAACTGAGGAATGGATACAGAAATTGTGGTACATTTACACAATGGAATACTACTGAACAACTAAAAAGAAGAAAATCATGAAATTTGCAGGCAAATGGATGGAACTAGAAAAGATCGGCCTGAGTGAAGTATCCCAGAAGCAAAAATACACACATGCTTCAATCCTTTTTAACAGTTTTTTGCCAACACAGGGCTGCAAAATGTGGACTTTAATACCTAGTTTCTTTCACTTAGCATAACATGCTTGAAATGTGTGCTGTGGTATGGATCACCATGCCATGCCTTTGATTGATTGTTTCCCAAGTCAGGGTTTCTCTGTGTAGCCTTGGCCATCTTGGACTTGTTTTGTAAACTTGCTTTGTGACCTCCAACTCACAGAGCTCTGCCTGCCTCTGCCTCCCCAAGTGCTAGGGTCACATGCGTGCACCACCACGCCTGGCTAAGCTTTATGCCTTCTTCTAGTATCCCGTTACACAGATATGAACTTAAGCACATGCTTGGGCCGTTTCCAGCTTTTGCATATGAGGAACACTGCTATAAACATTTACAAGCAGGTTGTAACTGAGGCATATTTTTTCACTTCTGTGGATCACATGGTAATTCTGGTTTGCTATTTTAAGGACCTGCCAAAAGTTTCCAATTGACTGTACCATTGTATATTTGCACCAAGAGTTTCTGTGGTTCCAACCTCTTTGAGGCATAAGCTGAGCAGCACTGATCTAGCTACGTGATGGCCTCACCCTCAAGGAACCACTGCCCTGATGAGATAAAAAGAAAACCGTGCTGGGGGCTGAGAGGTGATTCAGTGGGCAAGACCATCTGTTGCCCTTTTTTATTTAAATTTTATTTTTTTTCACAATTTATTCATTTTATATCTCGATTGAAGCCCTTCAACTCCCCCAGTCCCAGCCTCCCTCCGTCTTCCCCCCATCCCATTCCCCTTGTCCACTGAAAGGGGAGTTTTCCTGCTCTGCCATCTGCCCATACTTTATCAAGTCTCATCAGGACTGCCTGGACCTTCCTCCTTGGCCTGGGAAGGCCACATCACTAGGGGCAAATGATCAAAGAGCAGGCAACAGAGTTCACAACCCTGTTCCCCTTACTTGGGAATCCACACGGAGACTGAGCTGCCTATGGGCTACATCTGAGCAGGGGGTCTAGGTCCTCCCCATGCATGGTCCTTGGTTGGTGCCCCAGTCTCTGCAGGCCATCCTGGGCCCAGGTTTTTTAGCTTTGTTGGTCTCCTTGTGGAGTTCCTGTACCCTCCAGGTCTTTCTATCTCCCCCTTCTTCCATAAGACTCCTGCACTCTACCCAAGGTTTGACAGTGAGTCTCAACATCTGCTTAGATTCCCTGTTGGGTGGAGCCTTTCAGAGGCCCTCCATTGCTCTTAAGGGGACCCAGGTTTAGTTCCTAGCACCCAGTGGTGACTTACAACCATCCTAACTCCAGTCCCAAGGGAACTCAACACCCTCTTCTGAGCTGGTGGCCTCTGAGGATAACAGGCATCCTCATGATACATGTACATGCCTGCAGGCAAGATGCTCACACATAAAATAAAGGAATCGGGCCCAGAGCTGGCTCAGTAGGCAAGACATCTGCTGCCAAGGCTGATAACCTGAGTATGATCCTAGGTGCCCAGTGGTGAAAGGGGAGAACTGGGTCCTACAAGTTGTTCTCTGAACTGAGAGAGTGTGAAAGTGAGCAAGCGAGAGGGTGTGAGAGGGAGAGAGAGAATTTATTTTAATTTTAAAAAGGCAAACAGGTTAATTGCAGTAAAAAGCAAATAAGAAAGGAAAACATGAATAAGTAGACAAAGTAAATTAACCTGAAAGTGACTGAAAAGAGAGAGTCTAGCTAATGTGACCAGGGAAAAAAAGGCCTCTTGGCTGTCTCTGACATGAACTCAATGACTGGCTCTTTGATCACCTCCCCCTGGGGGGTACAGCCTTGCCAGGCTACAAAGGAACATGATGCAGCCAGCCTTTATGAGACCTGATAAGCTAGGGTCAGATGGAAGGGGAGGAGGATCTCCCCTATCAGGGAACTAGGGGAGGGGCATAGAGGGAGAAAAGGGAGGGAGGGTGGGATTGGGAGAGGCTGAGGGAGGAGGCTACAGCGGGGATACAAAGTGAATAACTTGTAATAAATAAATAAAATTGAATTAAAAAATTTTAAAAAGCCTCTCTGAGAAAGTAAGGCACACCTGAGATGTGGAGAGTTGAAATAGAAAAAACAGGTATTAAAATTTGCAGGCACATTCAAGAGCCAACAAGAAGGCCAATGGTAGCTAAGCTGCAGTGGAATGGCAGAGGGGGAGATGAAGTGGAGAAGTTAGCCAAGGCAATGGGACACTGGGAAGGTCTTTGAACTTTGCTTAACTCATCTTGTCTCCTACTCTATTGCATGTCCATAAACACAGGTGTTCACAAACTTTCATTGAACATTCAGACATTTCCTGGTTGCACCTGACAGGAATAATGGTAAACAGACTGGGTGAATTAGCACAATTCTATTAATGGTCTAGAGAAAACACCTTAGGCCCTACTGGCAACCTAACAAAGACTGTCACACATTTACTGAATATATCTTCCCAACTATTCAGGAATTATCAAGGCCCCAAAAACGGTACCTGCAATTCACTCATTAATGAATTTATGAATTTAATTTAATGAATTAATGAATTTAAACCCAGACTTCATTCTTTAAAAGTCTAATTAATTGCTTTTCCATTCTATTAATCTGAAAATATTCCACTCTTAAACTTAAAACCCACAGGCACAAAATATTCTGCATGTTCCTATATTGTTTGAGTGTTCTGAAGTAAGATTTCTTTTTTCACATACCACAGTCACACTCAAGCTTTTCAGAGACAGAACTGGGTGTGGCAGAACACATCTGTTAACCTGGGCCATGACATTAAGACTCAGTCCTACAGTAACAATAAGGGCACAAAACAAAGAGATAAAAATGCTTGTAAAACTCTCCTGATATAAAAGGTTGCTTCTTGATTAACAGTAACCTAGACAATTACAAAGTTTCAAATCCTTACCTCTCGCCTTCTGCTGCCACCATCTTCCTCCAGGCACCGTGTGGGACTGCCAGACCAGACTTCCTGCTGGTCTCCTGGTCCTATGTCCCTCTCCACCTCAGATTTTATGATTTACATTTCCCACTGGGAGAAATCCAACCAGTTCTTCAAGGTACAGGGCGAACACTATCCATTCTTGCCCTTCCCCGGGAGCCAAACCTCCACCTAATCTCCGTCAGTTCTATACCTCAGACCCTGCCTGGGCGAATATTCCCACCTGACCCAGAGCTTGACAGAGGGCATTTAGGGCAGGAATGCTGTCACCCTAACACTGCCCCAACCTCACCCCAAATATGGAGTATGCTCACCTGCAATCACTTACTGTTCAGTTTACAGTAACAGACACTTCAGCACCAGTCAAGCAAGCCCTTACAAAAATTAAAGCAGGGCTAGGTGCCTTTTCTCCCAAGTCTGCAGAGAAGGCTTTCAGTGCCTGGTTCTTAATGCACACAAAACTTTTGAATAAAAATTCCGACTCCCATTACCTAGACAAGATCTACTTAAACCCTGTGGATATGTTACTCTGGAGAATGTGGGGGCTGCTAGAGAGGTTTTGAGCACTTGTATCTCCTGCAGAGAGGAAGGTTTGATTCCCCAGCACCAAAACGCAACCACCCAGAAGTCCAGTTCCAAAGGATCTGACACATTCCGACCTCCCTGGACACCAGGCACCCACGTGGTGCACATGCCGGCAAAACGTTCATGCACATAAACATTTTTAATTGACTTTTTTTTCTTTTTCCTTCTTTTTCTTTTCTTTTTTTCCGAAATCTAGTTAGGCCTGGTGCCACAATGCCTGTAATCCGGGTACTGAAGAGGCGGGAAGATCAAGAGTTCAAGGTTATCCCCATCACCACAGAGATTTTGAGGCTATCCCCGGGCTACAAGGGCAGCTGTCTCAAAACGCCCACCTTACCCTTGCGCCCCTGAGGCACAAGCCTGCACTCTCACTGCTCGAGAAGCAGAGGCAGGGGGATTACAAATGCCAGCACTCTGGGCTCCCAGTTAGTTCTAGGCCATCTTGAGCCACATGTGAAATCGTACTTAATATAATGATGATGATGATGATGATGATGAGAGACAGCTTCCGGCTCTAAAGCTAGAAAACATGTGAGGTTAAAGACCTCTAGCAGGTCCCACAGCTAATCACTGGAGTCAGAATGGGATTCTACATCACCACCCACATAAAGTCGGTAAAGCGCCTGAATAGCACGGACCTCAAAACATCCGTAGGATACCTGACATGGGTAAACAAACATATTTTACGTAAGGTTTTAAATATTTGCTAACGGAGTTTTCTAGCTTTTTATTTTTTATTTTTTGAGGGAAGGCTAATTAATCCCTAATCACACAGATCACATTAACAGTCGTTTTTCAAACTCAGCTGTGCTAGTTAAGGCTATAAGATATTTTGAGAACACACAAACACACACCAGAAACTTCTGCTTCACTAGCGGCTCTGACCAGAAACCGATCCGCGGGAATCAGTTTGTCCTTATTTGTGCCCAAAGGCCCGACAGACTAAACATCACAGCCGCCCCGATTTTCTAATTTCAACTTGCATTTAAGATAACGCTTTTGTTTCGTTCTCAGCGCTCAGGCTGCTGACACAGCTGGGTCCCTTCTTTGTAATAAACACAGGGCTTCTATATTTAAAAGTACAGTGCAACTTTGTTATAACATTCCCTCCCCGGTCTCCGGGCTAATTTTCTCTCTTCCAAGCCCCGCCTCCGTCCACCACCCCGTGACTCTTTTTTAATCAGTGACGCTCCAAAACAGCCTCCCAGAAAGTGGGATTCTGTTCTTTAAAGACAACTCATCACAGTGGTTTTTTTTTTTTTTTTTCCTTCCCCGCAGCTTGTCGTGTGTTTGAAGAGTAAAAAGGGAGTTAGAAGGGAGGAAGAAAAAAAAAAGAGAGAGAGAGACTTTCTGCAAAGGCCTCGTCTTGAGGCTAGGCTTGCTTCTCGGGGAAGCGGAGGGCTCAGCTCGGGCGCGAACGGCCGGGGTCCCGGGGCCGGGCCGGCGAGCCCGGGGGGGTCTCGGGTGGCTGTTGACAGTAACTGAGCGGCGGGCACGCCCCAGCCGGCGGGGTCGGAAGGGGGTGACCGAGCAGGGTGTGGACGGAGGGGCCACCCGGGGCAGGGGGGGGGAGATAAGGCGAGGCCCGAGTTAATCATCACCTCCCTACCGCCTGGAAAAGTACGGGACGAGGGCGGGCGGCCAGGCAGGCGGGCTGCCGGGCGGGGAGCAGCGGCCGGGAAAGCGAAACTCCGAGCGCACCCCGCGATCCCGCGCGAGCCAGCTTCCCCCCCGCCCGACGGCCGGCCGGCTACCACGGTCCCTTCACAAACCCAACCGGACACGAACACAAGTTAGCCGGAGCCGCCAGAAAACAAGATCGCCGCGTCCAAAGGGTGACTTAAAAATAATAGCTAAAACAAAAACGCGCCGTTCCCATACCGGGAGTCGAACCCGGGCCGCCTGGGTGAAAACCAGGAATCCTAACCGCTAGACCATATGGGAAGTGCTGCCGAGAGCACCGCCGCGACCCACCTGACTAGCGTAAGCGGAGCTCCCGGCTCGACCGCCCAACACGATCCCAGCCGAAGCCGCCGCCGCCGCCGCCGCCGCCGCGGCCCCCCACGCGCGGGAACGAGCCCGGCGGAGCGCGCGCGGGCGTGACGGGGGAGGGGAGGAGCGGGGCCGACGCCGCCACTGGGAAGTTCGGAGACGAAGCCCGGAGCCCCGCGCGGCCCGGGAGCCGGCGGCCGCGCGTCTCTTTCCGAGCCCTCAGGTCTCGGGCTGCTCCCCGCTCACGGGGAGAGGAGGCTACCGCCGGCAAAAGGCGAGGGCGGCGCCGCCCGTGGGAACAGCTGCGCGCGCCGGGGGACGGAGGAGGCGGCGGCCGCGAGCCGGCTCGAGAGCGGAGCTCCTGGATCCCGGGAGGAGCGAGGACCGCGGGATGGAGCCCGGCTCGGACGCCGGAGGACCGCAGCTCCGGTCCCGTCGCGCCTTCGTCCCTTCTGGGTGACCTCAACCCCTTTATACCGACCCCACCTCTCCGGCGCCGCGAGGACCGCCCCGTGGGGGAGGGGAGGAGGCGGCGACGCCGCGCGCGCGCGCGGATTGGGCCGTCGCGGCTGCCGTAGCCGGGCCGCGGAGGCCGGGAAGTCCTGGGTTTCGCCGCGGACGGACGGCGGTGAGCCGGATCGCGGGCTGAGCTCGGAACCGGTGCGGTCATGTGAGTCGGGCCGGGTCGGGTCGCATCGCATCCTCCTCCTCCGACCCCCGGCTCCGCTCGCCCGGGGCCGCCCGACCTGCCGGGCCGGTTCTCGAGGAGACGCGGCCGCCCTCTTGGCCGGAGCCCGGGACTCGGGTGCCGCCCCTGCCCGCCGGCCCCGCTGCCGCCCTGCGGCTTTTCCCGGGGTCGGGCCCCCACACGAGTGATTGCGCTGAGCAGGGGACGGGAGAGGGAGGAAGTTTTTCTCGAGACTCGCTCTCCTCGGTCTCCGGGGCAGGAGCGAGAAGCCTGACTTCACCTTACGGGAAGCAGTTGTGCACGGAATGTAGCCTCGCGTCAATGATAGAACTGCTTTGCTAAGACAAGAGCCGGCCAGCAAGCCTGTGTTCCGAATTTTAACAAGCGTAACAGTTCTCTTCCGGTTTTTGGATAAACTTGAGAGCCGTTTTTCCTTTTTTTCAGGGCCGACTACTGGAAGTCCCAACCGAAGAAATTCTGTGACTACTGCAAGTGCTGGATAGCAGACAATAGGCCTGTATGAAATTCCTACTAAAATATTCGTGTGATATGATGCTTTTAAATCTGAGTAGAGTTTGCAAACCACTTTCGTCTATAGTGTTCGTTATTCAAAACCTAGAACGATTTGTTTGGTTCACCTTATGAAAGTTACTTGCCTTTCTTTTTTCTTACTACCGGACATGTATAATTTAGTGCACAATGTGAGGGACTTTTAAAATTTATTGTGTGGGTATGTGTTGGTGTGGGTGTTTCTTGGTGTAACGTATGGCAGAGTCTGTTCTCCTTCCATCATGCAGGTCCTCGGGGTCGAATCCAGTCGTCAGGCTTGGTGGCAAGCACCTTCATCCACTAAGCCATCTGCCCCCATGAGGCCTTTTTCAAAGAACCTGTTTTTCTTAATGTTTTAAAGACCAGTTCTCTGCCCACATACACACACCTTCCCCCTTTGGTTTTCCAAGGGTAAAGTTTCTCTGCACTCCTGTCTGTCCTAGAACCTCACTCTGTAGATCAGGCTGGCCTCCAACTCGAGATCTGCCTGCCTCTGCCTACCAAGTGCTGGGATTAAAAGGCGAGTACCACCAGCTAAAACTATGTCTTTAAGGATATGTCTTGTATAGCAAAACAGAACAATGCAATTTTAGAGGTTAGCCAGTTTTGACATTTGATGTTGAAAGGTAGGATATTGTTGTTGAGGCTTTAGTTTGTTTGGTGGTTGCTTTGGTTTTCGGAGTTTTTTGTTTTTTCTGTTGTTGTGTTATTATCTTTTGTTTGGTTGTTTGTTTTGAGGAGAGATGTCACCTGAGCTTAAGCTGGCCTGGAACTTGAACTTGAACTCCGGTTTCTCTTGCCTTGGTCTTCACAGTGTGGGGGTTACAGTGAATGCACTGCCCAGCTGTGACATATTTTTGAAAGACTTCGTGTCTTAAGTCCTTATTACACCCCTATTCACTGGGCTGGTACTGCGTATTTCCCCCACTGGTGTGGTCACCCTGGCTCATTTGAGGAACCATGGGGTACCTAGAGGGAGAGCGCAGTAATCCACTTAGGCTGCCAGCGTCGCTTGATACAAGGGGTCAGTCTGCATTAAAATAATAATTTTTTTCTGTTTTCTTACAATTCAGCCGTATAGTTACAGTATTTGTTTAAGAGAGTTTAGTAATAATTGTTTC
Source organism: Pachyuromys duprasi (assembly GCA_028658305.1). Classification (NCBI taxonomy): domain Eukaryota; kingdom Metazoa; phylum Chordata; class Mammalia; order Rodentia; family Muridae; genus Pachyuromys; species Pachyuromys duprasi. The sequence goes on along the minus strand of CM053745.1, from coordinate 27,345,254 downwards.
CTTTTTTTCATTTCCAAGAGTGTTGAATTTCATGAAAGAGGAAAGAATCACAAGGAAAATGTGGCCAAGAGGATCAGTGAGGTAATTTCAGTTGGCTCTTTGTTTACTTTTCTGTGTAAATGTTGATCCCTTCTCTCACTTTCACTTCATGTGTGTCTTACACAGATTAAGCAGAAAAGCTTGGATAAGGCAAAGGAAGAAGAAAAGGCATCCAAGGAGTTTGCTGCGATGGAGGCAGCTGCCCTGAAGGCATATCAAGAGGATCTCAAAAGGCTTGGCTTAAAGTCAGGTAAGGCATCAGAAAACAAATTTTTTAAGTAACAACACAGGTTGTGCTCAGTGACCTTTTATTGTCTCCATATAGGAGTTATGTACTTGGAAATTCTAGTGCTTTTATTATGTATCATTGTCTTATTCAGAATATGGGCTTTGAAGCACTTTTGTTTTGTGCTGTTGTTGTTGTTGAGTAGTGGGCTGGTCTTGAACTTGTGAACCTCCTATTAGGCCCTTTAAGTGCTGAATTTAAAAGTGTGAGTCACTATACCTGGCTTGTTTTGCTTTACATTTTTATTTACTTTTTATTTATCTGTGTGTTAGTGTTTCTGTGTCTCTGTGTGGAGTTCAGGGGACAGCCTAGAAGAGTCAGTTCCCTCTTTCCACCATGTAGGCTCCAAGGATCAAACTTAGGTCATGAAGCCCGGGGGCAAATGCCTTTATATCCATCTTGCTGGCCCCTTGTTTTGCTTGGTTGCTTGCTTATTTATTTACTTATTTATTTTAGGTATATGATTGCTCTATGTACATGTACATGCATGCCAGAAGAGGGCACAGATCCCATTATAGATGGTTGTGAGCCACCATGTGGTTTCTGGAAATTGAACTCAGGACCTCTGGAAGAACAGCCAGTGCTCTTAACCACCAAGCCATCTCTCTAGCCCCCCGTGTTTTGCTTTTAATGTCTCTGTCTTTTTTTTTTTTTTTTGATACTTTTAGTGCTATCAACTGTATTGCCTTTACATTTACCTAGTTCTAGGTCCATCCTAGCTGAATGATTCATTTCCAAAACTGTCCGGTTTCTCTTTTAGATACTCATTAAGTTATAGGCACTATTCATTTAAAAACAGAAACAAAAAAAACCCCTTTGCCTTATAAGTACATATTTTTAACATAGCTAAAACTTGCTATATCTATTTATATGATTGGCTACATAATGAAGGAGTTGCCTTTTGTAGACAAATAATTGACTTTACCTCAAGCAGGCAGATTGTTTTGAGGGTTTGAGTAAGGGGTTATTAGACATTTCTCTTGTTGAACTTAAGCTCTACAGTGGAAAGCTTGTATGAGCTTTTGTCCATGACAAATTTCATTAGTCACTTTTTTCATGACAGAGAACCTGACAGAAACAACCTACAGGATAGACTGTCAGCTGTGGGTTTCAGTTCCAAAGGTTCCAGTCCACTGTCCTGGGGTGGCACAGTGGTGGGTGCTGAAAGGGAAACTTGGAGGCTTACTCAAACATTGAAGACCAGAAGCAGAGAGAGCAGGCCAGAGCCAGAGTGGAGATATAAACCAAGCAGGCCCTGCCACCAAGTCCCTAAACCCAGCATGGAAGAGATCTCAATTGTAGATCTAGTGGAGTCAGTAAGGTGGCCAGGTGGTTTTGTTTTTTGCTTTTGTGAACCAGTGATCTTGTTGGGCTTACCTAGACAGCATGAATGAGGAGCATAGATGACCCCGAACAGCTGCATCACCACAGAGGCACACCCCACTATAGGTCACTAGCGTGGGGACCCTGCATCAGGGAGCCTCTTTGCAGTTAACCTTGCACTCCTTTACTTTCAGCATTTCCCAAGATCACCTGTTAGGAGGGTAGCTGGAACAGGATGGAATAGTAACTAGCAACCCAAACGAGAAGGAACAGGTCCTGTGAGTCCCTTCCCCTTAGGAAATGTCGGTACTTCCATTACCATCAGCGTGGTCTTGACCATCACTGTATCATGTTGCTCACTTATTCATTGCCATGACTGGATCAGGGTACTCCAGATAGTGGGGTGATCATGTTATACCGAGAGGGAAAAGCTCACTACCCCAACACCTCCGTCTCCTGGCTCTTGCAATCTTTCCACCTCTTCTTAACAGAGGTTTTTCTGAGCCTTGGAAGAGGTGACGTGGAAGAACCTTTATGAGCATTGGGCTGACGCGCTATGGCACCAGCTACTTACTTTCAGTAATTTAACCAGTTATAACTCTCCATTAGTAACCACGGCTACTGTAAGAAGTTGTCTTCCACAGCCAAGGAGGGCTGCAGCAGTGGAACTGCTGAGTAGACTTTGTTCAACAGAGGCCAGTGGGGCCGGGGCGTCCTGCTCAGTGCAGGCCATTATTTTCAGCATGAAATGGTACTCTCTAGTCTTTAATGAAAAGAACTCTAAATTATGGGTTTAAGCAGAATAGTGCTTTCATTAAGTAAGAGCCATTGTCAGCTTAATGTATTCTAAATATTAGTATTTAAGAAAAAGAGGGGGCATGTGTTCCCAAAAGCCATTTATTTATTTATTTATGAATGAGAGTCTCACTGTTTAGTTCAAATAGCTGCAAACTCACTATGTCAGACAGGTTCTCATGCTCTGGGATTACTGGCATGGATCATTACACTCAACTGAAGATGAAGCATTTGGAGAGGAAAAAAAAATAGATTGTTATGTTTCTGGAGAATTGGAGAAGTGTTCATTGAAAACTCATCTCATTTGGATGGAAGGATGGATGGATTTGTATGTTTCTGGAGAAGTGGAGAAGTGTTCGTTGAAAATTCATTAATTTGATGGATGGATAGAGGGAGGGAGAAAGAGAGAGAGAGAGAGAGAGAGATTCCATTTTGATGCCCTTGGCTGTCCTGAAGCTCATTTTGTAGACCAGGCTGGCCTTGAATGCACAGAGATCCACCTGCCTCTGCCTCCCAAGTGCTGGGACTAAAGGTATGTGGCACCATGCCCAGTTTGACCTGGAATTTACATTGTTGTGAAGAAGTGAGAAGCTAGTGGGAAGTGGCTTAATAGCTTTGCCTTTGAAACTTGTTGACATGCCCTTGTGTTCCAACACCCCATCCCTGTTGTCATCAGCATTGACCATTGTTGATACGGGCAAAATGTCTGCTTTTTAGATGGGGTTTCACATAGCCCAGGCTGTCAGAATCCTTGGTTACTTAAACCCTTGTTTACTTAAACTCCTGAGCTTCCTGCCTCTACCTCCCAAGTACTGCAGGGCATACATCATAGCTCTGTTTGCTCTAGCACCTTTCCTAAGTATTCCTGCTAATAAAAAAGCACCAGGAATCTTCTTCAGCTGGTTCTGTATGTGGACTGCTCTGTTTCAGTTATGTGTTTGCTTATTTCCGCATCAATTCTCCGCTGCTGGATTCCTCCCATTACAGCACTAGAGGTCTAACCCAGGGCCTGTGCGTGTTAGGCAAGCACTCTGCTGCTGAGTTACATTCCCAGACCTGAATTTGTTTTAAGTTGAATTTTAGAATAAGTTGTGGGTCATTTTGTTTGTCTTGTTTTTGTTTTCGTCTTGGTGTGCTGAAATTAAACCCATAGCCTTGGGCAGTCTTGGTAGATGTACTACCACTGGGCCACACTCCCCAGACCCTAGGATGACTTCTAATGAGTAGTAGAAGTAAATAACCCTTGCTACTACTATTTTTTTAACTTTCCTTATATGTTCTTGCATGATTGTATCTCAGATAACTTTATTAAAATGTTTTGTTCCCAAGAAGAATCTTGTCAAACTTTTGTTTTTTTTTAAAATGTTGTCTATGCTGGTCTCAGACACAGAGTGTGTTGCCTCAGCCTCCTTAGTAGCTGGAACCACAGGCATGTATCACTGTCCTGGCGCAGCCAGGCTTCTGTCTGAGACAATACTTAAACTGGTAAAGTTACCTTTATCTTTTTTTTCTAGACATTCCAGAGCCAAGTATATCACCAGTGGTCAGCACTGTACAGCCTACCTCCACATCAAATCAACAGAAAGAGAAGAAAACAAAGAAGAAAAAGAAAGAGGCATCGAAGGGTAGATGGGTGGAAGGTGTCACGGCTGACGGCCACTGTTACTATTACGATCTCATCACAGGAGGTGCGTATGCTGTTGAAGCCTAGAACTGTTCCTGGAAATAGAAAAACACAGTATTTTTGTCTTGAGGGTTTTATTGAATATTGGAATATGTTAAGCAGTGAGAAACTGTAACTTCATTTTTACACAAAGCTTAGAAAATTATGTGCCTTTTGTGAATAGGTGTCTTAGTTAGTTTTCTAATGCTGAGACAAAACATCACGACCAAGGCAACTTATAAAAGAAAGCATTTATTTGGGGTTCACGGTCCCAGAAGGTTAAAAGCCATGATCGCCATAGCAGAGAGCATGGCAGCAGGCACGGCGCTGGAACAGTAACTGAGAGCTTACATCTCATCCACAGTCAGAAGGCAGAGAGAGCAAGCCAGCCATCAACACACCTCAGTACGGCCGTACTTCCTAGTCCTTCCCAAACAGTTCCACCAACTAGAGAACCAAGTCAAATATATGAGCCTCTGAGAGCCATTCTCATTTAAACTACCACAGGGGCAAGGCATCTCATAGAAGAATTAAAAAGCATGTAAAGATGGAAAAAACAAATAACCTACCAAGTATAAATTTCCTAATCTGAGAAAAGTCCTGTCTAGCCCTAGTAATTACTGTGATAGTTTCAGTAACTCTTGATCAGTCTTCCCTTTCTTCTAGATGATGTAACATTTATGTGTGTTCTGTGCTGTGCCTCTAGGAATATATACATATATATAAATAAATATATATGTATGTATCGTTTCTTTTGTTTTTCAATAATAAACTATATTGTAGTGTTTTATAGATGATGACTATCTTATGGATTTTTACCTGATTACACTTTTGGGACTTGTTTTATTTTAAAGCAAAATTATTTAATAATGTATTTTGTTTTAAGCATCTCAGTGGGAGAAACCAGAAGGATTTCAAGGGAGCTTAAAAAAGGTAACTGTAGCATATTTATAATATCTTTTGCTTTACTCTTTCAAGTGTGATTGGCTTCTGCAGTACTTGAGTGGGGGTTGGATGGCTGGTTTTATGGTGCTAGGGATTGATCGGAGGACTTTGTGAATGGCCAGCATTCTCCCCTGAGCTAAACAGATTCCCAGACTGGCTGCTGTGGCTTTTTAGAGAATTTTGCTAAGCAAATTTATTTCCAAATAAGCAGTTCTCTCCAACCCCCAACCTGGGTTCTTTCTTCCTATAATCCTTCTATTAGAATTCTGGGGAAAGAAGGAACAGGGATAGCTTCACACACATAAAACCTATTTAGGAGAAATATTATTAGTTGATTTGTAGTCATTTGTTGTTCACATGTCTCTGTCCAACAGAGTTCCTGGTTTTGAGAGGTAAGACAGTCTCTGTTTGAAAGTTGGTAGTGACAAGCAGAAACCAGACTGTTGCCATGATCTTTATCACCACTCTTGACTCCCAGGTACCAGCTAGAAAAGGAAGTATAGCAAGATTTGCCTTAGTTATTCAATAGAGAGCCATTGTCATTATTTTCAGTGTGTTGTTTTTTTTCCTTCCTGTTAGACAGCAACAAAGGCCATTTGGGTAGAAGGTTTAAGTGAAGACGGTTATACCTATTATTATAATACAGAAACAGGAGGTGAGTGTTGTCTTTGATTACTTTAACTTAAAATTGTTCCCAAACTGCATATGAGCTAATATATAAGGGATACTTTAAATTTTTCTACTTATACTATGTTATACTGTGCATCAATGTTTTTTGTTTTTGTTTTGTTTTAATGTGATGGCTATTTTGCCTGGGTGAATTTATGCTTGCCACCTGTGAGCCTGGTGCCCAAGGGAGCCCAAAGAGGGCATCAGATTTCCTGGAACTGGAGTCGTGGTTGGTTTTCAGCCACAATGTGGGTCTTAGAACTTAACCTAGGTCCTCTGTGAGAGCAAAAGAATTAACTGCTGAGCCACTCCTCTGTGCCCACTTAATGATATTCTTTTTTAAAATATTTATTTTTATTTTACATACATTGGTGTTTTGACTGTATATACATCTGTGTGAGGGTGTTGGATCCCTTGGAACAGGAGTTACAGACGAGTGAACTGCCATGTGGGTGCTGGGAATTGAACCCTGGTCCTCTGGAAGAGCAACCAGTACTTTTATCCACCGAGCTTTCTCTCTAGCCCATTAATAAGGCATTTTCAAATTTTAAAAAGAATCTTCAACTCTCAAAAATTACTGGTCTTATGATTGATTTAATAATTTCCCTTCTTAGGACCTATAGTTAGTTATCACCTCGTTCAACTTTTGTCATGGTGAGAATGAAACATGGGACCTAAGGGATGCGAGCATGTACACTCTCGGTGCACAGCCCCTCAGCCCTCACCATTTTCTTCTTTGAAAAAAACAAAACTGATGTTAGAGATGACCCTTAATTGATAGAGTACTTGCCTAGCATGCAGAGTCCTGGGTTCAGTTTGTAGCATTACATACAGTCTGGGGACTAGAAAGCTGACGTGGTGCTTGCTGTTCAGGCATAAAGACCCGAGTTCAAACTCCCACCATCCACATAGTGAAATGTGAAGTAAACACCTGTAACTCCAACATTGGGTGGGTGTGCAGAGATGGGCAAATCCCACGGCTTGTTGGCTGGCCAGTCTAGGGTCAGCGAGAGACCCTACCTTGATAGATGGTGGGTGGATGGATGGATGGATGGATGAATGATACAGATAATAGAGCAGAGATGCGGAAATCCCAGCTTGCTGGCTGGCCGATCTATGTAAGTGCGAGATCCTACCTTGATGGATAGATTCATAGCTACATAGATGATAGATTAAATAGATAGATAGATGATTGACAGATAGATAGTGGGGAATGATAGAGAAGGTACCAGAGGTAGTCCTCTGGCCTCCACATGCAAGTGCATAGGCAAGCACACCCCCACATACATATACACCTATAAGCATATACCATATGCTCAAGCAAAACCATACACAAGTATAATCAAACATGCCTGTAATCCTATTACTAGGAAGGTGGACTCAGGAGGAACAGGGGTTCAAAAGGCATTCTCAGATAGTGAGTTTGGGATACATAAGATCCTTTCACACAAGGAAGAAAAAAGTAAATTCTTAGAAAATCACAGAATTCCTTACATCCTTCAGTTAAGTGGTGTTCCTTTTCTGGCTTTCTGAGATTGTCTCAGCCTGGCCTCCAGCTCAGCACGTGGCTGAGGAGGACCTGGAAGTCTTGATCCTCCTTCCTCTACTTCCCCAGCGCTGCAAGCACAGGACTATGCCACCGCACCCAGCTGCTTTTCAATGTTTCTTATGCCTGGATTTCAACTATTTGAAAAAATTTCTTGTTTGTCCCAGCATGCAGTATGTTCAGGTTTATATCCAAAAGGACTGAAGAAAAGACAGTACTGGAGTGGGGAAGCACAGAGGATATTAAAATATGGCCATGTTCATGTTGAGACTTACGAACTTATGACAGTGAGCAAAGAAATAAGTTGCCGTATGGGCAGTGTAAGTTCCTTCAGTGAAGCACCCTCAAGTTTCTCCGCCAGTACCACTGGATATCTACCCCATCAGTCTTCACGTTTTCCTTTCTGCTGTCAGCTTGGGTGGCTAAATTCTTACTATTCTAAACTCTGTATTTCATCTTTTGGGAAGAAATAGCCTTTTAAACTTTCAAACAGATAACGTATTCTGCCCAGTGAAAGCAGTGTTTCTGTACCAAATAAAGAAAGAATTGGCTCTTTAGAGAGGTCATACAGCATATTAATATAATAGGACTTTAGACTTACTACAGGGCTAACTTCGATGCAGCTTATCAGTGAAGTCACTGAGTTTGTAGTCATTCTTCAGAAAAAAAAAAAAGTTTAATCCTGATTAGTGTAATTAGTAACCACTTTCACTCGTTTGTTACTTTGTAGCTGGTTGGTCTGAAGTCTCCATGTAGACCAGGCAGGCCTTGCCCTCACAGAAATTCTCCTGCCTCTACTACTCAGCTTTACTCTTAAAATTGTCTCATTTGGGTAACAAATTGTATATTTATTCTCCCTTTTATAAAACGATTATTAGATTATTAGAAACACTTTAATTCCCCTAAAAGCACACTAGATGGCGGTGGAGTTCAGCCAATTAAGATTCAAATTCATCACTATATTGTGAAAACTCCAGAAAGTTTTCATGATAAATTTTAGGAAATATTTTGAGAAATCAATATATCAGTATGTTTCTTGAAATTGTTTTCAGGTAAACTAAAGATTTTTAAAACTATCATCCACTTCCCAAGTTTGTTCTCATTGGAGGGTTTATGAGTTTAGTAAATGCAAATTACCCTAAATTTTCTGAATGATAAAAGAATGAGAGGTTTGAGCTCCGTTTTTGATAAAGTATAGATATAAAAAATGCCATATTATGTAATAATTACAAATGATAAAAAGTGGTGTATTGCTGAGGAGTATTGATAAATAAGTAATGCAGTTACTACAATATGTTGAGCAGAATCCAAATGGGAAAAGCCTGATGATTTCATTCCACACGCTGGTGATGTGCTTTCTAGTAAGGACAATGAAAAGTCACCTGACCCCCTAGAAGAATCCAAATCATCAGATTCTCACAGTGATTCTGATGGCGAGCAGAAGAAATCAGGAGAGGCCTCTGCAGAAACAAAGAAGCTAGTAATCAAGTTTAAGGTAGGTTCTTGCTTTACTTTTTACAGACATTTGTCAGTCTTATTTTCCATGGTTCCTATTACTACTAATCAACTCAGATCTGGAAATAAAAAATAGAAAATCCAGAAAAAACAGTTCATACTTTTAAAATTGTTTGTCACCCTAGATGTCATGATGAAATCTTTTTATTATAGTATCTTGTTGTAGTAGCTTGCCATTTATTACTGTAGTTAATCTCTTAGTGTTCCTAATATATCAAAGTTATCATTGAGGGGGGTGTAGTTTGATATGGTATAGTGCTTTTAGGCATCTACCCATGGTGATCTTGAAATAAATCACTCAAGGGTGAGGTCAACTGTATTTTGGCATTTGGATAGATGATTGTACCATTTATTCTTGAGAGCAAGACACTAAGCCCATTTTAGACCATCTAACTTTTTTTTTTTTAAGACAGGTCCTCAATATGCAATCCTGAGTAGCCCAGGACTCATTTTGTAGACCAAGCTTGGCCTTAAACTGCCAAGATCTATGTGCCTCTTGCCTCAGAAATGCTGGTATTGAAGACATGTGCTATTCATTACAGCTGGCCTTACCTTAACCCTTGTAACTTTAAGAAGCTTCATTTGGAAAGCTGTCTGGCTGGTGTGCATACCTAGACTAGAAACAGAAATGGAAATACAGTACCAGTAGTACTTAAAGTTTCAGTGTAGGTAAGCTAGCTTAGAAGAATAAGTGTAGATGTTAAGTATTTTTTTAAGTTCACTTGCGGTGGAGGTGTAAGGGCAGATGTGGGGGTTGAAAAGAATGTCCTAAAGCCAGACAAGGAGAATGCATCAAGAATTAAGTCTGCTGGGCTGGAGAGGTGGCTTGGCCAGTAAAGAAAGGCACTTGCTTCTAAGCCAAGTGACCTGAGTTTTATCTCCAGACTCCACATGATAGAAAGACAGAACTTACTGTTTCCCACACCATCATCTGTCCTTTATACCCTAGTCAGCGGGAACACACACACACAATCTGAAAACAAAACAACAGAAACAAAAGTAGTGGGGGTTTGTTTTCTTAGGGGCCTGTCAAGATGGCTCAGCAGTAAAGACTCTTGATGGCCGGAGCTCGGTCCCAGAGTCACACATACATCCCCATATATACATCCACACAGAGTAAATAGTCAAAATGTAACTGTTAGGTTTAATTTTTTTTAAGTGGAAAAAGAAAGGAGGAGTATATCTATTAAACTTAGCAGTTAGTAACACCTTAGTTCCCTGCTGAAAATTTGACCAACATTGTGGGTAGCAGAACTCATAGGGAATAGAAAAGCAGTTTGTAGTTTAGGTATGGTTTGGATAAGACATGGAAAATAGAAATTGAGCTCACCTTTAATCACAGCACTTGAGAGATGACTGACTTCAAAAGTGTTAGAAGTCCAAGATGCTAGAAAGACCATTCCAAAGCCATGCCTAAGATCCTGGCATTGCCTGAGATTTCTCTATCCACTCTATCAATTCTTAAGGGGTACAGAAGGAGATCTGTATCACAAGGGCAACCAAGCCTGTGTTGGGCAACCAGCAGACAGTGTTCATAATCAACATAAGGTAGCATGGTTATGTTCTATCATAACTAAGGCACATATTGTAAAAATACTATTTACAAAGTAGAGCTAAACAGTGGTGGAATGAGTATTAATCTTGCCTCTTCCCAGAACAATCTACTATAATTGCAGTTGTTTTCTGTTCAGACACAAACACAAAAAGGGTGGTGGTATTTAACCTTGTGCCTTGGGCATGTTTCTCATACCCTCTACAACTGAGGTGCCTCCCAGCCAGCCAGTACACATATTACTTTAAACAAAATGTGGAATCAATGGTGTAATAAGATTTTGCTGTTAGCTTTTAATTCAATCTTTCACAAAGGCAACAGTAACTCTATCTGCCAAAGCAGTGGTTATGTAATATTCCATAATATAAATATATCATTATTTGGCCCTATGTAGAAGTTTTGGCATTTTTGTGTTTGCTTTTTATTCAGAGGACTAGTAGACACAACACTTAGAATTGTTAAAAGTCTCTACTGTAATTTTTGGGAGGGGATAGTTACAGATCCAAGTTAAGAACAAATGGTTATATACAACTATGGAAACTTTTTAGTTATGTTCAGTAGAAAAGCTACAAGCAAACATTTTTAGGGTGCTAGCAAAGGAAAGTTTAAAATGATACTCTATGAAATTGAACTGTAAAAGAAGGATACAAAGTCTAGAAGAGACCAAGAAGCTCAGAAATTAGGAGTATTGGAAATGATAAAGTCAGGTGAGCAGTGTAGTACAAGTAAGAGAGTCAGAGAGCCGAAGGGAATAAGAACTCCATTGTCAAAACAGGGTCTTTCTGTTTTAAAGGTCACAGCAAGGTATTTCAGAGTTAGGACTTACTTGGAATAGAACCAAATGAAGATGTAACAGTATTTTAAGACAAAGTCTCCAGCCCAGTCTGGTCTTCAACTTGCTGTTTGGCTAAAGGTGACCTGAACTTCTGAGCCTCCTGTTTCCATCTCCTAAATGCTGAGATTATAGGTCTGTACCAGACTGCCCAGTTTATGCTGTACACAGGTTCTATATAAAAGGCAGGCACTCTACCATCTGCACTGTATTTGCAGACCAGAATTTAATATTTAATACTAGATGGCCGAAACAGCAAAGATCCAGATCATTGATTTTAGAGCTAACAAAAGTAAAGGCCAGAGGATTTGTTGTGAAACTTATGTTCAGGGATATGGTAGCATGTGCCTTCAATCCCAGCACTTGGGAGACAGAAGCAGGCAGATCATCACAGTGAGACCCTGTTTAGGGGAAAGGGAACAAGAAAATCATGTTACTGAGCATGGTGACATATTCTGGTGATCTTTAGAAGTTCAGGGCCAGCCTGTGCCACGTAGGGGAAGAGTTGAGTCATTGTAGAACACAAAAGAAATTCCAAGTAAGCTACCCATGGTTGTGTAATTTGCAAGGAATCTGAAAACCCCAGTATACACACTAAAATGGCAAAGTAGGCTAAAGAACTTCCTTAGCCCCATGAAGACATGTCATAAAGAACCAGCCCCAGGGCTTCTGCCCTTAGAGGGAGAGGGGTCTTCTAAATTCTTCGTGCCCTGCAAGACAGTTTCTGTGTGTAGTCCTGACTGTCCTGGACTTGATCTGTAGAGTAGAACTCACAGAGATTGACCAGCCTCTGTCTCCAGAGTACTGGGATTAAAGGTATATGCTACCAACACCTTTATCCTCATGATACGTTTCTTTAAAGCATCATTAAATATAATGCATTAAAGTTTTACACATAGTAAAAAACCTGATCAAGTTTTTCCACGTACATTTATTGTGTAATGAGAAAAACCATTACATGAATGATTCTTTTTTTTTTTTTAGTTTGTTGATTAATTTAGTTCTTTAAATTTTTTTCTTTATTATTATTATTTATTACAATTTACTCACTTTGTATCCTGGCTGTGGCCCCCTTCCTCACCTCTTCCTGATCCAACCCTCCCTTTTTCTCCTAGTCCACTGATAGGGGAGATCCTCCTCCTCTACTATCTGACCCTAGCCTATCAAGTCTCATTAGGATTGTCTGGATCTTCTTTCTCTGTGTCCTAGTTAGGCCACCTTGCCAGGGGGAGGTGATCAAAGGACTGGCCACTGAGTCCATGTCAGAGACAGCCCCAGCTCCCCTTACTAGGGAACCCGCTTATTACTACTAGTAAGACACTTTAAAACACTAAAGAAAAGCCAGGCAGTAGTGGTACACACCTTTGATCCCAACAGAGGCTGGTGGATATTTGTGAGTTCAAGGCCAGCCTGGTCTATAGAGTGAGTGTCAAGACAGCCAGAGCTGTTACACAGAGAAACCCTGTCTCAAAAAACAAACAAACAAAAGTTAAAGAAATTTGAGGGTAGACTATTAACGGTTTTGCTTGAAGTGTGTTGTTTATTGTCCTTTGCATTTCAGGAAAAAAATAAAAGTACTGAAAAAAGAACTGAACCAGAAATACAAAAAGAAAAGAGTACCCCAAAACAGAATTCATCAAATACAAATGAAGAAAAACCCAAACCTCTTAAGAAATCGACAAACCCTTATGGGGAATGGCAAGAGGTTAAACAGGAGGCAGCAGCACAGTAAGTACCTGAGGTGTCAGTCCACTGCTGTGTCCCAGAGCCTCAGCACAGCCAGGAATCTCTAGTTTGCTGTGCTCCTTAAAAGTGTAGGTCTTTGTCATATTCTTAGAATAGTTTTGATTTTAAAAGACGAAGCAGCTGTTGCTTTAAAACAAATTAGTGATTGTTTCCTGCCTGCCAAAGCATGACATTTCTAATACTACATTCACTCACTCATCATTTTGTATCAGAAAAACAAATACTTGGTGTGTTGGAGGGCAATAGGTTTATCAACAGTTAAGCACATTGTGCTGAGGACATTACCTGATTTATGTCACTGGCTTAATTGTTCAAATAAGTTTTCTTCTTAGAAGCGTTTATTTTACCTCGTAAGTATATATCACTCCCAGGCATCATTTTAGTGTTTTTTTAAACCTTTAATGGAACCCTTGAGGTGAAGGGAAGGTGTATGGGTAAAGCAGATACTCTTTAAAACAATGCTTTGAAATGATAGTATAGGGTGGATGATCTTTATGTACTTCCATAGGCTCTTCTCTGACTAGCTCACAATTTTAACCCATTTATACTAATCTGCATTCTGCCACATGGCTGGTTATCTCTGCTTAGGTACCACATGTCTGTCACATGCACATCTTAGGCGAATCTCCTTGCCTGGCTCTATCCCAGAATCCTTTTCTGCCTACTGGAAGTCCCACCTTCTATTCTCTTCTTTCCTATAGGCCATAGTTTTGCTGTTGTTGTTGTAGTTTTGACAGTGTTACATCCATTGTTGATGACCAGCATCAACATTCACAGGATAAACTGAATCAGGGCATAGATCTGTGGCTGCTGGCTGGCTGGTGGCCCAACAGACTTTCTGAGGGTAATTTTCCAGGCCAGAACTGATGGTTACCAATCATAGCTTCCACTGATAGTGGCAAACTGAGAGGCCAAAATTACATTGTTGGTGGCCAGTGGTGAAAGCTTCCTGGCGGGGGCTTACAGCTACCATTTAAGTCGGGGCAAGGGCTGTTGCCTCCTAACAGGGCCTTCCACTAGTTGTGGCAAGCGGGGTCTTATACCTGTTATGGTAAGCGTGAGCAAGGGCTGTTGGCTTCTAGCAGGGGGCTTTCCACTGGTAGGGACAAGAACCTAAAAAGGAAAAGAAAAAAGGGAGAGAAAAGACCACACATACACATACTTATACTTGATGAAGACAGACTCAGGTAGGTTCCAACAAGTTTGTTCTTTCATGCTTCTCTTACTTTACATATACACTTACATGCATGCATGCATACATACATGCACACACACACATTGGGTGGATAGAAAGAGATTCCAACCTCACCAAATACTGTATATATACACATATATACATATACACAGTTGATGAATGGAACAAACCCTGAAGGGTGAGCTCCAGACCATATTTTTATTCTTTTTGCCACAGCTTTTATATCTCGGTAAAGTCTTTCAAGTGGTATAGAAATCACAATCTGGTTATATTACAAAGAGTATATGTAAGAAAAACATATTCCCTAATACCTTCACATGATCAAGTGTTTTTCATATTATGGGTGAAAAACAAGTTATTTCCAAGAACTTATATACATTTGTAACTAAGCAACTATGATAAATTGACAAGGTGAGCAAACAAGGTAATTTCTCAGCTTTTTCTTTATTGGCAGGCTGCAGTTTACAAAGAAAAAAATCAACTATCTTAAAAAGTCATCTTATAAAAGTCTTAATAGACTCACAAACCTAAACTTTTATATAAAAGTAATTAGCCATTTCTATTTTAAGGCCTCAATCTACTCATTATAATTTTTATTAAATCATAACAGGAAGCTGAGGGCAAAAATGGAGACAAGAAATTAATCACCTTGAAGCCCAGCTTCAGTGAGAGTCAGATATTGCTAATTGGGTTATTGTTCTCACTCACCAACCTCAGCAAGTCCCTGGCTTTGCTATTAAGAATGTACTTTCCTGAACTTCAAACTGTTCTCTAAGATTCTTTCCATCAACGCCACTAGCAAAAGCATCTTTACTTAACCTTGATAAGCAATCTCTTTTTCCTAAGATTTTCTACGTCAGAGGTACTAGCAAAAACATCTTTACCTAACCTTGCTAAACAATCTATTTTTCTGAATTCTTTCTAAGGGTAGTGGTCATTGCTAACAATCTACATCTCTAAGTTCTTTTCAAGGGTGGTGGTTGAATCATTAACCTGCGCCAGCAACAGTGCCTGAATGAGATCAAATATTGTTATTTCTAAGTGCCAGATAGACTGCCCAGTCAGGGGCAGGAAGCCCCTTAGAGCTTTCACACAATTCATATATTACGATTATGAGGCCAGCAAGGATAACAAGCAGAGCTATGCCCCATAGAAGTCCTCAGGCACAGCCACACAAGACACGCCCATCATGACTCTGCTAACTGATGGGCCACATTCCATGAGTTCTAGAGCTGTTTTGCTGTTGCTCTTGCATGGCTCCCGACAATCAGTACAATACACAAGATATTCCTTCTACAATCCAACCTTGGATTGTAACTCTAGCCTTGGAATCAAACTCTAGCCTTCTGCAAGAGCAGCAAAGCTTTCTTAACCACTAAGACATCTCTTCAGCCCCGTTTTGTCCCCATCCATCCCCTCCCACCACCAGGCCTGAACTCACTGTGTATATCAGCCTCTGCCTCTCCACCTTCTGAGTATGCATCTGTGTGGAAGTATGTACATGTGAGTGCTCTTACCTAGGAAGCCAGTGGCATTTGATGGAAACCAAGCTCAGGTCCTCTGCAACTGCTTGAGCCATCTCTGCAGACAGGGTCTCCCTATATGAGCCATCTCTACAGACAGGGCCTCCTATATGGTGTAAGCTGGCTTTGAACTTGTTATGGAGACCACAGTGCCTTCCAGTGCACTGTCTTACTGAGTCCACAACCTAAGTGACTGGTAAGACAAACACGCACTGCCACACCTACAGAAAATCTTTGAGTTGGAGTCTTGCTATGAGACCTAGCTAGGCTGGAACTCACAGTCCTCCTGCTTCAGCTTCCCACGTGCTGGGATTTCACACATGGACCACACAGCTTCCTCCAAAATGGTCTTTAAATTGTCGTTACCACCTTGCAGTCCCTATCTTTGTCCTTGCACTTTTGTTTCATTTCTTACATCCTAACAAGTTGTTTAACTATTAAATTATTGAAATAACTCTAGAAACATTCATACTCTGGGACTGCATTTTACTCACATTTGTACAGGTTGGAACATAGAAAGGTTTCTCAGAACATGTTAGTTTACCTTTATGCACATCTGTGTGAAAAAAGAAAATTTGGTATGCTTACCGGTGTATCATACATATGTTATGACTCAGGTTATTGAGGCTGTGGATATAATTGATAACATTCTTGCCTATCATGCCAAGACCTTGGGCTCAATCACAAGTACTTGCAGAAGAAAATCATCTAACACAACTTAATAGTATGTATTAAATAAAAGTTTAGTCCTGGTAAACAACTTAAAAATCATACTATCTCTAAATTGTAGTATCACTGCTGATAAGGTACCACTGTTCTTGCTTTACTGTTCTGCGCTAAGATGTGACTTCCATGCAGTAGTTTCCGGTGTGGCTGGACCCACATGCTTCAATAAAATCATCAGGGTGCTGTGCAATCTTTGATCCTTTATTTTCACTTCTGCCTTCTTCTTGAGCTGACTCCTTCACAGACAAGCTCTGTACCTAATATCAAAGCTTTAGGCTAATATACTTTTTAAGAGATGTGAGATGGGGAGCTCTTCCAGAGGGCCAGGAGTCAGGCCCCATATGGCAACTCACATCATTTGTAACTCTAGTTCCAAAGATCTGTTTCCCTGTTCTGTCTTCACAGGTACCACATACACGTACACAGACACTCACGCATATACAATAAAATTTAATTTATAAAACAGCTAAACTGTCCGAGCTAACTTTATCATGGACCAATTCTTACTTCTAAGCTCACCACTGGTAATTCTGAATGGACATGATCTGAACTCGGTGGTCTCTGAAAGGAAAGGCTAATAATAAAACAAATGCTGAGCTGATCCTGGAAAGAATAGAACGGTGTTTTAGATAAGCCAGTGTTTACTGGAATATCTCTACTCCAGCTACCTCATGCAGTGTCTGGTGTACAGAAGACACAAGTGTAGCTACTATAAAATAACAAAGCTTTTATTTATTTAAAGATTCCTTAAGAATGTTTACTGCTGTTGGAGAGGACCTGGATTTGGTCTCCAACATCCACATTGTGGCTAACAACCAACCGTAACTCTAGTTCCAGAGGATCTGACACTTCCTTCTGGCCTCTGTAGACACTTTGTGCGTTGTGGTTCACAGACATACATGCAGGCAAAACATCCTCTACACATAAAATTAAATCTAAGGGGGGCTCCTCTGGGGAGGCATATTTTCAAAAAGAATTAGATTCTTTATTTCCCATCTCTGCTTTTCTCTGTTTGCGATTTTTATTCTCTGTCTACTGAATCCCTCTCTCCAAAAAGGATGGTACTTGGTTCCCAGCAGGCTTTATAAGTCCCACCCACTGACTATGATGATCTTTCTGCTCTGTGTTCAAAAATCTCAAAAGTGAAATTGATGAGCTAACTCTTTCATAGACCAACTGCCTGTCTAGAGTAGTGTTTCTCAACCTGCAGGTCATGACCTCTTTGGGAGGTCATATGACCTCTGCACAGGTGTTGACTAAAACCATCAGAAAACAGATATTTACATTAAGATTCTTAACAGTAGCAAAATCACAGTTAAGTAGCAACAAAGTCATTTTATGGTTAGGGGTCACCACAACATGAGAAACTGTATTAAAGGGTCTTAGCATTAGGAAGGTTGAGAACCTCTGCTCTAGAAGATAGGGTACTGAGAGGCTCATGTTAAGCAGGTAACTGATTTCATCAGTTAGATTGTTTATGACTAACTATGTGGACAGTTGAAGGGCTAGTTCTCAGAATAAAAAGACAGTAGACAAATAGTTCACTGAGTCTTCTGTAATAGGACATTAAGGATCCTTTTTTTTTTAAATCTTATATTATGTAAACTTCAGAATCTGTCAGTGGTAAAATCCGTTTCCACTACTTCCCTATTACCTGTTAAATGTCATATACGAGCAGAGTATATAATGATATATTGTGTCCTCTGTGTAGCAGATGAGACTTATTCTAACATGTGTTCACCTAGTCAGAGTTACAAATCACCTAGAGCCAGTCAGTGCACATCTAACCCAGCACAGAGGGGATGGAGGATGAAGGCTCAGGAGCTCAGTTGTCCACAGTGACCTTAGAGAGAGTAAGGTTAGCCAGGACTGCATGAGACCCCGTCTTTAAAAAGCCAAAACAGAAACAGCTTGGTGTTCTCAGATGACCAGCTTCTGATGTGGTAACATTGGGAAGGTGCTCATTGTGCTTGGTTAACTTTTGATTCACCTGCAAGCATTTATCTTAATTTGTCAGGTAATAATTGAGTTTTCTTTCTGTTCCAGGGAAGAGGTCGATTTGGAACTTCCAAGCACTGAAAGTGAATGTCTATCAACTTCAGAAGCTGGTGCTGGGGAAATCAAAGTGGTATTTAAAGAAAAAACAGTCTCCTCTCTGGGAATTGCAGCAGATGGAGTGGCCCCTGTCTTTAAGAAGAGAAGACTTGAGAATGGAAAGTCTCGGAATTTAAGACAGCGAGGTGATGATGAGTAACTGTGAAAAGCCTTGGGCACAGGCAACGGGCCCTTTCCAAGCTTCCCTGTGTTTCCAGTACGGTAGTGCTGCAGTTCACATTTATGCTAAGTGTATTATTTTATGTGAATTAAAATAAATCTTTTTCATGTGAAATTTATTTTTGTTCCTTAAATGGAAGCCTACAACATTGCATTGTAATACAGTGTATTATGTTCAATGTCTAAAATTGCTAATTATATGATAATTTAAGATGCTATGTATCTGTTATTTAAAACATGGGGAAGACCCTTGCTCTGTTCTTACTCATAAATGCCTATTTATTCTGCATTGAAAATGCATTATTTCTGTACATTGAAATTAACCTGTTACCTGAGAACTAAGAATTAGACACAGCCCCATGACAGTTTGGTATTGATGGTCCTTTCTGAAGCCTGCATGTAGAAGAGTGCAAATCAGCTTGTCATAACTCAGTTTAAGCCCGAAGACAGAAGCAGGAGCCACTTGAATACTAAAGTACAGAGTGACAGCAGACCAGTGACAGCTGACTTGCACTAGCCCTAATTCAGCTTAGAGCTGCAAAGTGTCCCAAAGCACCTTAACTTGGGGCCAGGCCTGGGGCGGGGGGCTAGACATAGGAGTGCAGCCTCTGCTCCTCACTCTGGCATAGTCCCTTCCCAGTCAGGCATCCTCTTCCTTGGAAGGTTTATATAAGTTCATGTCAACAAAAGTCTTGAGCTAAAATAGGTGTCACTGTCCACTTACATGTTTCCCATTTTCTGGTAACATTTTGTAAGTAGAAGTTTCATATTCTATTTGAAGTACTTTATTGTAGAAAATCTGTTAATTCTAGAGGGTTTTTCTAACTGGGCTAGCTCCCAAATAATTGAGACAGAGACCTATTGATTATTTAAACAGCTTTACGCACATATACCGGACAAGTACAATTTATATTAATTTTCTAAACTACTCTGGCTACTACTTCCCAGCCCCAAGTTATTTTTCAATATTCGTCCTGTCTGGGCTAGATCTGCATCAGGCCACGTCCTTTCTCTCCATCTTCCTCGTCCCCTTCCTCCTGACTCATGGTCCCTACCTAGGACCAAGGAACTGCAGCCCCACCTACCTCTCTTCTGCCCCATTTCAGGCTATCCAGTCTTTATTAACCAATCAGAGACAATTGGGGAGAAAAATTTATACAGCATTGTTTGGAATACGTGAGAATGCACTCCTCTGTACTTTAACCACATCTTGGAACTCAGAATTTAGCATCTGCATATACCAGACCAACCCCAAACTGTACTTCCCTTTATTACTTTTGCATATTTTTAATCATATTTTTCATAAGTTGTACAGTATGTAAATTTTGGTAGCAAATACATCTTTTTACAGTTGTTAGTGTACATGTATTAATAGCTTATTAAAGCTCATAAAGTAAATACTGGGGTCCTTGTTTCTTCTAATACGGATCAAAGTTGCCTTATCATTGGCAAAATAGTATTTGAAGATTAGTCTTCGCAATTTTCCAAGCCTAAACTTTGTGTTTTGAGGCATTTTAAAGGTTTAAGAGTTTCACTGTGTTGAAAAGAACCTCAAGTCCAGATCATCTGTCCTCAGAGGACTCGAGATTAACTGGAATTAACAGATATTACATCACACCTGACCTGTACTGAGATTTTAATCTTTAACTGAGTGGCCAAGGGTTTGAGTCAGGGTCTCACTGAATCTCTGGCTGCCTTCAAATTTGCACCCACCCTCCTGCCTAAAACCTTAGTGCTGGGATTGCCAGCATGCACTAACATCCTCCTGGTTTACTGGGTTTAACGGGGGGCGGGAGGGTTGGTAGGGGGTTTGGGTTGGTTGAGTTGGTTTGGAGGGGGTTGGGTTTTTTTGGAGGGGTGGTTTGGGGGTTTGGTTTGGTTGAGACCCCCTATCTGCCAGGCTAGCCGAGAGCAACTCTCTTCCTAGGTTGCTTGGCTGAAGATGACATTGACGGGATCCTCCTGTTTTCCACTTCTCCAGAGCTGGGATTGTAGGTGTGTGCTTACAGGCCCCGGCTCCCGCCCAACCCCAGTTTCTGTGGTGCTAGATTGTGTTGGGAGACTGAGCTATATTCTACCTGCTTTAAAATCTTAGTAGTCTATTTGTCTTATAGCTGAGGAATATGTATTAGTTCTTGACTCTTCTCAGATGGAAAATACTAGAAGTGCAATGAATGCTTTATAGTTCATCCACATGTTTGCTCCTATGAAATACAATACTGAAGACATTAGCTAAGTCTGTTTTTTTGTTTGTTTGTTCTAAGATAGGGTCTCATTGTGTATTCCTGGCAGGTTTAGAACTCTACGTACACCTGGTTGGTGCTTACAGCAATCCTGCCTATCTCTGCCTCCCACGTGCTAAAAATAAAGGTATTTACCGCCAGGCCTAGTCACTGGGTTTGTTTTGAGGAGTAATTAGTGTGTTTATAAGGCACTTGGGACAATGCCTGTCAGATAGTAGCCCATATTCAGCTATTATTAATACTTAGAATATATACAGATGGACATAAAGTAATAAAAGCTAAGAAGGACCAAATTCATACCAACCAGTAGCATAACTTAGTCTTTTTTTTCCTTGTCGCAATTCTCTGATACATAACTTTCATATACACTAGTGTTGAAAATGTGTATGCATCACTTTACAACAGCAAATAAAGCTACTGGGTTTTAGCCCTCAAAATAGTTCACTGGATAGTGATGGTAATGATGATTATACAGAGTGAATGTACTAGAGACATAGTTGAGTTATTGAGGGCGTGCCTACCATTCCTATAGCCCTAGATCAATCTCTGATTGTATCTAGTGACACTCAACTGTATGTGGGCTAGAAATTTGTCAGGAGGACATTAGTGCACAGCCAGAGGCCCCTTTTTTTAAAAGCCAGCTATAGTTGGGCAATGGTGGTAAAAATGACAGAGACTTTGGTATCATTAAGTCTAGCTGGGCAGATTCCCAGCTACCATCTAAACTTGACCTGACTCTTCTACCTGTTACCAGCTACATGGATAGTTTGTCACGCTTTCTCCTCCTCTTCAGGTCTGTCTGTTCCTTCCAAATCTGCTTCTGAGTCTCCCATGCTTGCTTTATTTTCCCAGCGTCCCTCTCTCTCCTGAAAGTTCTGCCCTCCACTTCCTGCTTCAGATACTGGCTGCCAGCTCTCTGATACAATCAATCAGTGTGAAGCTGCCTGATCTTCAAGTATCTCAGCAGGTGTAGAAGGACAAATATTTACAAACATAAAGCCAGTGATGGGTCATATAAACTACAATAACAAAATCCTGCCAGCACTTAGCTCTCTGTCTGTAGAGAATTAACAATTGAAAATGCAGAGACAGTTCTTCATATAAAGGAAAGGAGAGTTACCCTTACAAGTGCTTGGATAAAAGACATAAGCCACCACCTCCTGGCTTTACAACCTGCTTTTTATATACCCCAGGACCTCCTGCGCAGGGAATGGTATGCCTCCATGGACTTGAGTCCTCCCTACATCATTAATAATCAAAACAGTCTCCTACAGACATGTCCACAGCCCAATCTCATGTACACAATCCCTCAGTTGATACTCCCTTCTCAGGTGACTCTAGGCTGTGACAAATTGATGGGTAAAGCTAACTAGGGCAATGATTAAATCAAATCATTGTATAAGCCATGCCATAACAGCAGCACAAAAATTGGGCAAGAAATTAAATTTTGAATAGACTTATAGCCAGCGATTTGAGTTTCCATGGGGTGGGAGGGGGGCAATTAGATGACATTCACACACATTTACAAAAACAAGCACAGAAAATGGTGGAATGGTGATAAATAGCCTAGTTTGCTCTACAAAGCTACCCATTTGCACCATTAATAATAATTAATAATAATAATCCAGTAACTACTATTTTCTTAAGAGAAGCAACATTTTAAAATAAAGTCCTCGACAGACGGTGGTGTGTCATGCCTTTAATCCCAGCGCTAGGAGGCAGAGGCAGGTGACTCTCTGTTTGAGTCACAATTTGAGGCCAGCCTGCTCTAAAGAGCAAGTTCCAGGACAGCCAGAACTACAGAGAGAAACCCTGTCTCAAAATAATAATAATAATAATAATAATGTCCACATTGTTATTTTACTTTTTAAATTTTATTTATATATTTATTTATTACAATTTATTCACTTTGTATCCCTGCTGTGGCCCCCTCCCTTGTCTCCTCCCAGTCCCACCTACCCTTCCTCTTCTCCCCCTAAGTCCTTTCCCTAGTCCCCTGATAGGGGAGGACCTCCTCCCCTTCTATCTGACCCTAGCTTATCAGGTCTCATCAAGGCTGGCTGCATCATATTTTTCTGTGTTATTTTATTTTTGAGACGTGGTCTCACTGTGTAGTCCTGGGTATCCTGAAACTCACTATATAGTCCAGGCTAGCCCTGAATTCATAAAGATCCAACTGCTTCTGCCTCCTGAGTGCTGCTGTTGCAAGGATTTCTCTGAAATAAGTTCTCTGACACCAATAAGAGTGGAAAAGAGGAGGTCTCACTGGTAGACCAAAGCCAAGATAGCTCTTGAAAAGCTTCCAGCTGGAACCCAGTTTACTTATCATGTTTATATGCCAAAGCCACATCGTGGGGAGAGCCAGAAGATAAACAAATAGAATCACAAGTACTAGTTAACCTGGGAACTTTTGGTTATCAAAGGCGTATGTGACAGTTACTGATGGGAGCTTTTGTGGTTAGCCTGCGAAGAGCAACAATCTATAGTCTGAGCTGTGTCCTTACATAGTTCTGTTACAGCTAGCCAGTGAAGTCACTCTTGGCAACAGCTGCTACAAGTAGGGCTTTAAGTAACCACTAAATAAATCAGTAAATCTGTATCTTATAATCGCTCTTTTCTTCTTATTCTACTTCATTTGAGATTAAAGGTGTGCATTACACCATGTCCAGCCTCCACGTTTCTTAAAATCAAAAAGTGGGAAGATCAGCTGGGTGCTTTCTCTGTTTTCTGAGCTAATAGGCGTTCACCCTAGCACCTGGTTCCCGAGACACTTTTGGTAAAATCGAACAATTGAGATGAAAAACAGCAACCTTTTGGTTCTTTAAAGCTCAATAAAAACCTTTAAAAAACATATTTATATATTGAGAAAGGGAGAGATATTGTTATTGAGAATGGGAAGATTTTGTTAAAACAACATCTCAATCAACAAGGTAATGGCAGAAGTTATTTGTGGTTTTGACTGTGAAATGTCCCCCATTAGCTCCTGCTTGAATATGTGATCTGCAGCTGGTGATGCTATTCTGTTAGGAACACACCAAACAGAGTTCTGGCCTGAGCTGTTTCCTGATCTACAGAGGGACAAAAGCAAACAGCCCTCCACTCCCACTGCCACAGAAGTTGACATCCTGGCCTTGTCTTCCCTTCTATGATGGGAACCGAAAGCCAGAATAAAGCCCCCTATGCTGAAATTGCTTTTGAAATCAATTATCTTGCCACAGTGTGAGAACTAATGCAGCTACTTTGTATATTATCCTTTGGACCCCTAGTCCTATTCCTTATTCCACAAGATTTTTTTTTTTTTAATGTGTATGGGTGTTTTGCCCCCATGGAGTAAAGGCTCACTGTTTGCATGCAGTACCGGAGGAGGCCAGAGGAGGTCCCTGGGACTGGAGCTAAAGATGCTTATATGTGGGTGCTGGGACCCAAACCCAATTCCTCTGTTAAGAGTAGCCAGTGCTCTTAACTACTTAGCTTCTCCCTCCAGCGTCCACCCCACCCCAACCCCAGGAATTTGGGTTAACTGCAATCTGGTTAAGCTTGTCCAAATACAAGCATTTATTCTACTCATTTAACATTTTTATGTTTAAGTTTTAGGTTGAGACCTGTTCTTTGTATCATAGCTGGTGCCATTTTGTATTTAGCATCCATTTTTTTGTTATAAGGTGAAATTAAGTTCAAAAAATTTTAACTTACTTCCTAGAAATAGTTATTCGTAGCTGACACTAACAAGCCCTGCCAGAAGGTCATAGTAACCTACCCTGTCAGAGGGTCAAGTTAACCTTATATTTTACTATAACTCATTCGGTTATCTCCATACTTGGCTTAACTCTGCACTCCATGTTTTTGTACTTGGCTGTACTCTGGTTATACTCTGGAAGACGCTAACCACTGCCTTACTTACCTCACTTGGGACCAATCAGCTCAAACGTTAGCTGATAATACTTTGTCTAGTTGGCCAAAGTATATTACAATATATCACTGCCTCCAGCCCTTGTCTTCTGCACTTAATTTTCCTATAAAAAGACTGCCCTAAGAACAGGTTGATGTCACAGGCTCCTTTCTGTGGCCCTGATGTGATCAGCTTAGAACAGGTCTTTAATAAACCATCCATATCTAAGATTGGTGTCTGAGTGGTTTGTATGGCTATTCCGGACTACAACATTTTACATACATATATACATGTATCATATGTATGCAGTGTCCTTGGAGGCCAGAGAGAACATCAGATTCTTCAGAACTGGAGTTACAGATAAATCCCATTTGTAGGTAGTAGAACTGATCCCAGGTCCTCTGCTAGAGTTCTTAACCACTGAGCCATTTCTCTAGCCCTTAGGTCATTCTAAATCTTACAAGTATTAATCCTGCACATAATGTTGCATTTGCACATCTGCTGAAATATGTGCATATTAATTTAAAAAAATGAAGACTAGGGAGCTTTATTGTGAAAAGGATTTCAACACTGGTAGCTATGTCACACGATACAGTAAACAGAACTACTGAATTAAAAAGTTGAGAAACTCAAGTTTTAGGTTTTATTGATAATAACCAGTTACAAGTATTAACATACAATTTAATGCATTAATTGTTAATTAGCCAGATAAAGTCACTCATCTATAAAACAATGTATACATTTATAAAAACTCAAAAAGTCATCTATAAAACAATATATAAAGTCACTCATCTACAAAACAGTAATTCACAAATGTATCACTGTTTCAGAATATTGGATTCCATTGTGAACCCTGAGATTGTGAACTATAAAAACCTGTTTCTTGTTTGGTGTGGCTCAGCCCTAACACACCTCTAACCCAAGAGCTTTCCGTTTAGTGTGAACAAGTACTTGAGGTATGGCTTATCCCTAGCACACAACTTTAATCCAAGAACTTTCTGTACTGAGGATTAAATAAAGTTAACCTTAGGTAAAGAGGTAGAGCAAGAAAGCAGCTGACAGGAAGTAAACAGAAAGAACGGTCTTTGAGTTGAAGGATATTTAGGACAGCATGGAGTAGGCTTTTGGCTTTTTCCTTTTGGGAAGTCAGCTGCATAGGGTGCTTTCTCTGCCTCTCTGAGCTAGTAGGTTTTCACCCCAGCATCTGACTCCTGAGTCTTTATTGGTAAAACTGAACGTTTGGTATTTTTCTGTCTTTAAAACAACATATCACAAAATTAAATTTTTTCCTTAAAAAACTTCATTGTAAACCAGTATATTACTAATGTTTAACCTAGGGGTGTGACAATTCTAGTGTGCTCAAGGCAAGTCACAAGCGAAGGCGATTTGTAAATTTCCCCAGAGTGTGGGTTACAAAAGAAAAATCGATGTTTGAGGTGTCCAGTGGAGTTTATCATTCTCTTGGCACACATACCCAATCTTTGGGGTGGGTTTTCTTCTGCAGGGACAAGAGTACTGCTGGTGCTGTTGTTATTGCTGTTATTACTGTTATTGTTATCACTGTTATTGCTGCTGCCGCCACTGCTGCTGCTGCTGCTTGGCACTCGCACCAGAGCCTTGCACGGCCCATTACCAAACGCAGCTGCAGGAGGGCCCCTTCAATTACGTCCAGGCAGTATTTCTTCACAATAGGCCTGGTCAGTAGCCCTCCCAGGCAGTCCTGATCTTCT
>CM053745.1:27295883-27318263 GCA_028658305.1 Pachyuromys duprasi | reverse complement strand
TTGAAGACTTCGGCAGCACTGGGGCCCCGCTCTTTGGGAGCAGCCTCGAGCCACTGAACCGCCACGTGACACACAGTCTTCTCACTCTCCACGTCCAGGCTGTCTAGGCGCAGGACGGCCAGCAGCTGGGCCAGGGTCAGGTCTGCCAGCGTCTCCTCCCGGATGGAGCCCATCCTGCTGAGCTGCTTGAAGTTGTGAGTTATGAAGGACTGTGCCTGCGACCGCAGCTTGTGGTGGTCAAAGGCATCAGCGAACTTGAGGATGGCAGTGGACGGTCACGCTGGCCTGCTGGCTCTCGTACATGCCGCCGGTGAACATGCTCTTGAAGTAGGGACACGCCGCGGCCAGCACGTTGCGGTTGCACGAGAACAGGCGCCCCGTGCCAGGCCCGCTGCCGGGAGTCACCACCTCGATGGTCACATCACACAGCAGCCGCGCGTCGTAGAAAGACTTGAGCTGGGCCAGGAGGGCTGCAGAGTGGGCCGTGTCCTTTAACTCCTCCGGGCCCGTGAAAAAGGCCGACACCGAGGGCTTGGAAATCCTCTTGGGCCGCCTCCCGCCGCGGGGACTGGCGAGGCGGCGAGAGCACGGGGCGTCTTCCCGGGACTGCATGGTGGAGATGGCGGCGGGGCGCCGAGGGTGAGAACGGCTGCAGACGCCCGGCTCCTCCTCACGCCTCCCCGACGCCGACACAGAGGGCCAGCCTCCTCAGACCAGCTCGGGCTCCACCACGAAGTCTCCAACTACCCGTCGGGAATACATTGCAGGTTGCTTTTTCGCGCCTCGGGGCATGACGGGAACTTTCAGGTTCTGCAGCTGCTTTGCATGTTGGGAGTTGTAGTTCATCTGATGTCTCAAGCCTTTCTGGCTTTTTATTGTTTTCAGGCGGTACTACTGAAATACCCAGATCGTGAGTCCCCAAATGACCAACACGCTCTGAGTCCGATGCAAAACACACGAAGGCCTTTATTACAAACTCGAGCTGGGTGGCTGCCCTTTACAAGAACAAAGAGGCAAGCGACCCCTAACTCTGGGGGAACAGGGTTTTTAAGAGGGTAAAAACGAAAGCAGGGAAGTGCAAGTCTTGGCAGTACAGGATTGGGTGAAAGGGTCTCTAGGAGAGCTGACCTTTAAAATGATTGGTTTGTTTTCAGGCGCCAAAACTGCAAATGATCAGGTCTGGCTACCTGGGGGACACCTAACCACCAGGCAAGGTACTACCCTGTTAGGTTAGGCTGCAGGTTAGGCTGTAGCAAGGGGGAGGAGGAATTAACATATTCCATAGGCTTCCTTAGGGGCTAGTTGACCCTAGTCACACCCTGAGGTTAATCTGGGTGGGGGACTGCTGCTGGACCCCTGCTCTGAAAGGACTGTGATCTGGTGACTTTGCCCCAGTCCCAAGAATTAACTCCAAGTTTTTGAACCTCTTATTACAAAGCGCCAACTCTTCTTGAGATTTACTTTAGGATTTAGAACTTATGGTTTGGAAGCATTATTAATTGCTGTGTTATAGAGTTTTATTGTTTTACAAAAAGATAACTAGAACATGTTATTCATGGAATATAAAAGCAGAGAATTTGTTTTTCTTCCAGTATTTTATTACAAATGAAGAGACACTGATTTAATACGAATCCACAGAGGGGCGGCGGGGGTGGGGTGGGGCGGATCTTCAAGTTTCTTCAGAAATGTTTCTGGCTTGTTTGACTCGTTCGACTAGATTCTATTTTTAGAACAGTTTAGGCTTGTAGGAAAATTGAATAGGAAGATCTGTACACTGCAAACATCCATGCCTCACAGTTTTGTATCTATTAACACCTGTCATAACCCCCTGCGTTAGTGCAAGATTTGTTAGGAAGTATGAATGATTACTGATGCTAAAGTTTACAATCTGTACAGGGGTTCACCCTTTGTGTTGAACTCTTTGTGTTTGACAGTTCATAAAGTCTGTCCACCATTACAGCGTCATACAAAGTGGCTTCACTGACAGAAATCCCTATCTTCCACCTTTTTCAGTCCTCTCTCCCTAAACGGTGATAAGCACTGACTTCCACTCCAATGCTGGAGACTGAAGCTGGGGTCTGAGGCATGTTCTGAAAGCGCTCTGCTTCCAACCACCAGTCTGGCCACTGACCTGTTTTGATGCTTTTGTTTTGAGAATTACTTAAACCATGATATTCCTCTTGAAGATCAGACCTAAGTCCATCAGAAGTTGAAACCAAGGCACAATTGATGTTGGTGAAAATGGATCAAAAGGTTTCTTTTACTGTTGCCTCTCCCATAATCACCATCTCATCCCCTAAGTGGGATTCTGCTTCCATTACCAGCATTTCAAAGTCTGAAATAGTCTTCTTCTGCAAACTCTAATTATTCAGTAGCCTTTTCCTTTTGCACATACCAGAAAGACAGACTAGGTATAATCTCTCTCTCTCTCTCTCTCTCTCTCATACACACACACACACACACACACACTGAAAAAGAAAGAGTGGAAATCAGGTCTGTTGGGTGTCTTACTTTTTGATCCAGGGGTTAAAGTGTTTCCCCTGCTTGCCTCTGTGAAGCTGCCGCCACCAGAGCTGATTTAGGAATGGGTAATCCACTAAGCCTTTATATAACTCATGCATTTCAAACCTTTGAAGTCACTTAGTACACCAGAGCTACTTCTGTGAAATCCTACTGTCTTCCCCTCCCCCATTCCAATCTACTGCTATCCCCAACCTTGCAGCTTCTCTTTTCCTTCCTTCCTTCTTTCCTTTTTTCCATCAACTTTCAAGAAAACAAAAACCCTTCCTGGGCCATAGAAATCGATCAGCAATAAATGCACTGGATATTCAATTCTGAAAACCAGAATTACTTTTTTTAAAGAAGCTTTCTTTTTCTTTTTTTATGATTTATTTATTATTTATGCACTACTCTGCCTACATGTATGCATACATACCAGAAAAGAGACCAGATCTCATTATAGATGATTATGAGCCACCATGTAGTTTCTGGGAATTGAACTCAGGACCTTTGGAAGAATGGACAGTGTTCTTAACTGTTGAGCCATCGTAAAGCTTTTTTTTTTTTTTAAGATTTTATTTATGTATTTTACATATACGAGTGTTTTATCTGCATGTATACCTGCATGCCAAAAGAGGGCACCAGATCCCAGTATAGATGGTTGTGAGCTACCATGTGTTTTCTGGGTATTGTACTCAAGACCTCTGGAAGAGCAGACAGTGCTTTTAACCACTCAGCCATCTCTCCAGCCCAGAAGATCAGAATTCTATACCCATATGGTAGAACAGACTCTTGCCTCCACACATGTGCTAAGCTAGGTTCATGCACACAAAAATAAAATATTTTTTAAAAACAGAAATTCCCAAACTGAAAGGGAACTCTGTAGACTCAAGCATTTTGCTATTTTCTAAAGATTTGTTTATTTATACATATGAGCACTCTGTTTGCATGCATGCCTGCATGACAGAAGAGAACATCAGATCCCATTATAGATGGTTGTTTGCCACCGTGTGTTTGCTGGAAATTGAACTCAGGACCTCTGGAAAAGCAGACAGCACTCTTAACCGTTGATCTATCTCTCCAGCCCCCATTTTGTTTTTCTATAGGTTCACAATTTTAATTTGGCGGTGCTTCAACTTTTGTTAATGGCCCTTGCCTCAGAAGAGACACATTCAAAAACAACCTACAATCTAGCTGCACAGAAAGTTCCAAGACAATTTAAGCTACAAAGAAAGACTGTTAAGTCTAGTGTTTTACTTGAGACAGAATTTCACTCTGTATCCGAAACTGTTTATGAAATTGTGCAATCCTCTTGCTTTAGCTTCTATTACAAGTATAACCTGATGACTTTGTTACCATCAAATATTTTGTTATTTTTATAGCTATTTGATAAAAGCGGAGCCACACACACACACTCACAAATAAGTAAATGAAAAAAATGAAAACAAACAAAGAAAAACTTGTTCTTAGGCTGGGGATGTAGCTCACTCAGTGAAGTGGCTAAGTGCTCACTTCTCACATGTGAGGGCCTGGATGTGATTCCCAGCACTACATAAATTAGGTCTGACAGTACAGACTGTAATCCTCGCACTTGGGAGGTAGAGGCAGAAAGATCAGAAGTTCAAGGTCATCCTCAGCTACACTAGAGTTCAAGGCCAGTCTAGGATACATGAGAACCTGTTTTTAAAAACAAAACATTAGAGGGTGGTGGGAAGAGAGACACACAATTGCCCAGCCCAACCACTATAACGAGTGAATGTGTGGTGGAGAGAAGGGAAAGATGGAGAATGTGGTGCAGAGATGGGAGGGGCAGCAAAGCTGAGAGGTTTCTGCACTGTGAACAAAGGTAGACCTGAAGACTGGTGAGGAACAAGGAGATGTGAGAAACATGATGTGGGGTCATGGTGTTGTCTGGGCCAGGATTGCTGCTGGGGACCATGTCTGAGTCCTGGCCTGGGTGTGTACTGATGTGTATGGCCCATTCGCCTTCTGGATGTCAGTAGTCTTGGGCTGCTACCTGAGACCATACTGATGGCTGGGGGCTGGAGGAGGATTTGGGGAGACATGACACTGATCTGGGCAACCTGTGCTGTCGCCTGAGGCCATGGTGAATCCTGGTCCTGGAGAGCTGGCCTTGGTACTCTGAGTGCAGAGCTGGTAGGTAGACCAACTCAGCTTTCTCCCAATCCCAGACTTTGAGTTGGCCCATTCCAACAGTCACCCCCATCTGTGAACCACTGGATCTGGGGAGGGGTCTGTCCTGCACACCCAAAGCTGCAGGATCTCCATGGCACAAGGCAACAACAGGATGCCTGAGAGGAGTCCCAGTGAGGTTACCGTATTGGATAGTATAACAGAAGCCAGAGGCCTCAAACCAGACCAATGACTCCCAGCAATTAACATTTGCCAGTAACGTTGTATGGATACACTGTGGGATACAGGTGACAACTGCATCTTCCGTGGAGAGATGTTTTTGTTGTTGTTTCTGTTATCTTTTGGGGGAGGGGTTGCAATGGTGGAGGGCAGAGATGAAGAGGGAGATGAGTGGGATCGGGGTACATGATGTGAAATTCACAGAGATAATAAAAAGTTTTTAAAGAGACAAACAAAAAAACTAATACTTTGTACTTACACACACACATGGACATAAATGTTTTAAAAAGTATTAGTATACACACACATACATCACACATACACATACATGAAATTTAGACAAACATTTAAAAACTAAATTTATGGCTGTTTGAGTGACCCAAATCAACTTTGTTTTGTTGAATTAATAATGACTTTTCCACAATGACTAATCTACTTCAACTATTCTCGGTTCTAGTTCCTGCATTCTGAGGGTGTGGGAGGAAGGGAGAAATCTCACATTTTGAAAGGCTATGATGATTTGTTAGCTAATCACGAATGTCAAGCAACGGGTAAGAACAGAAGAAAACCAGAGGCTGTATCAAAGCTCCCCGGAAGCCTTGCTTTGCAGTAATTACCTTTCAAAACTTCCCTGATGACTTAGACAGCAAAGCCATAGAAACCACAGCTGCCTGTGGAAAGGCTGAAAAACACAAAGAGAATGTGAACAAGGTAGGAGTGTAGCCGTGCAGCTCACTGCTAGGTTTTGCTTTTCTTAGCACTTATTGGTTTGCAGAGATTTAAGCCTAATTCTCTGCCATTTTCATACAGGCTAAAACCTCCCAGTGTCCCTCCATGGTGTGAGAAATGTGATGTAAATGGCACTGTTAGTTCATAATTGAAAGTACTGTTTGGTCTTCTGGGAGAATGAGTACATCAGAATTAACTCGTAGCTCTAGAGACTGGTGGGTTGCTATGACAACCCAAACCAAAAAAAAAGTATAATTGTTTTTCCTTTATCTCTGGAGAGCTCAGTGAATGACACAAGCTTGTACTGTAAATCCAAACACCACACACTCATTTGTTTCTTCTTTCATGACTCTGTGCTCAGCACCATCTAGGCAGGTAATTCTCAACCTTCCTAACCCTGAGACCCTTGAATACAGTTCCTCATGTTGTGGTGACCCCCAACCATAAAATTATTTTGTTGCTACCTCATAAGAATAAATAATCTCAGCAAGTGACAGAAGCCTGAAGAAAATAATGTGCCTTTTTGGACAAGGCAGAGATGGGTACAGAGATGTACACACGGCCACATGAGTGTCATGCAGCCTGCCTGCAAAGGTGTATAAGCTCTAATGAGGTAAAAGATTAAGTATCTTTTAGTATTAATCATGAATGCTTCCATCCGACATGGGGCTCATTGTGCATATACATATACACATACATACATACATACATATACATGAGAGAGCAGGTAGAGGTCAAGGGTTGACATTGGTCTCTTAATTAGTTTTCTCTCTCTTTTTTTTTTTTTTAAACACAGCATATTTCAATGAACCTGGAACTCACACATCCATGACACTGGCTGACCAGCAAGCCCCAGTAGGATTACAGGTGCTTATACTCCTGTGCACAGCTTTTGACATGGATGCTGGGGATGTGAACTCTGCCCTTCATGTTTGTGTAGAGATCTCTTTACAAACACAGCCATCTCTCTGCCCCACTATGACCTTCAAGGGCCTAAAATTGGCCTTCAACTCCCAACCCTCTTGTGTCCATCTACCAAGGGCTGGGGTTACAGGTGCACATCTATATGCCTGGTTCTCAGTTACTTTTTGTTTTCTTCTGTTTGTTTGTTTGTTTTGAGACAGGGTAGCCCTAGCTACCTCTGTGCAGCCCTGGCTGTCCTGAGCTTCCTTTGTAGACCAGGCTGGCCTCAAACTCACAGCAATCCGCCTGCCTCGGCCACCCTGAGTGCTGGGATTAGCTAAGTTACTTTTAAACAGAAAGCCTTAAATCTAGTGCTGGGCCTATAGATCAGTGGTAAAATGTCTGCCTAGCATGCACAAGGCCAGGAGTTTGACCTAGCAACTTTCTCCCAAAATGAAAAACATCTCAAAACCCCAAAAACAAATCAACCAACTAAACAACAAACACCCCCCTCCAAAAATAAAAAATAAAACAATCATCATAGAGAGAAGGAAAAAAAAAAACCACTCATAGTCTAGATTTTAAAAAAAAAAAAAAGTGGGTGGCTGGATAGATGGCTCAGCAGGTAAGAGCACTGTCCGCTCTTTACGAGGACCCAGGTTCAATTTGTGGCACTGTCATGGTGATGCTGACCTATCTGTAACCCTGGTTCCAGAGGATCCAACACGTTCTTTCGGCCTCTGTGGGCACCAGGCATACAAGAGGCGCCCAGACATGCATTCAGGCAAACACTCATACACACAAGATAATAGGATACATTTTACAAAAGACACTGTAAACCGTGGGTGAACTTCCACTTACCATATATCTCCATGTGTGTCCACCCTCCCTTTCCTGCTGCGGTTTCAGAATAAAAGGGGTCTTCTCTCCTTCTCAGTACCATCCTGCCATCTACTCTATCATCTGCCTTCTGCCTTCTGTGTCCGTGTCTCAGTCTGTCGTACGTTGTGACTGAGTATCACAGACCTGTAGTTCATAAAGAATTGAGTTTAGACTTGCAGTGGGCTTTGTTGTTTTTGTTTTGTTTCTACTCTCTCATTGGTTCATTAAAAGGTGTCTTTCTACAGTGTACTGTATTTGCATAGACAACTAATTTTCTTCATGTTTTTTACATGTAAACAGACACTTGCGCATCATTTCACTTTCATACAACTTTTCTAATTTGCCTATATTTTAAAATAGTTTTATATGCTTCTTTGTAATCATATCCACTTCTTGTTACTTTTTTGTTTCCCTTACACACTCCTGCCTTCCCATTCATCCCTGTTTATTCACTTTATGTGCTGGTTTCAGCCCAAGTCTACAGTGCAATCCAACGGAACACAATGAAGAAGGCTTGGTGATGACACCTACCCCTCAGCCTCCAGCAGCAGTGGAAACACTGGCTTGCACATTTCCATAGACAGTTGAAGAACCTGTCTGCATGAGTGCATATCAAGGACAATGCCATCCAGTAAGATGAAGGTGCTGAGAACAGAGACTACGAAGAAATGCAATGAGTTATTTCAGACCTATTAATTTCCAAATGCCTTCATGTGATCCAGATATTAATGTACACTCTGTTGGAAGCAGACAAGCAGTTTCTCATTAACTGACTTACATCTTATTAATATTTCTGTAACTTTTATTGTTTAAATTCTGATCCCAATGCTTTTACTGCACACAATGTCCCTCATCAGCTAGATTGCCATACCTTTTTTCTTTATTTTGAGATTATAATTTAATTACATCATCTTCCCTTTCCTTTCCTCCTTCCAAACCCACCCAAATTGCATCATCACCATAATAAAAACTATTGATTTCAAGTTTTCCATTTTTCTATCCATTCTCTAACAGTAAACAAATGCTTTCCTAATGTGTCACCACCTGTTGCTCCTTATGGCTAAAAATAGGCATATAAATAATTATAAGTTGTATATTGTATTCATCTAATTGCTTACCTCTCACCCAAAATTCTAACAATAAGAAACATATATTGCCATTGCCACTTATTTAATGCTCATTTCTTGAAGCTGCAATGAACCTCAGTTGTCAAAATTCCCTCTTCTCAACCATACTATAGTTTTCTTAAGAAAAAGACTAAACCTTAACACTTTAGTGTCTCTGACAATAAACTAGGTATTGGCATTTAAAAGGTACCTCGGACATGTTTAATAAATTGTGCTTCTTGAGAGTGAAAAACAAGAAAAAAAGAATTGCATTTAGCTCCCAGTTCTGCAGGCTGAGAAGTGTGAGAACATGGCACTGACATCTTCGCACTTGCCCGGGGGCCTTATAAGTGGGAAGACAGGGTCCTTGATGCAGCTACGGCATCACAGCATCACATAGGGAGAGGGGCACACTCGAAAGACAGCTGAACTGGTTTTCATAACAGACCCCTTCTGCATTAACCCATTAACAGATCAACCCTCTATGCATTAAAAAAGGATTAACCCACTCACAAAGGTAAAGCTTGAAGAACCCTTTAAAGGTCTCACCTGGCTCCAAATCCCCTTACTATCTCAAAATAATTATTACCTTGTAACTAAAATACTAGTGGTTTTTTTTTTTTTTCATGTGTGTCAGTGGTCTCACCAACACCATATCAGCCTAGGACTGTCTTTATATTAATTAATGGCTTATTGCTCAGACTTAGTGTTCAAGAATATCAACTTTTGTTTCACTGCTCTGGCAGACAAATAGGGTTCCATTCCCAGCATCCACATGGTGACTCACAACTACCTGGAACTGTTACAGGAGATTTGATACCTTCTTTGGACATCTGCGGGTCCCTGTATGCACAAAAATCCATAAATCCATACATATGCTCTCTCATACAAGCATTAAAAAAATAAAAAATGTCTTTAAAAATCGGCTAGGTATAACAGAGCACACTTTTAATCTTAGCACTTGGGAGGCAGAAGCAGGAGGATCTCTCTGAGTTGAAGGCCAGCTTGGTTTACACAGAGAGTTCTAGGTCATCCAAGGCTACATAGCAAAACCCTACCTCAAAAAAAAAAAAAGGAACTTAAAACAATAAGCAATAAACACAATTTAGGCCTTTTCACCAAAGTAGTAGTACCAAAAGCAAAGTGGGCTCCAGCCCTTCCCAGAGTCAAAGCCAGTGTGAGGGCTTCAAAAGCCAAGACAGTTGTGCTGAAAGGTGTCCACAGGCACACACACACACACACAAAAGATATTCATATAAACCAGGTCCCACAGACAAGATGCTGAAGTGTCCCCAGCATCCCCAATAATTAGCCAACCAGTGACATAAAAATACATACTTAGTTCTGGGCATTGCCCCAGGTCAAGGTGCTCCTTTTCCAATAGCCTGTTTCCCCCTTACTGTTCGGCCAACTGGCCCGAACCAATCAGCTTAAAGGTCTGTCTTCCTCAATCTACCCACTACCCTCTTACCCAATCCTGTAATGCCAAGGCTTGGAATTCCCTGCTTGCAGTTTTCCCCTTTAAAAACTCCACCCTCCCAGGCTCAGGGCGCTCTTTCTGAACTGCTGCATCAGGGACGATTGACGACCCAAGCTCGAGCTTCAATAAAAACCCTTGTGTGTTTGCATTGGACTTGTGTTCCTGGAGGTCTCTTGCGGTTCTCGTGATCTAGGCATAACATTATTATTTTATTGTTGTTATTGTTATATTTTCTTTTATTACTATTGTGTGAGAGACTGTGGGCACAGTGACTGTGGGAAAGAGAACAGCTCTCAGGACCTTCCCTTCCCTCATGAGTCCCAGGATGAAACTCAACATTAGGCTTACATGCATGTGCTTTTACCTGCTGAGCCATTTTGCTGCCTGACATGGTACACTTTCATTTTTTCTGTCTGATAATTTTTGAAAAAGCTGGAGGTTTGGGCTAGTAGCTTGATGGTAATTATTTGTAGCAATAATTATTTGTAATAGTAATACGAGTAAAGATTTTGAAAATATAAGAACAGGAGTTCGTTTTTGTTATTCAGACCTAAGAAGGGCCTGTGTATTTAGGAGTTGGAGTGACTTGTATTTAGCATGTGGCTAAGGAAAACGTCATCTCACTTATTCTAATTTCCTCTTAGCCAGCACTTATCCAAATCAAAACTTCTTTTACAAAATACCACCAATGATGCTCTATCTACCAACCTAAATTCCTGTGCCATGACATGGCAGGCTATCCCCTGAGAGTGAGACAGGTAGTTGTGTTCTTTGGGGATCTCGGAATTTTTCAGAATCATCACCTTCCTCAGTCAGTAGGTTTATCTGCAATTCTCATCCTCCATTGCTTAAAGACTGCCCAGAAGCAGTAACTTCTCCTTTGCTGGACTATTGCTTAAGGGAAGGCTTCTTCCTTCACAAAAAGCCTTTAGAAAGTGACCTTTGAGGGTGGTGGGGGACAGGCCTGCCACAGATATGGTAAATCAGAGGTGGGCCAAAGGGATGTGAGGTGGATGTGGGATACCAACTGCCCTGTAAAAACTGTCACAAACTCAACTCCACTGCCTCTCAACGCAGTGATTCGTCTGAACTGCCTGAACAGCACTTACTAGAATTCAGAGGTCTGCTGGAGACCCTTAGGTAGGCTCATAGTTACTCATCTGATGACAAAATTCCCCAGTTAATAGCCTACCTCCAAAAAACAAAACAACAACAACAACAAAAACATCATCAACAACAACTACAAAAAAACATTCCTTGTAGAGGTTCCAAAGAGCTAAACTTCTTACTTTGGAGTCAGAGAAAGCATGTTTCAGATGTGGAGAGAATGAAGCATACAACATCCTCCTTGATAACAAATATGGTGAGTCCTCCTTTGGCAGCATCCCAAGCTGCTCTTGAACTCACTGTGTAGCTAAGGATGCCCTTAAGCTTCTTACCTCTATCTCCTGGATGCTGCGATTACAGGCATGCACCACCATGTTTATGCGGTAGTGGGGATCAAACTTGGGGGGCTCATGCATCACTGTAAATGGGTTGTATCATTAGCCTCATAACAGTTATTAATTTTTTTAATTTTATGTGTATTGGCCTGTATGTATGTCTGTGTGAGTTGTCAGATCTTGGAGTTACAGACAGTTGTGAACTGCCATATGCGTGCTGGGAATTGAACCGGGGTTCTCCAGAAGAGCAATCAGTGCTCTTAACTACTGAACCATCTCTCCAGGCTCCATAACAGTCATTTTAAAGGGTGGTGGTAGGGAATTGCACTTCCCTTCCTCTCTTTTCCTTAGGCCGAAATAGAGATACAATTCTAGGGAATGTGATCTCTCAATTAAATACAAAACCTGAGCCCATGAACAATCTCATGCAGACGAACCACTAGGCTAATCCCCAACTGTTATCTCTGGACTGATGCAGAGAAAAGGAGTTCTCCCATATTTTAGGCTTCCTTGGTACAGAGTGTTGGCCTCTGTCTTAATAACAACATTCTGGCAAGAAACCTAGTCCTTCCTTTCTAATAATACCTCATTTCAAAATAGATGATTAGAGGTCCAGGTCACTTTCAGCTCCTGACTCATTAAAGCCCACAACTACTTCATCTACTGAGGATGACATCATGTCAGTGTCTGGTCAGTAATAGTGTTTTAGTTACTCTTCTATTGTTATGATAAAGCACCATGACCAGAAGCATCCTAGAGAAGAAAGGGTTTATTTGGGCTCATGGCTCCAGAGGGATAAGGGCTGGGAAGCATGGCAGCAAGCAGGCATGGTGGGTAGAACAGCAGGCTGAGAGCTCACATCTTCAATGTCAAGTATGAAGCAGAAAGAGCCAACTGGGAGGGATGAAATTATAAATTCTCAAAGGCCACTCCCTCCGCCAGTGGTATTTCTTCCAACAAGCCACATTTTCAAAACCTATCCAAATAGCATCACCAAACCGGGGACTAAGTGTTACAGAAAATATTTATCACTCAGAGCGTCACAGCCAACATCCCTTTAATCTGTACTACTAATTTATACACTGTCAATACATTCAGGAGAGGGGTCACTAATAACATTAAATTGTTCCAAGTCTCTACTCAAGATTTCCAATGAAGGGCTAGAGAGATAGCTTGGTTAAGAACACTCATTGCTCTTGAAGAGGACCTGGGTTTGTTTCCCAGCACCCACACAGCAGCTCAAGGGGATCCAACACCTTCTTCTGGCTCCCAAGGGCACCAAACACAAACATAGTGCACATATATACATGCAGCAAAATATTCATATACAAAATAAAAAATTTATACATTTAAAATTTTATCACTTCACCTCTTCCCTTTACTTCCTCCATTCCCATGTTCCCCCTACTCTCAAACCGAAGCTTCTTCCCCAATTATTATTGTAACATATACTTTCTCTCTCTCACACACACACACACAAATATAAATAAAACCTGCTGAATCTTTGTGTATATATGGTTTCAGGGCTGACCACTTTATATTAGACAACCAATTAGGGTCTAATTCCTGGGAAAGGCTAACTATCCCTCTCTCAGCAGGTATCAGTCACCTGTAGTTCCTTGTCCAAGAGTGTGATCCCAGGAGATTGTCCCTTCTATGTTAGCATGTCTACTGATACTGCCATTGTCCAGACCTTGTTTATGCAGCCACTACTAGAAGAAACTGTTTCACAGCTGAACATCTCGGTATTCTGGCTCTTAAATCTTCCTGCCTCCTCTTTTGTGACATTTCCTGAGCTACATATGCAGGAACTGTGACCTAGATGTATGTATTGGAGCTAGGCTCCTCATGATCCATTAATCTCTGTAGTATCCACTTGTGGTTTTCTGTGACAGTCTTCATTTGTTTTATATGTGCCTAAAAAAATCAGGCAAAATACATATGTGTGTGCCTACACTATGCATATGCCACTAAGGCTGATAATGTGTCCCTGACAAAAACTGTAGACTAACAAATACCCCAGTACCAAGCACTATGGCTGTTGTCCTTGGTTGCCAATTGGAGGTTAAAGGTAAGGCCCTATTGCTGAAGCTACCACACACTTAGGATACAGGGCTAGGGCTAGGATTGTTGGAGCTAGATCTAACTGAAAGTCTTATTCTTGTGGTCTAGTTTCCATGGTACCAGAATATACTATGCAAGTTGCCATTCGAGAAAAGTAATTAACAGCCCTATCTAGGTGTGACACCTATGAAACACAAAGATCAGCAAGACAAGTTATAGTTATTCATAACTAATTGGACTGAAAGCCACACAGTAGTAGGGAACCCTAGCCAACTTCCCAGGGCTTGTAAAGTAATGCATTTTAGAAGAGAGTCTATATCCAGCACTTTGCTAGACCAGCATAATTCATAACCTCATTCTAAATTGTACCCTTATACCCACAGATAAGTGTGGCTATCACCCCTCATCAAAATACATTTTAAATAACTTTTTGTTTTTGGGTTTTGAGACACAGTTTCTCTGTGTAGCCCTGGCTGTCCAAGAACTCACTCTGTAGACCAGACTG
Organism: Pachyuromys duprasi; assembly: GCA_028658305.1. Lineage (NCBI taxonomy): Eukaryota > Metazoa > Chordata > Mammalia > Rodentia > Muridae > Pachyuromys > Pachyuromys duprasi. Next base: position 27,304,280 of record CM053745.1, on the reverse strand, counting down.
GCCTCGAACTCAGAGATCCACCTGGCTTCTGCCTCCCAAGTGGTAGGACTAAAGGCATGTGCCACCACCATGCATCTTTAAAACTTCTTGATGAGTTGGGGAATATAGCTCAGAGGTAGAACATGTTTGGTATATGCAAAACCCAGTGCCCACTGCCGCCGCTACCCTGCCCCCATTCCCCAGTATCAGTGAGAATCAAGATGATAACCCATGCCTATACTCCTAGTACTTGGGAGACAAAAGCAGGAAGATCAGGGTTCAAAGCCAGTCTGGGCCACAGGGCAAGGCCATGTCTCAAAAATCTAAATAAATAGATAAACAACAACCTTCCCCCTCCAAAAATAAAAATAAAAAACCCTCAAGGAATTTATGGGAAAAAAAATCAAACTCCTTAGCAGTATAAAAGCTTCCAAGATCTGATACCAATCAACTTTTCTTGCTTAGCCCCAAGTTGGAAGATATCCCAAGATAACCCTCCCTTTCCAGACTCAAGTTATATCAAAATATATGCTTTCTCCTTGTATAACACTTTTCCTAGGGAGACATGTACAAACATCTACTCAACCCAGAAAGGAAAACTGATGACGGACCAAAGTAATGATACCACCAGCCTCCAACTTAATAAACTTAGGGAATTTATTGGGGTTACTTACAGAATCACGGATGACTCAAAGGTAGCTGCAACCTCTGTATTGCTGGCAATTCACAAAAGCTGGTATCCTAGAGTCAAGGCATTCTTTGAATGACTTGTAGGCAGCCTGACAGGTCAGATTCTTCCTCCTTGGTGGTCTTTACTGCTTACATAGTCTTGGGAAGTAAAGAGGGGGAGTTGTGAATCTGGTTAAATTTTTGTGTCTTGAGACTTGTGTGTTACATGTTCTTTCCCAAGTCTCAGGCAGCCTCCCTTTAGAACCTCAGAGTCTGAAGAGGCATTTATGTGTATGAGTGTTCTGTCTTGCAAGTATGTCTGTGCATTCTTTGTTTGCATGTATGTCTGTGTGTAGTGTACATGGCCACAGAGGCCAGAAGATCTCTTGGAATTGGAGTTATGGACAATTGTAAACTGCCATGCAGGTGGTGGGAACAAAATCCAGGTCCTCTGCAAGAACAGCCAGTGTTCTTAACTACTACTGAGCCATCTCTCCAGCCAAGAACTTTCTCAGTTTTAAAAAATTTTATTTATGTGTGTGTGTTGCCTGCATGGATATCTGTGTACCACATGCACACCTGGTGAATAAGGAAGGCATCAAGATACCCTGAACCTGGATGTATGGTTGTGCACTGGGAACTAAAACCAAATCCTTTGCAAGAGCAACAAGCGTTCTTAACTGCTGAGTCATCTTTCAGGACCCCAGGTACCCAAACTCAGTGAGCTTTCCTATCTGATGGAATGTTCCAATCAGGCGAAAGTTGCTACACACACTTCTGAACTTATGTCTGGAACTCTACTGCTTCTGCAGAACTGGCTAGAATAGAAATGATGACTTTCATTGCTATCTCTTCACCTATCCATCTCCCTTAACGTTTCTTATCTCCATCCATCATGAGTGACCAGAATTAGCTATTTAAAGTACTAAGCAGACAGAATTCTTCATATTACTAGAGGCAGAAAACCCTGTCTGTCTTCACTGAGGTTTGAGAGAAGGTGTAATATGGGTGTTAGGAGTCTTAGCATTGTCTGGAATTCCCTTCTAATGAAGTCTGTCATGACAGATAATTTCTTAGAGACTGTTACTTATATTCCAATATTACTCCTCAAAATTTTACAAGAAACTTCTGAGTTTTAACTAAGTACAAACTGACTCAGAATAAAGACTATCTCCCTGAGGCTTCCTTACAACTACAGATAACCATTTAGACATGGTCAATGCTATGTGACCTAAAGTAATAGCATTCCTTATTTATGCATTCCTATCCCACTTCCTGTCTTCTTGATGTTAAGGATACAGACATGAACGGATCTACTTTGAGCAATGTGGAACTACTTACTGACCTAAGGAGTGAAGAAGAAAACTGAAAATGCTGAGTTGGGTGACTTGGTATGTTAGTATCCAAATAATGCAATAGACTTTTATATGAAAATTCTCCTTCCTTTTTTTGAGACAGGTTCTCCCTATGTAACCTCAGATATCCTGGAACTCACTATATAGACCAGGCTGGCTTCAAACTCATAAAGATCTGCCTACCTCTGCCTTCCAAGTGCTGGGATTAAATGCCAACATGCCTGGCAAGAAATGTCCTACTTAAACATCTACAGAATTTCTGCACAAACAAGCACACCTGGACCCTAATTCTTTTCTATCGGGGAGCAAGCATGGCTCCAAGTCTCCTTCGTGCAAAACAAATGAAACCCTGAATCAGGCTGTACCTTGAAGTGAGAGCCATCCTATTTGCTGTTTTCTCCAGAATTAATTTACAGTCGTCTATAAAAACAAACAAACAAACAAACAAAAATCCTTGATTAAGATACACCCGTAATCCCAGCGCTCAGGGAGGCAGAGGCATGCGGATCTCTGTAAATTCAAAAGCAAGTCCAGGACAGCCAAGGCTACACAGAGAAACCCTGTCTGGAAAAAAACAAGCAAAGCAAAAACAAAAGAAGAAAAAAGAAAAAGATATGGTATACCCAAGTATCTAAAATTACCTTGGGGAGTGGTTACTTCCCAGTAGAAGAAAACATAGCCCAGATATTGAAAAGGATGAGTACAATAGTGCCTTCCTTACCTGGTGTGCAACATGCCCTGATATTCTTTTCAAATTATTTACAGTGGGCTAGAGAGATGGCTCAGTGGGTAAAATACTTGCTGTCAAGCCCAGTAGAAGGAGAAAACCAACTCTATGAGCTGCCTTTTGACCTCCACGTGCATACCATGTCACACACATTCTACACACAACACAAATAAATGCAAAAAAAAAAAGTTGCGAAGATAAAGATACCGAATTTTTGAACAGATAGAAAGAGATTTTTAAGTGTTTTCTCTTCTGCCTTTGTTCCTTCCTTTCTTGGTGGTGCTTGAGGATCAAACAACAGAGCTTTGAGTATGCAAGGCAAGTTGACAGACTGAACCTCACCCTCACCCTGAAAGAAGAGATCTGATTAGGTGGCAAAGGCAAAATATGATCACTATGAAATCAATTCTAAGAATTCAAATTCAAACCAGATGTCCATTGCTTGTGATCAGAATTTGAAAAATTAGTCAACTTTCTTTAAAGTTTTTAGGGATGAGAAAAATTGGAAGTTGGAAATGTAAAAACATTTAACAATTTTAGTTTTGCAAATCATGGTTTTATGTTTTCTTCATGAAGAGGAAGGCAGATCTCTGAGTTCCAAGCCAACCTGGTATACACAGTGACTTTCGGGGCAGCTAGGACTGTAACAGAGAAAACCCATCTCAAACAAAAAGGACAGTAGGCAAACCACAGGCTCCTGGTTTAATGAGCAATAAATAGCAAACTATAGTTTTTCATTGTTAACAAACAGATACACTTTGGTTAAGTATCCTTTTCCAATGACCTGTTTTCATGATTATGATGGTAACTTTCACTACTTATACTTGTAATACAAACTGACAACATGGAATCAACATCAGCAATATGAAACACCTGAATCATGTATTTTACTTTAAGATCTAATATATATGTGGGCTTCTTGAGCAATAATCCTCTTACATTTATATAGTGCTTACGTATCAAAGCTTTCATCAAAGCTTTTTAGCTCAAGTCATTTACATTTAATAACTAAATCCAAATTGCAGGTTTCAAGTTTGCCTTCGTTCTAACATCGCTAACATTTTCTCATTTCTTTCAGAAGTTAAAGGTCATTATTCCTTTATGTTTTAGGAATAAGATCATCATGCACTTTACTCAAATGTCCTGTGGAAAATGCTAATTATTCTTTGTAGGTTTTCTTAGCGCTCTGTCACAACTGTTCTTACCCAGAAGTAGGTGTCATTATACTTTTGAAATGAAAAACATGTGCAATTCTGTAGGGAATGACTCAAGCTCTTATCATTTCTCAAGTACAATTTAGGGCCCAAACGGGGTTGGGGGGAAGCTTTTCAGCTAGGAAAGACAGAAGGTAACTATTACAACTTGTCTAATCCTAAATCTAACTTTAAAAAGTTATTTGCTAAATCAGTCTTCTATCATTTTAAAAGCATCAATGATAGCTGGGCAGTGGTGGTGCACGCCTTTGATCCTAGCACTTGGGAGGCGGGAGACAGGCGGATCTCTGAGTTTGAGGCCAGCCTGGTCTACAAATGAGTTCCAGGACAGCCAGCGCTGTCACACAAATAAACTGTTTTGAAAATAAACCAAACCAAACCAACAGCAAAAACACCAATGACATTTTGTCTTATTTTTGGTTGAGGCAGGGTCTTACTGAGTAGCTCAGGCTAGCCTGAGAAACTTGTATTCCTCCCGCCTTAGCTTCCCCAGTGCTGGCTAAGAAATGCTCTGGCACCATGCCTAACTGAAGTAACTTAGGTTCTCAGAATTTCAAACTATGGGTACATGGACACAAAAGTTAATGGATGTAACTCTAAATCTTAAAAATGGTAACCCTAGAAATGACAGCACACTGAGCATTTGCTGATTAACTGGTGAAGCCAGCAAGGAAGACACCTTTTCCAGAAAAATCTCAATATTGCTAGCTGTCATTGAACAATCAATGGTTTTATACACTTAACAGACAACTAAATAAAGCATAAAGCCAGGAAGCCTCTGGTTTAATGCCACCTTTATTTTAACAAGCAACACACAAATCATTTATCTATAAAATAATAGCATCTACTCCCTAATTCACAAATGTTTCACAAAATCAAAATCCTTCACAAGAAAATGTGTCAGTAAGCCAAGATATTACTAATATTTAGCCTAAGTTTTAACTCAAGAGTTGAGAATGATGAATTTGAGAATTTGTCTTTTATAAATCAGTTGCAGGCCTTAATTGTGCAGATGAATAAGCTGGCTGAGCATTGAATAAGCTGAATAAGCATTGCCATGTTTCCATCTTACAGAACAAAAAACTACCAACATAAGTTAATGGAGAAGAAAAAGTTGGTCCCCAAACGGAAAAAATGGCTTTCTAAGTAAAGAGTAGTTCTTATAACATTCCTGGTACAGAATTTAGACTTAGGCCTGACAACCCAAGAGTCAGTAAACCCACTTCAACACAGTAATACTGTTGAGCTGAAAGTTTTACAGACTTCACACAGCGATTCAAAATGATGAATAAGACACTATCCATGCATTTTGTTTTGCTTTTGTCATTTTATTTTTCATTTATTCTAATTCAAGAAGTCACTTCCCCATCTTGGACCAGATTCTTTGGTCCTCTACCAGAGTGTAAAAAAAGCATGTTGTCACTAGAGAATAATGAGGAATTTGCATGTTATTGAATAAAGATTCAGGAAGATAATTCTAAAAGTATAGAAAACTTTATATAGCATAAAACATCTGTATATGTACACCATTTGTCATATATATGTATTATGACAACCATATATATTAATAAACCTTCAAAAGGTAAGCACCTATAACGTAACAATGCCAGTTTTGTGTGATTTACTCTTTCTGGACTTTACCTTCTATATATATATATGGTGACTGAAACAGAAACTGGAGTGTAACAGAGAAATACAAACTGGATACAGACACCATAATAAAATGGCATGTATACCACCAATTAGAGTAAGAATTGAAAAAACATACTTTAACTACTGGCCCCAAATGCCACCCACCATCCACTTAAGTTCCTTAACAGTCAACTTTTAATACAAAAATATCTTCAAGCTGAAAATCAAGAACTTTTACAGTAACTTAAAAAAAAAACTGTTAAATACTACACAAAACAGTTCTATACAAAGCTTGAAGTTTTAAAGTTCTTTGCTGGCACTTAACTTGAGTTGATAAACACTATAACTACTGATCTCAAAATACTGCCTTTAGCTTATACATATTTTCAAAGCCAATATTACTTCACAAAACATTAAAGAATAAATCACTTTCTGCTGATAAAACCCCTAAGATGAATACTAAAACTATATAGCCAAAATATTTTAGGGAGGCAAACTTTTTTAAGACAGTGCAAGACCAATGAAGAAAAATTTACATTATTTAATCATGTCCAGTGAAGAAAAGGGTTATTCCTCTGAGTCAAGAAAGCATTTAACATGTACAGATCAAGACTGTGAATTTATAAAGCAAATTACCTTTTTCATGTTTTGGTTTAGAAGGGTGCTTAAGTAATTGATGACACTACTAGAATGGGTTTGTTTGTTTTTTTCCTCCCAACGTAAGAAATGGGTCATATTTAGCACATTACACATTTCTAAATTCTAAATAAAAACTGAAATTGTTTGTAAACAGTGGAATCCTGATTTATAAATTTTCTGTGACCTTGTAAGCCCACTGAACACATTATCAACATGGAATCACTACTTAGTAACCTTAATAATATTTTTTCTTTGCAGAAAGAAAGGCAAGCACACTAGATTTTAACAAGCTATGAGAATAGTAAAAACTTACTTTAAAATGTAATCTTTCATTATTCTGAAGGAAAATGTTAACACCTTCAAAATCCAACAATTCTCAGTCCGGTTTTCCTAGTAACAAATTACAAGATCTTGGAGCACTAGGCAAAATTCAACTAAATTAGGAAAATCAAATTAACAGCAAAACAAAATCCACTAAACACCTTAATCAATTTATGTAGTTCACTATGCATATTTTAATAATGGATTTTTAGCACAGTAAATTATTGAAATAAGCTGATTTTAGGGACTGTATAAATTTTGTCTATTGTATTACTATTTCAAATTGCTACCCTTTCTAAACCAAATCTCCAGTCCTAATCAACTTTGTCTTCTTCAGGAAAAGGGGTATCATTTTAAGATACATTCCATACAGTAGAAACATCTTATTGTCTCAAAATATTTACAAAGAACCCTGCTGATCTGGTGCATTTCGCTGAGGTGCAACCTGTACCCAGACTTCATCATCAGAAAAAGAACTTGAACTTCCTGACTCAGAGTCCAGTTCACTGAATCCGTCTAAGTCCCATTCAGTGCTAGACTCACTCCTTGCATCATCTTCCTCAGTGATGAAACTCTGACCAGGTTCAAGACAGGAAGGATAAACTCGAGCACACAGGCAAATAAAGCCAGAGTCAAACTGCAAAAGGCCTAACATGGTACCTATATTAATCCATTGGTCTTCCCTAGTATCGTATTCATACACTGTCACACGGTTCTTTTTCCATTGTGGGGTGGTAGAAGTAATGAGCAGCAACTTTTGGTCATGATTGACAATCTGGTAGTTGTGGGTTTCTGAGTCCAATGGGATATTACTAATCCGCCTCCACTCTCCTCTAGCTGGGCTGTAGACCTTCATGACTGGGATGTCACAGATACAATAGATTTCATCTTTGAAGACACAGGCTTCCTGAAAGTCACTTCGTTTAAGAGATGCACAATTCAGCCACATATTATGGCTAGGATCATAGCAGAGCATGCGTTTACTGTTGACAGCATAAAGGTAGTTCTGGACCACTATCAGTTCAAATGAATAAAAGGAATGGGGTACAGGAGCCACCAATGCCCATTGGTTCCTCTGAACACTGTAGCATTCCACTTCCTTCAGTTTACCTCCAGTAATCGGGTCTCTCCCACCCAAGATGTAAATGTAGCCATTCAGATATGCCACGTCCATGCCCTCTCGGCACAGCAACCGGTCTGCCAGTTGAAACCAACTATTTTGGGCTGGTTTATACACCCATAGGTCTTTCCTGGGCTGGGCAGCGAGATAGATGTCATGGTCTGGAGAGACACAGACGGCTGAGGATGTAATGGTCTTAGTGTGTGCCAAGCTGGTCAAAGGAGATGGCATTGTGTAAATATCTCCTGAATATGGGTCATAGCAGAGAAAAGGATCTCTGGTGTGTCCAAAAAAGATTACCATCTCTTTAGCGCACATACCCAACCTTTGGGGTGGGTTTTCTGCTACAGGTACAACAGAGCTACTGGTGCTGCCGCTATTGCTGCCGCCGCTATTAGTGTTGCTGCTGTTGTGGCTGCTATTTGGCTTGGACACCACTGACTTGTACAACCTATCACCAAAACGCAGCTGCAGGAGGGCCCCTTCAATTACGTCCAGGCAGTATTTCTTCACAATAGGCCTGGTCAGTAGCCCTCCCAGGTAGTCCTGATCTTCTGCGGGGAAGTGTGCCCAACGAACACACTTGAAGACTTCGGCAGCACTGGGGCCCCGCTCTTTGGGAGCAGCCTCGAGCCACTGAACCGCCACGTGACACACAGTCTTCTCACTCTCCACGTCCAGGCTGTCTAGGCGCAGGACGGCCAGCAGCTGGGCCAGGGTCAGGTCTGCCAGCGTCTCCTC
>CM053745.1:27255602-27295383 GCA_028658305.1 Pachyuromys duprasi | reverse complement strand
TTGAAGACTTCGGCAGCACTGGGGCCCCGCTCTTTGGGAGCAGCCTCGAGCCACTGAACCGCCACGTGACACACAGTCTTCTCACTCTCCACGTCCAGGCTGTCTAGGCGCAGGACGGCCAGCAGCTGGGCCAGGGTCAGGTCTGCCAGCGTCTCCTCCCGGATGGAGCCCATCCTGCTGAGCTGCTTGAAGTTGTGAGCTATGAAGGACTGCGCCTGCGACCGCAGCTTGTGGTGGTCAAAGGCATCAGCGAACTTGAGGATGGCAGTGCAGTTGGTCAGGTCAAGGCGGCGAGCCAGGAAGGAAGCACAGGCTTCGCGCACGTACTCCAGCTGGAGCATATCCGAGGCCGCGTACAGCCGCTGCACGTTGGCCTCACTGAGGGACACGCGGCCGGTGTAGCAGTAGTCCACCAGGACCTCGAAGGACTCGGCATCCACGTCGTGGATGGTCACGCTGGCCTGCTGGCTCTCGTACATGCCGCCGGTGAACATGCTCTTGAAGTAGGGACACGCCGCGGCCAGCACGTTGCGGTTGCACGAGAACAGGCGCCCCGTGCCAGGCCCGCTGCCGGGAGTCACCACCTCGATGGTCACATCACACAGCAGCCGCGCGTCGTAGAAAGACTTGAGCTGGGCCAGGAGGGCTGCAGAGTGGGCCGTGTCCTTTAACTCCTCCGGGCCCGTGAAAAAGGCCGACACCGAGGGCTTGGAAATCCTCTTGGGCCGCCTCCCGCCGCGGGGACTGGCGAGGCGGCGAGAGCACGGGGCGTCTTCCCGGGACTGCATGGTGGAGATGGCGGCGGGGCGCCGAGGGTGAGAACGGCTGCAGACGCCCGGCTCCTCCTCACGCCTCCCCGACGCCGACACAGCGGCGTCCCAGAGCAGACTCCGCTCGTGGCCGCAATTACTCAGCTGGCCCTTCGCCGCGGTGCCGCCTCCCTTTATCGCGTAGCCTGCGCCTGACTCACCGTTTCCCTTCGCGCCCTTTCTCTCCTCAGTTCACCCAGACACGACCCTGGCATCCAGCCGCGATAGCAGCTTCGGCCGAGCTGGCGAAACCGGTAGGTGCCCAGAGAAACTACTCTTCCCAGGTTGCCTTTCGCGCGCCTCGATGCATGACGGGATCCTCTGGGCTCGCGGGCTGAAACAGATGGATCGAAGCCGCTTTGCATGTTGGGAGTTGTAGTTTACGGAACGTCAACGTTTTCTCCTGTTGAAACCTTCACATAGGTAGAGAGGAGAGTTCATGAAGCTGGCCTTTAATCCCAATCCTGGGGAAGGCTGAGGCAGGCGGATCTCAGAGTTGAGGCCAGCCTGTTCTACATAGTGAGTTCCAGGACAGCCAGGGCTATGCAGAGAGAACCTAACTAACCAAAATATAATAAAATAAAATGGCTTTCAAGTCCAGAGTAAAAGTACCCATTCTATTATTTGATTGTGTAACTTCCTTCTGAAAACTTTTATCGAATTTGAAAACTGAAGATAACTGTTTTAGTTTGTGTGAAGATTGAATGGCATGTGCAATTTACATAGGGTGCTTTATTTTTATTATAATAATATAGCGATTGTCTGTCTCTAAAATGGAAAATCAACAATTTTTATTATAAAATTATATCCACTGATTTGAAGCCAGGAGCCATGGCAAAAACAAAAACCTCTAAATTTCTGGAAATGACTTCTGATTTTTTTCATTTGCTGCTTAAATGGCATATTTTTTTAGTTTTTTCTGAATAGGGATTCTCTGTGGAGCCCTCGCTCTCCTAGAACTCATTCTGTAGACCACACTGGCCTCAAACACAGAGGTCCACCTACCTCTGCCTCTCAAGTGCTGGAATTAAAAGTATGTGCTAACACTGCCTGTGAAAGAATCAGACTAACTTTGTAACCTATATTTCTTTTAATTGCCTTATAATTTATATTTTCAAGTTTGGGGCCCATGTTAATTAAAGCCTCTTAGTGCTTCTCCAGAGAACAGACAAATGTAAAAGTTCCTGACATTGGCCATCTGCAAGGGCAGAGATAAGGAAGAGAACAAGCAGAGATCTCTACTAGGTGGAGAAAATCACCAGCCGGCACCTGTGAGATAAACTTCGTTTGGAAACTGGGCCAAATGGCCCCAATCCTTCTCCTGACTAGCCCCTGACCTTTGACCAAGCCTGCAGCCTCCACTCCTCAGAACAAACACAGGATGAGTTAGTCACTCTCCCACCTTTAGCTGCGGCTATATCCCATATGGCAGAAAATTCCAAACTGACTTGAAGATCAGATATTCCCCAGATATTTACGACAGGGCTGACCGGACCTAAGGGTGCCCAGAACCAACCAATTATTTTAAAAATTAAATACCTCATCCAATCCTGAACTGCCAAGACTGCAACCCCTGAAAATTCCCGTGCCTTGTCCTTTAAAAAGTCCCCCAGTGCCACTCTTTGCTGACCAGCAGGGGTGACCCCATTGCGCAATGGTTAAAATACACCTCTTGATCTGGTCTCCTAAGTTCCCCTCATCTACCTCCTCCTGGAAGTTAGGCTTGTGCTGGTTTACATTAATATTTTCAATGCTCATTAAGATCTGTAGATTTGCCAGGAGTGATGCACAAGCCTTTAATCCCAGCGCTCAGGAGGCACAGGCAGGACAATCTGTAAAGGAACTTTAATTCAGAACATGGCTGTTAGGGCAAGAGATCACATCTAGGTTTGTGTGATCCGATTGTATATAGAGCAAGTTTCGGGTAAAGTAAAGCATAGGTTGCAGGCGTGGTGGTGCACACCTTCAATCCCAAGCAATAAAGGTAAAGTTAGCTTGTAAAAGGAAGCACTCATTTGAAAGTGATGTCAAACTGAGTGGTAGAAAAGGTGACAACTTAGAGAAGAGCTCACAGAACTCCTATTGGCATAGAGAGGAGAGAGGAAAGGGAAGCTACTGAAGGGGCAATGCACTGTGAGAAGGGGCAGCTAACTGGGACAGTAATAGAGAGACAGGTTGCAGAGAGAGAGAGAGAGAGAAAACTCAGGTAGAGACCAAATGAGCCAGAGAGTGAGAAGGAGCCATGAGATTAGGATGGATTGATGGAGATAGTTTGAGGGCAAGCAGAGCAATTAAGGGGGCTGAGAGAGAAGCAGATTGAATACATCAGCTGAGAGAGGAGTTTGGGCCAGAACAGCTGAGTTGAACCAGCCAGCCAAAAGCCCAGAAAGAACAAGAAAGGTTGAGCTTATTCAGAAACAAGACTCAAGAGGCTGAAAACATTCTAGGCCTAGGTTAGATTGTATGGCGGCTAGAAGCTTCCAGGACTAGGCCTAGGTTAACAGAACTAGTAAGCCGCCAAGACAACAACTGTAACAGTCAAATAAAAGTTCCTTTTACAAGAATCTCTGTAAGTTGGATATAGGCCAGCCTGATTTACAGAGTGACTTCCAGGACAGTCAGGGCTACACAGAGAAACCCTGTCTTAAAACAAACAAGCGAACAAACACCCACCACCAACTCCTGTCCCTCTATGCCCCAGAAGATCTGTAGATTCATTAGGAAGAACTGGACAACTAATTTAAGGTCCTAAGAAGGGCATTTATGGATGCCCTTCAAATTTTTAGATGAGGCATAAACAAATAGGTGGGTTTGTTTCCTCGCTGTCACCCTTTGAACAGGAAATGTCCCCTAAACATTTAAGTATTGTTGAGTTTGGTTGCCAGCTAACGGGCTTTGAGAAGTGACCAGATCCCCAGGGCTCACCACTATTCAACTGATGGCTCCTTTTTAAAAGTTTAATTAATTTGAATTTTTATTAATTTTATTTATGGTGTGGGAGAGTGTGCTGTTGCACAAGTGTGAAGGTCAGAGGACCTTGCTGGAGTCTTGTTTTCTCCCCCCACAGTGTAGGTTCTGGGGATCCAACTCAGGGCTTAAGGCTTGGTAGCACGCACTTTTACTAGCCGAGCCGTCTCACCCACCCAGATAGTGATGCAGTGCAAAGGATAATCTTGTGAACAAATGATCATGAAACAACTAGACCAGACTGTGAAAGTTAACAATGTTAATTGACTCCCTTCCTTAAACTGTAAGAAAAAAAAATCAAGATAAATCTGATCCGTAAAGGGAAGAGCAAAAACTACAAAGCTGCTGGGTGCCCTGGTGCACATCTTTAATCCCAGCAAACAAACAAACAAATGACAAAGCTTCTAATTGGGGATAGAGTTCTTGGGACAAACACACTTAGGGCACTTTAATAAAACAATAAAAACACAAAGTGAGAATCAACAAAATCCCAAGATTCTGCTAACCTACGGTATAGTAAAAATAAAATAAAATGTAAATAATGGTATGTGCCCAGTAGCTAGGCACATACCTAGTAGCTTTATGGGGGTTTTTGTTTGGTTGATGTATCCTGGGATGTCTTGGACTTGCTTTGTAGATCAAGCTGGTCTCAAAGACACAGAAATCACCTGCTCTCCCACCCCCCTAGTATGGGATTATAGGTGCGTGCTAACATGCTTGGCTCTGTTACGTAATTTTACAAAGTTGTAATTTTATATAAGCTAGGCACGGTGACTCACACCTATACTCCCCTTTCTTGGGAAAAAAAAAATGCTTATGGTTTTAAAATGGCCTAAAAGAAACAGTTGATTCATCTTACACAGTCAATTCTCAATATTTTATTTCTCTTTTTGATGTTATAAGCTTATTTTTTACTTGGAGAGTTAGATTATTTACTGAAACCTAAAATAAACCTCTATGTCAGGAAGTGTGACTTTCACTCACTGAAATGATTTCCATAAAAAGTCTGTAGGTATATCTATACTTTATGACTATTCACTAAGATTTCCACACCTGTTTGTTTCTTGATTAAAGTCCATTTAATTTATGTAATAATACATAATAATCCAAATTTATTTCACGGATTTAAGACTTTCATCCAGTAACTTAGCAATGGCCTCCTCATCTGCTGAGTGTAGCAGTCTCTGAATGAGCTGATCCAGGCACTTCTCACCACGGAAAATCTCCTGAGGGAAAAAGAGAAAGTTATTATCTAACGTGAAGATAGGGTGGGGATCTCAGGTGTCTCCCAAAGGCCCATGTAGCAAATGCTAGGCCCCTCCCTAGCTTTCGTAAAGTGGCAGAACCTAAAAGAGATGGGCCTAACAGAAAGTGTATCCCTGAAGGATGCCAATCTATTCCTCTCTGTTTACTTCTAGGACATGAGGTAAATGGCTTCCTCTGCCACTTGCTCCTGCCAGGATGTTCTGTGAGTGAGAACAGCCCCCACAGGCTCATATGTTTGAATGTTTGGTTTCCAGCTGATGCACTAGAAGATTGGGAGGTATAGACTTGGTGGAAAGTATGTCACTAAAGATGAGCTTTGGGGTCTCAAAAGCGTAACCAGACCCTGTCTCCCACTCTCCCTGCCTCCATCTTGCAGATAAGATGTGAGCTCTCAGCCACTGCCCCAGTGCCATGGCTGCCATGTTTCCCACTGTTCTGATCATGGACTTGTCCTCAGAGACTGTAAAACAACCAGTTAAATGCTTTTTGTTGTTGTTTGTTTGTTTCTTGTTTTGGTTTGCTTTTTGAGAAAGGGTTTCTCTGTGCAGCCTTGGCTGTCCTGGACTTGCTTTGTAGACCAGCTATAACTCACAGAGCTCCGCCTGCCTCTGGCTCCCTGACTGTTGGGATTACAGGCGTTTGTCCAGCAATGCTTTTCAGTTATAAGTTGCCTTGGTCATGGTGATTCTTCACAGAATTGGAAAAGACTCATGGACTAAAACCTCTAAAACCACGAGATAAAATAATCTCTTCTATTTTAAAATTGGTTTTCTTGGGTATCTGTTACATTGATGGAAAGCTAACAAACACACCTGCTAATCAAAATTTAAAGCACTGTCTGTTTCTTTGTGGTCAATACACAACAACAAAGGTTTACTAACAGTCTGTAATATAAACACAACTGCCAATCCATGGAGAGCCCCAGATCTCAGTCTTTTATTTTGGTCTTAAATAAAAAGTGAATCAGCTCACAATGGTGGTGAAGGCTTGTAATTCCAGCATTCTAGAAAGCAAAGGCAGGCGGAGCTCTGTGAGTTCAAGGCCAGTCTGGTCTACAAAGTGAGTCCAGGACAGCCAAGACTACACAGAGAAACCCTCTCTTGAAAAAAAAAAAAAGAAAGAAAGAAAGAAAGAAAAAAAAAAGGAAATAGAATTCCACTTTAATTGCTTAAGTTAGCATTTTACTTTGAAATCCATATTCTGTGACTTCCATCTTTCCAATGACTCTGGAGATAAGACAAAGAGATCTGAATGAGCTTTTGAAATTGACCAATTGCCTGACTTGGTTGAACCTTTGCTGAGTTTTTCTGACACTAGTCCTTGTTCTCACACTATCTTTGAAAGGAAATGTTACCTGTGATCCTTCTATCACTTAAAAAAGATTGTGTTTGTCAGCCAGACAGTGGTGGTGCACGCCTTTAATTCCAGCACTCAGGAGGCAGAAACAGGTGGATCTCTGAGTTTGAGGCCAGTTTGGTCTACAGATCGAGTTCTAGGACAGCCCTGGCTACACAGAGAAATCCTGTCTCGAAAAACCAACCAACCAACCAATCAACCAACCAACCAACCAAACAAAAAACAATAGTATCATTCTTGTCCTGAAAATTAACCCTTTTCATTCATATCATATTATTTTACAGTGGCAGTGGCAAACACGGCTGAGATGCCTCAGTCCTACAAGAATCTCTAGTCACGCTAATATGCACTGCTCCCTGCCAAATACTGCCTATGTGGCTCTGAGAAAGTGTCTCCCAGCCATTCCAACTTAACTTTCTGTTGGTATAATGTTCTTGTGGAATGTATACAATTTCTCTTTGTTCATTCACATGCTGATTTCTATACCCCACTATCTGGTTTCAATCTTGACATTGTATTGTGATGTGTATTCTAAGTGTAACCTGTCTCAAGTTTGTGTAAACCTGCCACCATTCGGTCTCTGTATTGTCAATAAAACAGCCAGTCAATGCTGAGCAATGCAGAGAATAGGGTGGGACATCCTGGTCTGGTCGAGAAGAGAGAAAAGCAAGATAGGAGGGGAGAGGACCTGGAAAGCAGCAGGAGAGATGAACCAGACCTATGACATGACTAAAAAGCAAGTATAATGTGGGAAATCAGAAATGGGAGGAAGCTATGTGGGCTTAGAAGTTTAGGATGGAGTAATCACTGCCCAACATTGTGCTCTAGGTTAACTAACTGCATCCTAGTCTCTGTGTGGTGATTTGCGTATACAGCTGGTTTAGGAGTAACTGCTGTTTAACTAACAGATAAATCAATGATAAATATTAATAATCTCTAACACCTTTCTTATGCCGATCTTCTAAGTTGAGGTTATTTAATTCATAAGTGGTTTGTGATAGTTTTTTCCTAGGAATCTTGCCCAGAAACTTAAAGATGCTAGGTGAGAATTCTACCACTGAGCTATACCATGGCACCTCCAATGCCAGCTCTTCTAAAATTGTAAATACTGGGACCAGAAAAGTGGCTCAGCTGTTAACAGCTCTGGCTGTTCTTCCAAAGGACCTGTGTTTGACTTCCACCACCCACAAATCTAAAATGTTTCATTGGAAAGACAAGGTCTGAGAGATGGCCATGTATGTATGAAGATCCGGGTCTCAGGTTCTTAGCCACCATGTGAAAGAAAACAAAATAAGCACATACATTTGTACCATAGAACGGGGGTGTGGGTATGCCTATGGGTAGACAGTCTAGTCAAGTGGTGAGCTCCAGGGTCTGAGAAGACCCTGTCTCAAAAGTAACAGAGGTAAATACCTGACACTGACCTCTGGCTTCTATCCATGTGCACATATACATGGAAACAGCCACACAAATATGCACACACATATGTACACATACAATAAGGAAAAATAATTTTTTTTAAACCCTGGAAAATGTAGACATCTTTGGCTGTTGAGATGGCTCAGTTGGTAAAATGCTTGCCTCGCAAGCATGAAGACCAAGTTTGACCGCTAGAAGCTGTAAAAATCCGGGTGTGGTGACACATACCTGTAAACTAGCACTGGGGAGGCAGAGACAGGCAGGTCCCTGTGGTTCACTGGCTAACCAGTCTAGCCTAAGATGTGAGTTCCAGGCTGGTGAGAGACCTTGTTTCTAAGGCAAGTGAACTGAGTCTAAAGAAAGACTCTAGAGGCAGATCCCTGGGCTTTGTGTGGGCACCCTAGACACACAATCTAGAAGTCCTATGCAACTACACAACACTTTGTAATGTTAAAGGAATCAAGTCTTGAAGCTTTCATTTTCTTTTCTTTCTTTGTGTTTCTTCCTTATTTTCTTTTTTCTTGTTTTTGTTTTGAGACAGGTCTCTAGCACAAGCTGGCCTAGAACATCCTATGAACAGAGGATGATCTTGAACTTCGATTCCTTCTGCCACCACTTCCCAAACAAACTGCTTTTAAATGGTTCAAAAGCCAAACAGGTGGATATATAGAAAGAACTGAGGGAAAAAAGGAAGAAAAATATAGCAAAATATTCACAACTGTTCATCCCAGATACAGGCTGTGTAGTATTCACTGCAAACAGAATGTGTCAGAACAAATTCAAAAATAAAGCTGAGAGAAACCAGTTCTCCAAATAAAGAGAACAGGCACAGCTGCTCCATCAGCAATCACGTGGATGGAGACCTGAGTTCTTCAAAGAGTGGAGAGCTGCACAGGAGAGCCCTGCATGTTCACTTCCCCTGCCCACCCCTTCCCCTCTGTCCACCAACTGCTGCTCTCTTGCCAAGCTGCTTTCTCCTTCTTCAGCCTCTTCTATATCATTTCTAAATTACTCACTCCTGTCAGCCTCTTTGCTATCTTTCCTTCTGACCTGGCGTTGATGTGCTTTTTACTTTTTGGTTTTGAGACTGGCTAGCCTCAAATTCACCGTGATTCTCTTCCCTCAGCCTCCTAAGTGCTGGAGAGCAACTGAAAAATAATAAAGTATAATTGGAACAATATTGTCAAGTATGTTTGCTTAATATTGTGTTTTATCTAAGAAAAGAGAAGTTAACAAACATTCATTCCCTCTATGGTAGATCCCCCCTATAATCCAAAATCAGAAAGCTAAGGCAAGAAAATTACTCTGAGTGCCTGGCAAGTCTGGGCTACAAGAGTGAAAACCTATCTAAAACAAACAAACAAAACAACAGTAAAAAAACCTTTTTTTTTCTCATTCTATGGTCATATGCAAGGTAATTGTATGCCACAGGACAACAGAAGTGGCATAAGATACACTGAACTTTATAAACACACCCACATATATATAACAGACATCTCTCTTATAAAATTATGACTTTAGTTTTGGGTACAAAGTGGACAGAATCAAAATTAAGAAGCTTCAGGTGTTCCATGAACCAAGAAAAGGGTCTTTTTTTTTTTTTTTTTCAACTGGTTCATTTTTGCTTCAGGCGCAGCACAAGAAAAGTTCTGCTGTGCTTCTTTACTACTTTATTAAGGCTAGTAGTCCTAGCTAGAAGGATTTGAGCTAATGCTGCTCAAGCAATGTTGACAGGATCTTTTCTCCAACAGCTTGGCTATACTGCCTACATTAAAGAATATACGTTAGTAAGGTGTGACAGTTCATGCCTTCATTCCCAGCACTTGGAGGCACAGACAGGTAGATTTCTCTGTGAGGCTAGCTTAATCTACACAGGGAATTACAGGCTAGCTAGGGTGACACAGTGAGACCTAGTCTCAAAAAAAAAAAAAATAATAATAATAACCAACACACACACACATTCATATACTGTAGTAGGACTAATTCTATGATGCCCTTGGTATATTCACTGTGTATAATTCTCTATCTTACAGAAGGAACCTATGACAATAAAGGATTAGTACTTCTGTATTAGGTAATCAATAAGTGACTTTGACTAAATTAAATATAATGCCATTTTAGAGGGCTCCCCCTAATTAGCGGGCTCCACCTGATCAGCTAAAAATGCCTGGCAATTCCTATAAGAAAGGATTGAAAATGGAATAGGGTGTTTGGAAGGAATCACTCGGGAAGCAACTTGCAACAACATTTAGGAGCTAAGAGCAGCTTCTACCTGACTTGTTTTGTGTATATGTGTATGTTTGTCATGGCTCGTGTGTGATCAGAGGACAACTTGAGTTAGTTGGTTCTCGCCTTCCACTGAGTAGATCCTGGGAATGTGCTCTTAGCCAGTGAGTCACCTCTCCAGCCCCTGATTCTATGTCTAACAAAACAAAGGTGCCTAAAGCATAATCAGTAATGTTACCTTAATGTCACGAACTTCATATGCTATCCTGTGGTCAGTGACTCTATCCTGGGTGAAATTATATGTCCGAATTCTCTCTGACTGGGCTCTTGTTCCCACCTGTGCCATAACAAAAAAAATTATATTTTGAAGTTTAGAATTAAAATTATATTTATACAATCTTAATAAATTCTTTATCCTTGACCTCCCTGTTTGGAGAGCTTTAGCATCTACTAAACAAAAACAAAAACAAAAACAAAAACAAAAAAAAAAACCACCCTTATATCCACAGACCAAGATAAGAACAAAGAACAGGCAGAAGAAGGTAATCTTGAGACTACAGGTTTGGGCGTGGGGAAGCAGCTTAGTGGGAGAATGCATGCTAACTCAGAAAAAAAGCCCTAGGTTCCAACCCCAGCCCACCAGAAAAACAACCAAATACCTGTGGAGCATTTAGTTGTGGACTAAGAATAAATGCCTCTTTGATATTTCAAGCTCCTCTTTTAAAAACATTTTTAAAATTTCCTTTCCCTCCTTTTTAGGGTTTTTAATTTTTAAAAATATACTGTGCTATTGGGTAGTGTAGGGTAGCCTCATTCACAGCTTCCCAACTATTCTTATTACAGTGTGAGGCCCATGCCTGGCATGCTCCTTTTTTTCCAGCAGGAGACCCTGACACTCAGCAATTTAACAAACATTTGAGGGAGCTTGCGTCTGCTTCCAGAGTGGCCTGGCTATCTTCTGAAGGCAGTTTTCTAGGAAGCTTTCTCCAGTAAGTCCTTGGCTGCTAAGAGCACACACCTGAACCCAGCATTCTTAACGTGGGCAGCCTTCCCAATATCATTTCTGAGAATCACATGAACCTTTACAATGCTACTTGTTATATCATGTCATTTTTCATGTGCTATCTAGCTCCTTTTGAGGGATGCCCTTCCCTTCCACCCCCACCCAGTAATCAAAATACGCTCTCTGACTCCTTTAAACTTACAACTTGGAATCTTCCTTCCAGCCACACATCACCATATGCAGTGGTTCTTGTCTGCTCAGTCTGCTCCTGCCCTAAGCAATACTTTGCCCCCACACAGCACTCTCTCAATTGCACTCAGTTATTAAGATTAAAGAAACACTTTTTTGTATCTTTCCTTCCACGGGCCCCAGCTCTCTTCTTTCTTCAGATTCTCACTATATAGCAAAGGTTGATCTGGAGCTGGCAATTCTTTTGCCTCAGCCTCCCAAATACTGACTCATTTTCTTAAAGCCTGAGGCAAACAATATGAAACCAAAACTGTGGATACGAAACCACAACTGTGGTCGGGAGAATTTTGAAAAGTTACATATTTCTAAACTCAATCACAGACATAATGAACCAAGAACTGTGTGTTCTGAAATAGTCCCTCGGCTATCCCTTCTGCCAAGCTGGGTTTGGAAAGCACCATATTAGGACTCCACTCTAGATCAGCTGTATCAGAATCCTGGGGAGCAGGTGGATGAAGCATCCACAAAACTTCCCGGATGAGGGAGCTAGGGTGACCACTGGGCACTGCATAAAGACCACTATGTGACTGATTGACAAAAAAGCTTCTAAGCAATAGAAACTGCCACTGAAACAGCTCACAGGCAGACAAGGGAGTTAGAGGTCTTCCTGGCCACTCAAATGAGACCCAATGTACAATCTATTGTTTCACTTCTACTACAAGCTGCAATGTGGGCAAAGAAAGCTACAAAGACAAATGGAAAGGGCTCATATCATGATGAGTAAAATGATTAATATTTAGAATATTTTTCTTGTTTTGTTTTTTTTCAAGACAGGGTTTCTCTCTGTAACAGTGATGGCTGTCCTGTACTCACTTTGTAGATCAGGCTGGCCTCTTGAATTCAAAGATCCGCCACTTCTGCCTCCTGAGTGCTGGGATTAGAGGCCTGCCCCACCACTTCCTGGCTAACCTATTTTTTGATATAACATCTTTTTTCAAATAGGGTCTTACTAGGTAGGCCAGGCAGACCTCAAACACACAGCTATCAGCCTGCCTCAGACTCCTAAGTGCTGGGATTAAAGGCATGTGCCACCATGCCCAGCTTTGCATTCTATATTTAATACTGTACATACACATTAAAATTCAAGAAGTGCCAAAGGGCACGGAATGAAAAGTCAGTCTCCCCTTTTATTCTTTAAATCCAGACTCCAGCAACAATCTCCCTTTCTTGTTTCAGGAGTACCAATTATGTTTGATTCATACAGAGTTGTAATAAAAACCATAGACCTTAAAGTAGTCTGAAAATCTTCTAATTGGCAGAAAGTTATTTTGTCTTAAAACCAATTTCCTGTCAGGCGTAGTACCTCACACACTCAGTAGGCAGAATTTGAGGCCAGCCTACAAAGTGAGTTCCAGGACGGCCAGGGCTACGCAGAGAAACCCTGTTTCAAAAAATAAAACACAACCAATTTCATTTTATGACAGTCACAACATAACACTACAGGGAGACAAGCAGGAAAAACTTCTGTTTATTCATTTACTCCTTTGGAAACTGGCACACCTAAATGTAATCATAACCCTACTTAGGCTACCAGTATTTAAATATTCCTTATTTACAAATAAGCATATTTCCCTATGTTCTTAGACACTTCCATTCATGTAAGCACACACACTGCATTTTCTACATAAAGTGACTTTCCTATAGTGTTGCGATTGTGACATTTATCTTACCTGCAGTTTTCTAGCACTCTGTTGCTGACACTTGTGTTTCTCAGTCATCTGTTGGTAGAGTCTAGCTCTCAACACACGCAAAGCTATTTCTTTATTTTTTAGTTGTGATCGTTCTTGTTGGCACTCTACTACCAGTCCTGAAAAACAGAGGTAAACTGTCGCTTGTCATTTCCACAGGTCAATAAAGAAGATATGAGGAATATTTTATTTATTGTTTGCTTGTGATGGGGGTTTCAACTGAGTAGCCCTGGCCAGCCTTGAGCTCACAGTCTGCTTCTCCCTCAGGAGTTCCAAAATTAAAGATGTGGGACACCATACCTTGCTTCAGGAACATCTTAAGGGGAAAGATTAATCAGTTAATTTGGCAAAAGATAAACAACAGTTTAGATTTAGCATGCTTTAGAAATCATTGGTAGTAGCTGTAGGTGCCTGCTTAGATTCTGATGCCTAAGACAAAAGATTTGCTGACCTGTGGGGGTGTGGACAAGCCTCACAGCACTGTCTGTTGTATTAACATGCTGCCCACCTGCTCCTTTGGCTCGAAATGTGTCTATTCGCAAATCCCTGGGATCCACTTTCACATCTACCTAGGACAAAAAAAAAATAAAGCATAAGTAAACTCACAATCCCATAAATACTTTATTCTGAGATTTTTCAAATTAAATTATTTATATAAAACATGAATTAAAAAAATACAGAAAAAATAATGCCAAATAAGGAACCATAAATGACCTATTTCACCAATACCACCCACCCCCAAGTTAAGACAGGGTTTCTTTGTGTATCTCTGATCTATTTCAATGAAATACTTTTTTTTTTTTTTTTGAGGTGATGGGGTTTGAACCCAGGGCAGTATGCATGCTAGATAAGCCTTCTACCTTTGAACCTCATCCCCAATTAAAGGAGGCAGTGTTTAAGCACTGACTGAGAATGATATGAGATCACTGAATTACGTAATCTTTGAAGAGTTTCACCATTGATTAGATCATAGTTATTTAGAACACAAAAATGTCTATCATGCACACTACTGATTCTCATTGCCAGATTCCCTGTTCCCTTACCTACTCACTAAGCTCTCTTTGTATCCTGTGACTCTCACAGTGAACACTTGAGCTGCTCCACATTCTCGTACTGACAGCCACAGTCAGACAGGGTGGAAGGTTCCAGTGAGGCAGGGCAGTGTAGGACAAAGAAGCTTGGACTTGGGGTGAGTTATAAGGGTTAAATTAACCTCAGTTAGTGGAGCAGCCTCTTGCTAATCTCTTGAGACTCGTTTTCTGTCTTGAAAAGCAAAAAAAAAAAAAAAAAAATTTATCTAGCAGATGGGTTGTTTTAGGATTTAAGACTATAATCTACATGAGCTACACGTATGTATAAAAGTGGGTGAATTCTGAACTACTGAGGAAATCCTGTTCCCGAGGCTCCCAAGTGCTTTCTCTCCTCTTCC
Organism: Pachyuromys duprasi; assembly: GCA_028658305.1. Taxonomy (NCBI): domain Eukaryota; kingdom Metazoa; phylum Chordata; class Mammalia; order Rodentia; family Muridae; genus Pachyuromys; species Pachyuromys duprasi. The sequence continues at coordinate 27,280,971 of CM053745.1, read as the reverse complement.
CCCTCTCCTCTGTGTGTGTGTTTATTGGTGGGTCACGTTTTAACTCCTTGAACTTTATTTGAAAATGGGATCCAAGAAGATATAATTGAGTTCAAAAGATTACAGGGCTGGTGAGCTGGCTCAGCAGTTTTGTAAAAGCATGTGTTGCTGGGGCTAAAGGCTTGAGTTCAGTTCCTAATACCCAAAGGGTAGAAGAAAATCGACTCCCATGGATTGTCCTCTGATCTCTACATGCACACTAAGGCACACATGTGCTCACTCACATACAGACACACAAGCAAATGTAAATAAAAACATCTTTTTGAGAAGATCCTACTATATTTTCCAGAGAGATTCTAAATACAATCGTCAATGTCCTTACATGACAAGAAGCGTCCTCTACTTAGCCACGACCACGTGAACTGAAAGCGGTAGCTGGAGCGGCACAGCTTCAGGCAGAAGAGCACATGGAGCTACCTGAGGCCGGAAGAGCAGTGAAGGACAGTGTCCCTGCAGAGAGGTCAGGACCACACAGCCACCTTGGTTTTGGAGTGTTTGCCTCTCTGTGAGAGATAAATTACCACTGTTTTTTTTATTTACTTGTGTGTGTGCACCCTGGTGTACCTGTGGAAGTCAGGGGATAACTTTCGGGAGTTAGCTCCTCCTTCCAACCATGCTCATTCCATGGATTGAATTCAAGTCATCAAGCTTGGCAACAAGCACCTTTACCTACTGAGCCATCTCACCAGCCTCTGTGACTTCTATTTTAAATAAAATAAAATAAAATGGAATAAATATTGTAAGCATAAAGAGAATACCTGGGGAAGAATTAGATTTTTAATAAAGACTATTAAGTTCAACTGTCAACCATGAAATTAGACGTTTCTGAGGGTCAGGCTTCTCAGCACGGTCTACATGGCACGGAGCCAGTTTCACTGTGTCCTGTGAAGTTACCTCATCTGGCTGTGGGAGGACAATGACGGACATTGTCCCCGTGTGAATCCGCTGCATCCTTGATGAAAGGCCCACTTCTGGGATCCGCTGAACTCGATGGATCCCACCTTCGTACTTCAAATGCTTATAGACATTGTCACCAGAAATGCGGGCAGCTGCATGATGTAGCCCACCTGGGAAAAAGATTCAGAAACTAGTGCAGTCTACTCTGAAAAAGATTAGGACTGGAACTATTCTTAATTTAAGGCCTTACTGTCAGTAAAGCACCTAAATAGGAACCTGAAAACGATATAAGCCATTTTATCCCAATATAGAATATAATAATATAATATAAAACAAAAAGTCAAGAATATTACTTATAGTTAGCTCTGGAGAGTTGAGTAAAACAATTCATTTTATATTTTACTTTTTGTACCTTTTATTTTATTTTTATTTTTTGAGATGCGGTCTTGTTATGTAGCCCAGGCTGGCCTTAAACTCACAATTCTGTTTCAGTCTCTCAAATGCTGGGATTACAGGTATATATGACATCTGGCTTGTACTTTTGGATTCCAACTTTTTTATAAAGAACTGTTACTTTTGGAATAAGAAAAATACCATTAAGAAAAAAGTAATAGTGAGTTCTAGTATAGCCAGGGCTATGCAGGGAGAGCTAAAATAATGAAAGAGAGAGAGAAAGAAAGAACGAACAAACGAACGAACGAATGAACGAAAGAGAAATATTCTCCCCATGCTTTTTAATTCACGCTAAATTAGTAGATCCAGTATCAGGCTTACTGAGTTCAATCAAATTCCTATCTTCCTACCTATATGCAGCCAGCTAGCTTACATAACATGTCCATGCTTTGGTTGCCATAATTTGTAAATCATCATCACGTCTATGGGACTACCCAGATAAAAGAGGATCTATTATTCATCATGCCTTTGAATGTACCAGTACATATAAAGTCATATGACATGTTTTTCAGTTCACCTATCAAGAGATTTTTATAGGAGAAAACAGAAGCATATTTAGAGCTTAAATTCAGTACTGACATTTATCTGTGAAGACCATCCACTGGCCCCCTGGACCAATGTGCTATCTGCTGGAAGGAAAGGCTACCAAGATCCCTGCTACGTAAATTTCAGTATGACTGAAGAGTTGATATACCCAAGAGAAAGGTGCTAAAGGACTTGCCAATCTGTACCAATCAGGGTTTACTAATGAGGCATACTGATTTCCCTTTGCTGTTCACCTTCATCCTTCTACCCTAGCTTGATTTTCTAGTTTATCATTAACAACTATTACCCAGCAGATAGAACCTTCAGGCCATCTTCTGATCGTATTTTATTAGAACTATTATTTTTCAAATTTTTAAATCTTATGTGTATGGGTGTTTTCCCTGTATGTCTGTCTGTACACAACATGCATGCATGGTGCCCTCAGAGGCCAAAAAGTGTCAGATCCTCTGGGACAGAAGTTACAGATGGTTGTGAGTTGTGAATCTCTATGTGGGTGTTGAGAGTTGACCCTGACCCTCTGGCATCCTTAACCACTGGGCCATCTCTTCAGGCCCTCTCCTATATGTTATAAGAATTTTTGTTTTTGTTTTGTTTTGTATAGTTTTAAAGCTTTTATTTATTTTTTTTATCTTTTATTTATCGAGACAGGGTCTCACTATGTAGCTCTGCCTAGGTTAGAATTCAATATGTAGACCAGGTTAGCTTCAAACTCAGAGATTTGCCTGTCTCTGTCTCTATCTGCTTACCATAATCTGCTGGTGTGTAATTCAGCAGCTCAAATTTCCAGTGTTTATAGTATGAATAATTCTGGTACATATCAAATATTTCTCGGGTAAATTGTTGACAAATATCACCTGAAAGAAAACAGACAAACTATTCAGTAAGCACAAATATTAAAGGGTACCACCCTTAGGTATAAGTACTCAGGGAATGAGTATTTCCCACACTAAACACATGCAATGGGCTTTCCACAGTACAGCAATGTCAAACCAATGTAAAATTCAGTTTTCAAAATTCATTTACAATAAACTGCCTTTTCTGACCTCCAGTGGTTCTTCCAGATGTCACCTCTAAAATAACATCACTTCTGTCATACTTCTCTTTTGGCACTAGATGCTCCAAAAGCTGGAAAAGAAGGAAAATGCAATCACTAATATGTTTATTTTTCTTAGTATGTCACTACTTGAAATTCAATCAAAGCCCTCAAAACAATTTTAGAAGTCAATAATTAACAAAACGATGAAACATCCCAAGGAGGTGAGCCCTAGAACCATAGCTTAAGCAATCTAATTAGACAATCAGGTCACATAACAATGAAGACACTTGTCTGAGCATTTTCTGCAATGTTATCAGATTATCTTAATTTTATAAAATGAAGTTAATTATGACCGAAGTCCAGAGTGTTCCATCCAACTTTGTTCAGATTTTGCCTTTAAAATTAGTTCTAAACAGTAGAGTCTTTCATCTGATGAATCAAGCAAGGCTTTGAAAATCTTCATTTACTCCAAATGAAGACTTTTGACATATAATTATACATTCTCCCCTGCCATAAATGATGGTCAGCACTATGCCATACCTTGCATTCTTGGTAGGGTCATTCTGTTTAAAGACTACGTTAAAGGGACTCAAAGTAAAATTCAAATAGCTTCTCATATATGACAAAAAAACCAGGGGTGGTTCCTAGGTTCCTAATAAAGTTTTCTTCTTAGGAAGAAGAAGAAGACAGTCTCTTGATTATTAAAAAGTCTTTCAAATCAAACTAAAAGTACCTACATGCTAATGACTCTCCTCCTTACTGCCATTTTTTTTGAAACATTTCATCTCTGCTAGAAATGACAGTGTGTGGGAGAATGTTAGTGTTAGATATGCTTTGCCTTTGGTTCACTAGTGATATCTCTACTTATCCTTCTAAGTCCTCAAAAACCCCTCTCTGAATCCCACAGTAAAAAAGCTGAAGGGGCAATGATGATAATCACAACAGAGGAAAACATAGAACAAACAACCTATTTAACTAAAAGAGGAGAGACCACTACTGCAGAATTGGCACTTTCATATCTGGATTATCAGCTAAAGCTCCCACAGTATCATGAAGCCTGAGAGTCCCCAGCACACCAAAGCCTTTTTAGTTCTTAAAAAGGCCTGAACTAACCAGCTGGTTTTGCACTTAGATTCATTCCATCATATTCAGCATGGAAGTTTTCAATCTAACACAGTCATCACAAACCAAACTATTCCCTTCTAACACTTAAAACAATCTGGCTTATCCCCATGGTGGCTGCATTTCTTTTTAAAAATTCACTCATGTACTTTTGTGTGTGTCCCCACTGCACACACATGTCATGCAGAGGTTGGAGGACAACTCAAAGGAGTTAGTTCTCTCCGGTCACTTTGTGTGATGCATTGGAACTCAGGTTGTAGGTCAGGTGTATATATAAGCACCTCTATCTGCTGAGCCATCTCATTGGATCCTGAAATTTCCTTATTGAGGTATTAGGTTTTCTTGCCTAACAAGTCAATAGATCCAGGTATGATTTTTTTTTCTTCCTCTGGGACTCCCCCTTCATTGACATCTCAATTTCTCTTCTAACTATCCTTCAGCAAATTATACTAAGTATAGCTTAATTACTTGCCATGTTAAAAGAACACTGTTAGAGAAATTATTTTAAGCATAAAAGCATATTATAAAAAATATTATTCCTTCATATTAACACTATTGAGATTAGTCTACTACCTGAAACATACCTCACGATACAATAAGCTGATCTTTTGATCAATGATTTGTCTTTCTTCTGATACAAGTTCTTGCAACTGCTTTTCATCTTGTTTATTTAAACCTAAAATCAGCAACAGGGAGAGCAGTAAATTCTTTAAAATTCTTACAGAGAAAGCATTACTAACTACCTCATCTATGTCTACAAAGTTTGTTGTTTGTTTTGAGACAGAGACTCGTGACCTCTTTGTCTTCCTATCTCAGTCTCCCAAGACCCTGTCTGTGGGGTCCCTGAATATGCTGTAGCTGGTGAAAAACTTGCCTTTCTTGTGAAAGGCAAGAAGGAAACCTGGTTCAGCATTACGTGGTTAGTAAGGCTGGTTTCAACTTGCGGAGTCACAAAGCCAGTTTATTTTAGACATAATTAAGTACAGTCAGTTTTGGAAACAAATTTCCTGGTAACAATTATCCCAATCCTATATGCATAATAAAGCTTAAGGCATGACTACATTAATGTGGCCTCTACTATGAAGATGGTTCTATAGTTTACGGGTGTAGGATCTGGTGTAGTTTCTGATTGAAATGTATGTGACACATATATTCTCTCATATTACAACATATAAGCCCTTCGATGGGAGATGAACTATCATTCTGTATTTCTGTATGCAGAACAATGCTCAGTAAATTAAAACTTACAATGATATCATGTCTCCTGGACTTGATGAGTAAGTACCATGAACAGCCTGAACTCTTAGCATGCCTTAAGTACCTGAAATTCGTCCAACACAGAGTGGGCATATAGTCCTCTTCCTACCAAGAACTGAGCTTATTACCTATTGGCTTTTAAAAGACAGAGTTCAAAGTTTAGTCAGTTACATAGTCATATACTCACTTTTGCACATTGACTCTAATTCTTCAATGGCTTTTTCGGCCTCCTGAATGTCTTGATAGACAGCTACAACTGGTGCCAACTCAGCATGCCTTCTGTGTAAGCCCTTCAGGTCTCCTTCATTCTCAGAGATACCATGCAAACATTGCTCCAGGGTTTGGTACTCTTTATTCAGGCCTTCCATATACTTCTGTAGGGCTTTATGTTTCCAAAGCATCCTTGTATCTTGATGACAGCTTCGCCTGGACCAACCCTTATTTAACATCAGATGGAGCACACAGGGCTTGTTTTGTCTAAAATTCCACAACCGTGTATCAAGACTTATCTGTCCAACTTGCTGGAAGAAGATGTGTCTCCTGGGGCAAGCTCTAAGAAATGGACTCCGAAAAAGCCAAATACACAGGTGGCAACTCATCTCAGCAGCTGTAATGTAAGATAAACAAATTGAAACAGCAACTCTAAAGATATAATAAAACTAGAAGTTTCAGAGAAACCTTTAGTTCATGGTCTCATTTACCTTCAAAGACAGTCAATAAACTCAGATAGATATCACCCACACATATATTTTTAGTTTTAGGGTTTTTTAAAATTTATTATGAGACAGAGTCTCACTATGTATTTCTTGCTACCCTAGCACTCACTCTGTAATCCAAGATGGCCTTGAATTCAGAGATCCACCTGCCCCTGCCTCCAAAACGGTGAAGAGCAGCGCCACCAGACTGAATCCACAAAGAAAATTCGAAATACCCCAGAAAATAAAACTACCTACAGGTAAGTCTGAAAAGCTCTGAGTTCAATCCCTGGGCTACACATGATGGAAAGTGATTCCATCATGATTCTTAAAAGTTGTTGACCTACACACCTGGGCTGTGGCATGCACATACCCACACACAAAATAATTTTTTAAAAAAATAACCTTACATACACAATTAACTAAGACAAGTGACTAGGAGTATAACTAACAAATACAGCACCAGAGAGTTTAAGGCAGTAGAAATAAACACTTTGAAATAGCTGAGTAGTGGTGGCGCACACCTTTAATCCCAGCACTTGGGAGGCAGAGGCAGGTGTATCTCTGTGAGTTCGAGACCAGTCTGGTCTACAGAGCTAGTTTCAGGTCAGCCAATGTTACACAAAGAAACCCTGTCTTGAAAATGAAAACACAAACAAAGTATAAAATAATGATGCAATCTTTAGGTGGTTCATAATTATACATTTGTGAAGATTACGGAAAGTTAACATTTCGTCTATTATTTAGTCTAACTGATTGTTTACAAACGGGTCTGGATATGTAGCCCTGGAGGGCTTCAAACTGGGGGTCTCCTGCTTCAGCCTCCTAAGTGTTGGATCACAAATGGGGTCAACATGTCTGGTTAAACTTAAGCAAGCAATTTTATTGTGTTTATTAATTTATTTTTAAACATTTATTATTACTATTAGAGAGCAAGAGTGTGAGAGTGTATGTATGTCTGTGTGTGTATATGTTTGAGAGAACTGAGGGATTGAGGGTATTAGGGATTGACCCCACGCTCTTGCATATGCTAAGGAAGCACTTTGTTTTCATTACTTAATTTCAGGACATTCAGATACCAAAGAAAGTCAGGGAACGTAATCACAACTATTCACGTACTGGGCAGAGGAAGAGCTTGTGTTATAACGTAGGCTGTCTATTCCAAGATCAGTGTTTTTCATTCTCAGTCCTATGATCACTTCTTAAGGGTGCTTCTCTTTCAGCTCTTTTTCCACATGTACTACATGCAGCACCTTTGCATGTACCACATGCACGCTTGGTGCCCAGGCAGAGGCAAGAAGAGGGTGTCAGATCCGTCTCCTGGAACTGGAATTATAGGCACCTGTGATGTAAGGGAAGAAAGGAAGAAATCCTCAAATATTAAGATACCAAGGTCACAACACAAGGAGAATCTGCTTTAAAAAAAAAAAAAAAAGGACAATGTTGATATTTTAATAACTGAAAAAAAAACAGGTTACAAAACAGTAAAATCTCTGTTTTCAAAACACAATTCTACAAAATATGGGAAAAGGCAGATAAAGAATATTGTCTTAGTTGCATTTAATAGGGGCTTGCTTACAGTTTTAGAAGGTTGGTCCACGGACATCATGGTGAGGAGCATGGAGGCAGACAGGCATGAGACCGGGCCTGGCCTGGACTCTTAAAACCTCAAATCCACCCACGGTGGCCCAAGTCCTTCAACAAGACCATATTTCCTAATCTTTCCTAAACAGTTCTACTAACTGGGGACCAGACACTCAAATATATGAGCCTATGGGGATCATTCTCATTGAAAACACCACATACATCTTAAAAGAAAACAAACACACCAAAATGATGTAAGTCACTCTTGAGTTGTGGGATTACAGACACGGTTTAAGTTTTTTCCTCTTTTCCAAGTCTTTCACACAGTGCACATCATGTTCATACTTTTAAAAGAGGTACATAAGATTACCATGCTGGTAAGATTTTTGCCAGTTAAGGGCACTTGCTTCTCATGCAGAGGACCAAGGGTAAGTACCTACATAGTGGCTCACAGGTGCCTGTAACACTAGGTTCCAGGAGACTGACACCCTCTTCCTGCCTCTGCCTAGGAACCAAGGGTGGCATGTGGGACGTGCAAAGGCCCCTTTGTTCTCAATAAATCTAACTTAGCATCATCATTAAAAAAAATTAAATACTCAGAAGATTCAGCGTTCACTGGGTTCTACTAATAGATTTAACATAACAAATCACAGCTGAGATTGGACTGTGTAAGAATTCACAGCCACCCATTTACGACTCCTGCAGAAATGTCTGTGCATCTTTATACCTAGCTTTGAGTACATCAGAAAGATTGTCCATTTGACGGGGTAAAGTGTAAAAGGTCGGCAGGTTTTTATAATAACTGGCTAAATTTTCCATTTTAGGGGCAGCTGTGGAGTGAGTTAACTGTCAAGGTCAGAAATCTTAATGTTACTTTCTAAGGATACCTAAACCTAGAAAGAGCATGGCTTTACTACCACCCCCGCAACCCAGCATTACTTCAAGAGCAATTCTCAGTTTTCTGGCACGTTAAAAATCACACTAAACTGGCGCCATGCGCAGAAAGTGAAAAGCATATTGTTTAAGTCATTATTACAGATTCTCTACGGAAGTAACACAAGTGGGCAGAGAGAAAATTAAAAAGTCCTCTTAAGGCCAAAAAAGAATTGTGAATACCTAAGTAAAAGAAGAAAAACGATGTTCTTGTTTCTAACTGGTAACTGAACCTTCGGTGCCGGCAACATTTCAGCTCAAGGTACCGCCCGCACCCTCATTTCCAGGCGACTGCTTCCGGGTTACAGTTTGTACCTGGCTCCTCCTCCATTTTGATGCTTCTGGTAGCGGTCGTTAAGTGTCCGTAACAGCAAACGAGAATGAATTGATGAAGCGGAAGGAGACTCTCCTAGAAGGACCACGCGCCGAGACTATTTGGAGCTGACTCACAGGAGGTGTGTGTGTGATATGCAGAGGGAGCCAGAAGGGAGCAGATCACCTTCTCGTGTTGTCCTAACCAAGGAATCCTGGGAGTTGTAGTTTATCCTTCCCCAAGCCTCATTGCTCCCACCCCAATCTCTTTTGCTCCACCTTCCTTCCTAAGCTTTAGTTTTTCAGTTCCTTTCAGACCTATGAGGAACACTTTTTCCTAACTTAAATATTAAATTCTACAATATGTTATAGGTGAACACAGGAATTTCTTTACGTGTTACCAACCCTTAAAGCAGTAGTTTCTAAGTTACTGTTTGTTGTTTGGTTTGGTTTTCTGTGTGAGGAAGGTTAAAGTTAGACACTCATGCGTGCTAGACAGAGCTCTACCATTGAGGTATATCCACAGAGGGTTTGTTTTTTAAATGAGTCCTTTTTTTTCACACATTAAAAATGTGAGGAGATTCAGCATTGCCATTGTCATACTTTCGTAGTATTATTTAAAACAATGATTAAAGAAAAGTATAAATTTCTATTTTAAAAAATCATAACAGAGCCTAAAAGATAGGTCAATCTAGTTTTGAGTCTTAACACACATGCATGCAACACTATCTTTCTAAAAAAGACCTCTAACTTGTAGATATAGTCACCTATCTTTTGGGTTCTGCAGTTCACAATTTTGGGGTTCACAGTACGATCAAATATCCTGTAACGCATGGCCACAGACAGGTAGGCCTGGCGCTGGAGCAGTAGCTGAGAGTTTACACGATGAGGCGGAATGAGAGCTAACTGGGAGTAACACACCTCCTCCAACAAGACCATACCTCCTAACCCTTCCCAAACAGTTCCATCAACTGGAGACCAAGTGTCCAAATACAGGAGCCTATAGAGGCATTCTCATTTAAATCATCAAAGTTGTCTTCCCAACAGCCTTTAATGGTATGATTAAATTGGCTGGGGGAATAGTAGCAAACTCCTAGAATTTACTGTGTTGGCTACTTAGTTTTTGTTTGTTTTTTTTTGTTGTTTGTTTTTTCAGTGTGGAGAAAAACATGCTTTTTCACTTCTTATGTCTTCCTTGGCAGTATTAGGCATAACATATGATGGTCCATATGATGTATTAAAAATGAATTAGGAGCCTTGGAGGCCTTCAGAGTTGCAATTGCTACTATTTTACTTAACACATGATTCTGAAAGAGGTACAGCCGATCTGAATTGCCAGGAAGGAACATTTAGCTGGAAATCCCAGATACTCCCAAGAGGATTTGGCTTTCTTTCTGAGAAACACTGAATTTTGATTTGCGTAGCATTTTCCTTTTAATTTTGGCTTTGAAGTGACTAAGGATTAAATTCATATAGCCCTGCAGATCACAGCAATGTTATAACTCCATTTCCTGTTGAAAGGTAGAAATTAGATTTGTTCCAAACAAAATGGGAAGGCAGTGATAAAATTACAGCCGTTGGTTCACTTAGGCTTTCTGGTTGGGTAGGCATTGTATCTTTTATACTGTCTAAGAATTGGGCTTGGAGTTGTCAGCAGCCCAGCTAGCGGAGGTTTTCATTTTGTTCTGTTTTGAATTCCTGCCCTCCTGTCTTACCCTACCATAGCCTAAACAACTAAGGTTTGTCTGTGTGTGTGTGCTGTGCACATGTGCAAATGTGGGTGTATCTGTGTGTGTGTTGTGTGTGGAAGCCAGAGGGCGACACTAAGTGTTCTTACTCAAGAGCTTCCCGACTTGGTTTTTGAGACAGGTCCTTTCACTGGACCAGAGCTCACCAGATAAGTTAGGCTAGCCTGGGGGGATTTGTTCCCAACTTCTCAGCACTGAAATTACAAGTGTGTACAATCACACATTTTTTTCCTTTAAAAAATATTTTCTTTTTATTTGTGTGTGTGTGTATGTGTGTGTGTACATGTGCTTAGATACCTGAGGAGGCTAGACGTGAGAACTGGGTTCTCTGAAAATTTAGAGGTGCTACTGGATACCAGATTCTGGTCCTCTTGCCCTTGATTTTTCAGTGCTATGATACAGACAGGTGTAGAAATTAGGATTCAGAGTGTATACACTTTTACATATGTCATGCTTACATACATACATCTTTCAATGCTAAACCTACATTTTGTGTATGGTCCTTCTCATCACACCTGTATGTAGTCACATACTATTATTATTATTATTATTATTATTTTTAGAAATCATCCCTGGAACGTTCTAGGATTGCATCTTGCTTCTCCTATTATTGGGTGGCTTATGTGGAGGAAGTGGCCACAGACTACAGGATCAGTAGACCCATGAAAACACGGTAATTCTTACTGAAAATGTTGGGTGTCCTACAAGGCTGAGATTATTTTCTTTCTCCTTCCTAAGCTTTTCCTAGTCTAGAATTCACTAAGTAGGCCTCTAATTTAGGGCCATCCTCCTGCTTCTGCCTCCCAAGGGCTGTGAGTATAGGTTAGTGCCACAGCGAAACACTTTTTAAAAAATAGAACATTTTTATTTTAAAGGGCCTTCACATCAGTTTCATCATTTCAGGGTCTGCTCATGTTCCCGCATGAGTCATGATCACCACTTTGATGGGCACCGAAAAGATAAGGCTTCTTCTCAGAGGAGTTTTAAATGGGGCGAGAAAAGGACTGAAAAAAATGCTTCTCAATCAAGAGTCTACATTGTGTCAAGCATAAAACACACGGCATAACACAGAAGAATAAGAGCTAACTCGGAAAGAAGAATTACATTATCCAGGGCGGAAGCCTAACAACCAGCGTGCGACGAACACGGTCCAGAGACGATGACAGCCCTGCAGCGACCTGGCGAGCTCCCCAAGGAGGACGACGTCCGTGGTTCGGCCCTGATTCTGCGCATGCGCCCCTCGGGAGGGGAGGGGGCGGATCCTGGCTTCCAGCTTGGCGCACGCGGGATGCCCTCTCGGGCCGCCCGCTGGAGTGCGCTGTGTTCCGCTTCCCGAGGTATCCCACCGGGGTAACCCGCGGCCCCGGGCAGTGGCTGGTGCAGCCCAGCGTGCAGCTGCCGCCCACGGAGAGCGCCCTCTCCAAGCGGGTGCTGCTGAGCGCGGGGCTCCGGCCCACCCGACCTCAGCTCAGCTTACCTCCGAGCCCGGCTTCCCCCACCCTAACCTCCGCGCCGCTGAGGCGTGCTGCTGGGCTGTCCCTTCTGCGGGCTCCTTTCAGAAACTTCCCCACAGCTCGCCCCTTGGCAGAGTCAAAGCTGCTTCGGGGCCAGGCGGGGGGCACGGCGCACCCCCCGACGTGGTCAGGTTGGCAGGACCGCTGTCTCGGGGTACGGCGATATTGAGCCCCGCGGTCCTAAGGAGCCAATGCCTCTGTGCAGGGGAGAGTTTGCATGTATGTGGTGGAACTGACTTGCCAGAAGCTTGCTTCTAACCAGAGTAACGAGAGCTGCAGAGACTGGCGTTGTCATTGAGACCATTTAGGTGGCTCTGAAGCAAGCCCAGATAATGCCTTGGTCATGTCGGACCAATGCCAAGCAGTTCGGTTTTATTTTAAAGTTTTACTTATAACACTCTGGCTGGCCTGGATCTCAGCACGTGGACAAAGCTGGCCTAGAATTTAGAGAGGTGCGATAGTTTTGCCTCCTCAGCGCTGAGATAAAAGACGTTGGCCACTGTGCCTGAACAGGAAGTTTTCTTTGGGATGTGTGTCACATATGTCACCTTGACACCCTCGCTATTTTCCAGGTTATATCTTATTGGGGAGGACAGATATGACATGACATACCTTTGTATTTTTCAGTATGCCCTGGGGCTCTAAGATTTATAAACGAATATGAATTAAAAGCTGTATTTTCTAAAGCGTCCTTTTACATTGGAAAATGTGGTACTTGCAGGACAAACTTGTCGATTTAAGGGTGAACTCATATTGCGAGCATGTGACTGCATAGCAGTTAGCTGTTGTTCAGTTTTACTGTGAGTAGTTCATTGACATCATCTGACAAAAATTTACAGTAGTAGTTCTGGCTCAAGCCAATAGAAACTTCACGTTTAGTGTTGAGAATGTTAATAATGACACATAGCAGACTGGGGAAACTTTGGTTTGTTTGTTTGTTTGTTTGTTTGAGACAGGGCCTTCCTTATATAGCTCAGATTGGCCCTGAACTCTATCTGGAGATGATCTTGAACTCATCATCTGCTTTTGCTTAGGGAGTTGCTGGGATTACAATTTGGGATACCACGTTAAGCCTGGGATGAAAATTTCAAAGCCCAGTTTGCTATAAAGCTTAGCAGTTATTTGCCTGGCAAATAAATGACACAGAGTGTCATTCTGTACGGTCCTTTTGTACTGGAGCAGATGAGTGTTCCCTAAAGAAGACTTGGTCCTTTTCCTCTGTAATTTCTTCTGCTTATATCCCACCGTCTTTCTTTTCTATTTGTCTAGTGGGCCTCTACAGTCAAAGTTACACCTTTTTAAAATTTTAAATTACATTTATTTGTGTGCATGCCATGGTGCTTGTGCAGAGATCAGAGAACAACTTGCAGGAGTTCAGTTGTCTCCTTCCATGTGGGTTCCCAGGATCAAGCTCAGGTTGTCAGGTTTGGTGGCAAGCATCTTTACTAACTGAGCCATTTTATTGATCTATTTTATTTTATTTACTTTGGGAATTAGGTTTCAGAGCTTCACTCTAGCCCACAGTGAGCTGTGTAATCAAGGCTAGCCTTGAACTCATGGCAGTCATTTTGTCTCAACTTCCTAAGGACTGGGATTGATTAATTGTAGGGAATGAGAGCTGCCATGCCAGGCCACATGACTAATTTATTCATATGGTTCAATTCTTTTTCCTGTTACTTTTGCCTTCTAACCCATCAGTTCTTTTCCCAGAGCCAATCAAAAAAATTCAATTTACATATATTTTAATGAAGACTTTAAATTACTGTCTCCACACCCAGTCTCTTAGCCATGCCCTTGGTGCTATTTTGCTTTGAATTTAGGAGGCTGGTTTTATTGAATGGTTCTTTCTTGTCTAGCAAAGAGAAGCCTGGACAAGATTTCATTCTAGAGCTCACAGATGTTGGTGAAGAGAGCCAGTAAATAGTTAGATAGATGGATGGATAGATAGATAGATAGATAGATAGATAGATAGATAGATAGATAGATAGATAGATAGATAACGTCAGAGAGAGGAGAATGATAGCACCGTGTAGCAGATGAAACAGTTAAAGATAGTATGGGTAGGCAGAGGGTAGTAGGCTGGCAGAGGTACACAGCATGGTCCAGTAGGTGATGCATGGCTTAGATCATAAGGTACAGCCAAGGGAAGATCAGAGGAAGAACATTTTAGTTGAAAGGAACACAATATAGAGGTCCTAAAGTGAGAGAAAGCTTGAATACCGAGGGATGGGACACCTAGTCTGAACAGTATAATTGATGGGAATGCTGAGGACCCCGGCCTGTGTGCTTTGGGAATAAAGATACTTTTTGTGCTAGTGTTACATGAGTGATAGTCTTTGTAGCTGGACCACAGTTTGCAGCATGGATAAGTTTGTATGTGTGTTCAGAGGTTCACTTTCCACATTAGTAAACTAAGATAATAGCACTACTTTCAAGGAATTCTTATATGATGAAAAAGACAACGTAAGGTTGTGGAGGAAGTGGAACCTTTTCTCTTTTTCTTTTCTTTTCTTTTTTCTTTTTCTTTCTTTTTTTTTCTTTTTTTTTCTTTTCTTTTTTTTTTTTTTTTTTGGTAATGGAAGTCAATACTGCCAATACAGAAAACAGTATGGGGGCCAGTGAGATGGCTCGGCAGGTAAAGTGCTTGCAATGCAAGCCTTAGCACCAGACTTTAATCCCTGGCACCTACAGAAAGGTGGGTAGAGAAGACCAACTCCATAAATTGTCTTCTGATCTGTACACATGCATAAACATATACACTAAAAAAAACCAGTATAGAGTTTTCTAAAAAGAAACAAACAAAAATCAAACTAAAGCAAAATACCCATAGAATTTCTATATGATCCTGTTATCCCACTTCTGGGAACATATATTCAAAGAAATTGAAATCTCGTGTTGAAGAGATACCTGTAGTGTTTATTGCAGAGCTATTTGACACCATTCATGACACCTAATAAATGCAAACAATCTAAGTGTCCTTCAACTCATAAATGGATAAAACAGTGTGGCACGTGCAATGGAATAGTAGTCAGTCATAGAAAGAATGAAAATACAATATTTTCAAGAACATGGATGAAACTAGACATCCTGTTAAGTGAAATAATCCAGAAAGCATAGAAAGACAATTCAAGGACTTAAGGGCTCATGCGTAACCAAAAAAAGTTGAATATAGAGGTTTACCAGAGGCAGATAATGATGGAAGGGATTATGAAAAGTTGATCAATGGGTACTAAGTCACAGCTATATGGCTCTAAACTTTTTCATTAAATTCTGTGTCTGTGTTGGTTGATGATTCTGCAGTTATTGTGTTTATTCATTTAGGTCTTTATCTCCTATAGTGGTGGAAATGCTGTTTATTAAATGCACTTAATGCAATAATGTAAGTAGAAGAGCATGCCATACATTTTAGACTTTGGAACTTGAATTTAGAATTTATATGATATAATAAAATTGCTTCATTGTCCGTTTTTAAAGTAACTTTTGTTTCTATTTGTCATTTTTGATAGAAAAATCATTGAAAGTTAATTGGGGGGAATTCCATTATTTGCTTAATGACTAGATTAGAAGGAACTGAGAGGGGGCTGGAGAGATGGCTCAGTGCTTAAGAGCACTGGCTGCTCTTCCAGAGGACCTGGGTTCAATTCCCAGCACCCACATGGCAGCTCACAATTGTCTGAAACTCCACTTCCAGGTCATCTGACACCCTCTCATGGACATACATTCAGGCAGAATACCAATGTACATAAAATAAATAATAAATTATTGAAAAAAGAGAAGGAACTGTAAAATAATTTTTAAGACTTAAGAAAATATGCCTAAGGAGCCAAGTTTTACTTGTGTGTGTATGTATGCATGTATGTATGTTGTATCCATGTGTATGTGCTTGTTCCAGTGGATGTAGGCAGGTCAGAAGTTGATATAGGATGTCTTCTTCAGTTTTCTCCACTTTACTGAGGCAGGGTCTCTCACTGAACCTTCATGCTGGCCAATTCCCATTTGTTTAGCTGGGCAGCTTGCTCCTTGGATCCTGTCTCTGCCCCTCAAAGTGCTGAGATTACAGACAGGCACCGTGCCTTCTATGCATTTACGTGGCTTCTGAGGATCCAAACTCTGGTCCTTACTTTTGTTCTGCAAATACTTTATCCAGAGAGCCATCTCCTCATCCTCCAGTGTTCAGACTTTTCTTTTTCTCATTTTAAGCTTCACTTTCTTGTACAATTTAGAAAAAAATATGAGAAATGGATTTGAAAATTAATCTGTTGAGTGATGAGTGTTATCTTCATTCTTGTGTTTGTATTATTCTACATTTTTAAAATGTAATTTATTTTTATATCAATCACAGGTTAGGTACTTTGCATCCCATGCGTAGCCCCCTCCCTCATTCCCTCCCACCCTCCCCATCCCTCCCTCATCTCCTCCCAGCCCCCTCCAAGTCCACCTACAGGGGAGGATCT
Organism: Pachyuromys duprasi; assembly: GCA_028658305.1. Taxonomy (NCBI): domain Eukaryota; kingdom Metazoa; phylum Chordata; class Mammalia; order Rodentia; family Muridae; genus Pachyuromys; species Pachyuromys duprasi. The sequence goes on along the minus strand of CM053745.1, from coordinate 27,264,381 downwards.
CCTCCCCTTCCATCAGACCCCAGTTCATCTTGTCTCCTCAGGGCTGGCTGCAATATCCTCCCCTGAGATCTAGCCAGGCTGTTACTCCCTGGCGTGTATGGGGGAGGATCAAAGAGCCAGCCATCGAGTTCATGACTGAAACAGTCCCTGGTCCCCTTACTAGGGTCTTCAGTTGGACACCGAGCTACCATGGGCCACTTCTGAGCGGGGGTTCTAGGACATATCCATACATGGTCCTTGGTTGGAGAAACTGTCTCGTATAAGACCCATATTTTGTGTGAGCTTTCTATTGTCTTGTTGGGGGGTTTTGTTTGTTTTTTAAAGCTGGTTTTAGAGTTCTGAAGCTAGGGACTAGTTTATTCAGCAGTGCTTGGACTCCTTTAACTATGGGTAATTTCAGTGTATGCTTTGTTGTACTTATTTTTTGTTATTTAGTTTGTTGCACCTTTTTTTTTTTCCTGATTCGGCATCAACTATGTAGTCCTGGGCTACAAGACTACAAGACCAGGTTGATCTTGAACTCAGTGATTCTTCTGCCTTTGTCTCCTGAGTGCTGAGAGTAAAGGCCTGCTCCACCCCATCCACCTAGTAAGTTGCACTTTGATTATTTAAAATTGGTTTAGAAAGTATACTTTACTTCAGAATTGTATAGTAAACACTATTTAAAGCCTGTGTTTGAGGGATGGCAAGATGGTTCAGCAGGTTAATGGTGATTGCCTGATGCCCAGGGACACACATGATGGAAGAAAAGGAGACTCTTGCAGGTTCCCCGATACCTTCACGTGTGCTGGGATGTTCCTGATTGGGGAAAGGAGTACCAGTACATACACACATTAAAACAACAACAAAACCTATGCTAGCCACAGTGCTTACACCCTGTCAGTAGATGGCAGTGTAAGTTAATGGAAAACAAAAATAATTGCCACATAAAACAATTTGAACACTAAATTTCTAAGCCTGAAAGATACCTTAAGTTATAAGTGTTCTGAGAAAGATTGGTGAGGTGGTGACACTACATAAAAGATGACTGCTCCCTTTAATTTTGCTTTATTGGTGGCCCTCAAACTCTTGTGTGTGTGCTAACTAGAGGATCCCACTGTTTGTTCAGTGGGATTTGTAAGCAGCGATATGATTCATGGCTTCATGGGTACTATCCTCTGACTCTATATGGTAGAGATGAATTAGGATTCAAAATGAAGACAATTAAATTATGCTGGGTTTTTTCCCCCCCTATTAAGTGGAATGCATGCAGACGGTTGTTTTACAACCTCGTCTACCAAGATCTGCTCAGGGCTTTTTGATGAATGGCCTGTTCTTCACTGGCAGGAAATGTGTAAATAGACATTTTGATTCGTTGATAAAAGAGGCCTGGGGAAAGAAAATAAATTTCAGTGTTGGTTTGAAAAAAAAAAATCAAATTATTTTAAAGTTCCAGTTTTTATAAAATAGTAAGCTATTTTTGACCTTGTTTTAGCAGTATTTAGATAAGGGAATTAGGAGAGGCCTCTAATTGTATTAAGCACAGATTCTACTTTCTGTTCTTTACCAGGGTTAACAATACTAAACAAAATACAGTCATGTAAAAAAATATTTTCTAGCTGGGTGTGGTGGCCCAGGCCTGTAATCCCAGTACTCGGGAGGCAGAGGCAAGCTGATCTCTGAATTCGAGGCCAGCCTGGTCTACAAAGCGAGCTCAGGACACAGCCAAGGCTACACAGAGAAACCCTGTTTCAAAAAAGAAAAAAAAGAAAGTCAAAAATGTTTTATTTGCCATGTTGTGTGAGTACGCGTTTCTGTGAGCTGTGCACCTGTGCATGCAGGCACATATGTTGGAAGTGGGAAGTCGACATCAGGTGTTTTCCTCAGTTACTAGTCACTTTAGTTTTCAAGTCACAGACTCTAGCTGAATCTAGAGCTGACTGATTTGGCCAGGCTCCATCCCATCAGCTCTCTGGTTACAGATGCAAGCTGTGTTGCTATTGCCAGGTTTTATGTGAGTGCTGGGGTTTGAACTCAGGTCCTCAGGCTTGTGTAACAAGCACTTTACTGACTGAACTGTTCGTTTTAAGTGTATCTTTTAAACTTTGGATCATTTCATTTTTTGGTAAGGAGTGACATTTTATACAATCTGAACATTTACATAGTGGTTTATAATTCTACAGAACAAAACAGGAAAACAAAAGACAGTTTAATTGTTTGTGAATTATGTGTTTGTCCTTTAAGAATGTCAGGATTTTGATATTGGAGGTCTAGCTCACTGTTAGATGCTTTGAAGACCCTGGGTTCACTTTGAAGGCCCAGGGTGGGTTTGATCCTCAACTCTGGTGTTGAAGGGAAATGACACCAAAGCCAAACAAACAAATACCTCCAGCTTTTTTCTTTCTTTCTTTCTTTCTTTCTTTCTTTCTTTCTTTCTTTCTTTCTTTCTTTCTTTCTTTCTTTCTTTTCTTTCTTGTTTTGGGTTTTTTCAAGACAGGGTTTCTCTGTGTACCCTTGGCTGTCCTGTACTTGCTTTGTAGACCAGGCTGTCCTTGAATTCACAGAGATCCTCTGCCTCTGCTTCCCAGAGGGTTGGCACTATAGGTATATGCCACCAAGCCCGGCTCAGGCTTTTTCTTGAGATGAGAATTTTGAGATGTTTTTGCTTTTTTTTCTTTCTAAAACCATTAACAAATACAGCAGTGCATTTTCTTTTTCTTGATCCTCTAAAATATTCAGATTGGGAAATGGGAGAAAATAGTATTTTGATACCTATAGGTTAGTTAACTTGTGGTTTTGGGATGTATAATTTTAGGGCTGTCGAGATGGTCTAATGATTGAGAACACTTGCTGTTCTTTCTAAGGACCAGCTAAAACCACATGTAAGTCTAGTTTCGGAGCATGGGGTGTCCTCTTTCAGCCTTTGCAAACACCTGCACACAAATTGCATACATACAAACTGACTGACACATATCAGTAAAAGTAAATTGTTGTTCTAATCAAATTAGTTCACAAATAAAAACACCTTCAGTGAAGAATTTTTAAATTAAAAGAATGTGTTTCTTTAACAGGTTTCAATAATCCAAGACCTTGTTATTAATTATGAAGCTCCTCTTAAAATGACTGGCTTTTTTTTTTTAACCCTTCTGGTAAATTTAAACTAGACTAAATTGGAATTTAATTGCTCATTTCAATCACAGAATAATACTTTACATTTATTATATGTGTGCTACATAAATGGTTCCTTATTAGTTTTTAATTAGTGAATGCGAGTGTATTTACAGTGTTACTTAACTTAAACTTTTCGTAGTCTTGACTCGGAGTTAGTCTTACTTTACATGGAAACAGACTTGACAGGCTGAATGGCTGGCCCAAGATCAAGTTGTTAAATTAGAACCTTCTCACTGAATCCCTAAATCCTCTCCATTTTTTCTTGAATTCATTTTAATTGTGTCTAATTTGGTCCTTTGATTCTCTATGGGGACATATGTAAATGAAGACAATTCAGAAAATTCTATAGAATGTTCAAGGTATGGAGATAATCTCTTGATGTGCCTTTTCTGCTTCATTGCATTTGGGAGTTTGGACTTTTTTGTTTCTTGACTTCCTTTGCTTTTGTTGTCATACTTGCTAAGAGCATATATTTTGTACATGTAGGCAATTCTTTATTTTTCTGGTTCACTGCATTTTGCTTTCAATTTGAGAACTCATGGAGTTAGATAGATTGTTCTGTCTCTACTACTGCTTATTTGGAGGTAAGGAGTTAGAAGTCTGTTAAAGTATGATTTTATTTCTTTGCATGGCAGTTACTTTGTGAACTTGGTGCCATGGAGACAGGCCTTTTTCTGTTGAGATTGTGATCATTTTTGCTGAGCCTTTGCTCTTAATGATAACAATTGATTTCATTCTGATTGGAGAGATAAAACATGTAAGTTTTCTTTCCTTAGCGATCTTCCTGTAACAATTTAATTTGTTCGATTGCAGAGAATGGAGAAAAGGAACCCCAACAACTCTACTCTGGGTCCAGTATTTCCAGCATAGCACTTTGATACACTTGGTCAGTATTTGCTAGCTTTGGAATATGTTAATACTGTGATTGCTAGTACTCCAACTCTGTGAAGTTGGTTGATGCTGGTAGCTAAACTCTAGTCCTCCTGAAAAGTGAGCTACAAGTGCTTTTATCCAAAATTCAGTTTGTGCTGGGTGTGGTGCTTTATACCTTTAATCCCAGAATTCAGGAGGCAGACCCACACCTACCTCACTGAGTTCAAGGCCATCCTGCTCTTCATAGTGAGATCCAGGGTTGCATAATGAGACCCTGTCTTAAAATAAATAAACTTTAAAAATTTAGCTTGTATCCCAAATTTATCTCGATTATAATGTATGACTTCTTTTTAATTCTCTATAAAATCATCTTTCTTCAGTATTTCTTTCTGTGTATTTTCTGTGACAGTTTATAATTTAAGTTGTCAGAAATTGTTTAGCTAAATATTTGTCCTGTATCTTTTTCCTTTATCATCCCTCCTGTAATCCTTTCCTAATACACATGATACTTGGTTTTAATTAAAAATACAGGCTAATAGAACAGAATAGAAGGCCCACAAATTGATTCAAATATATTTTGGAAACTTGGTATGTAGCCATAAGTACTTTTAAAAATAAAGATAAAATTGCTAAGACAGTCAGTTATGTTGAAAAAAATTAAATGGCATTCCTATCTTACATTACACACACAGTACTTTCATATGGACCAATGAGCAAAATGTAGAAAACAAAATCTTCAGCTATTTGGAATGACAGCAGGGGTCTGTTTGGGCAACAGCAATGTTCTTCATGCTTGACGGGGAAGCATTTCTTTATTTTCTAAAGTATCAAGGAGGCATAATGTTTAAAAAGTTTCTTCAAGCTGAGCATGGTGGCACATTCCTGTAATAGAGTACTCAGGGAGGCAGAGGCAGGTGTATCTCTGTGAGTTGGAGGCCAGCCTGGTCTACAAAAGGCAGTCCAGGACAGCCAAGGCTACACAGAGAAACCCCGTCTCAGAAAAGCAAAACAAAACAAAAAAGTGCTTTCATTCTTCTTAGGTTTTTGTCTTAGCTAGGGTTGTCTTGCTGTGAAGAGACACCGCGACCATGGCAATTCTTATAAAGGAAAGCACTGGGGCTGGCTTCCAGTCAGACAGAGGTTTAGTCCGTTGTCATGGCGGGAAGCATGCTGGCATGCAGGCAGACATGGTGCTGGACAGGTAGCTGAGAGTTCTACATTCCATGTCAGCAGACAGCAGGAAGAGAGAGTGACACTAAAGATGCTTGACATACTAGTGTCTGGCGATACACAGATGCTTGAGCCTCTGAGACCTCAAAGCCCACTTCCAGTGTCATGGTTCCTCCAACAAGGCCACACCTCCTAATAGTGCCATTTGTTATGAGCCTGTGGAGGCCATTTTCATTCTAACAACCACAGTTTTCTATCTATTTGTATTTCTATGTTCTTAATACACTGTTTTTATAACTTTATATCTCCCTTTAGTACTTTGATCATCTTTTTTAGTTATTTATTTAACTTTCTGAGATAGGCTCCAGTCACCCAGGCTGGCCTCGAACTCGTTTTGTAGGGGTGATGATCTGAACTTCTGATCCCCCTGTCTCTGTCTTCTGAGTGCTAGAACTACCAAGTTTGCCCCAACATGCCCAGTTCTCTGTGGTGCTGTGGATTGAACCCAGGACTTCATTCACACTCTACCAACTGAACTACAGCGTACTGAGCTCTACTCATTGCATTTTTTAATGACATATAACAGTCGTGCTCAATAATGGGCTTCATGGTGTTATTTACATGAACATGTATAACATGAACTAATCAAATTCAGTCACCCGAGAAGTGTGTCAGATAAAGTGCAAGTAACATTGATATATTTGACTATATTAAAATTTAAGTATGTATAGCAAAATAGTCGTAATCAAAGTGAGAGAGAATTAGAGAATGTATCCAACCTATGATAATGACAAAAATTTTGGCAAGAACTTGGGGGCTGGAGAGATGGTGAGTTTCTCTTCCAGAAGACCTGAGTTTGATTCCCAACACGCATGTTAGGTGGCTCCCGACTCCTTTGATGTCTCTGGCCCTCTCAGACATCCACACGCACATAAATGCACACATAGATCTATGATTAAAACTAAGTCTTAAAAAAAAACTCCTAAGAATTCACTGAAATAACTATCTAATACACATTAAATGTGACATTGAGACCTTGTAAGGAAACCATGTTTACAAGTTAGAGAGCTGAGTTTTTAGTTAAGATACTTTGAGGTAAATAGTCTACATCTCAAAAGAAAAAAAAAAGCCATTATATATCAAGAAGAGACCTTAGTGCTAGATGAAAATAAGGCGCCATTGTGGCCTGTGGTGCTGAGGTATCGCTGGTATCATTCCCGTGCATGCCTAAATGCTAGAAGAGTTAACTAGATTCTAATTGTGCGTTGATAGTTAGGAAAACCCTTATAATTTAGAAGCTACAGAATAGCATTGCTTATTGTCAGATAATACTTCTACTTGGAAAAATGCCATCCAAATATAAATGTGAAAAAGAAAGTAGCAAGACACTGTAAGAAGGGCAGAGGAAATGAGTAATTTACAGAAGTGGAAAATGGAATAGCCAAAACATGTCTTCTCTAAGTAATCGACAAAGTACAACTAAAGCACTAAGCATTCTGTGCCCGTAAGACAGACTGAACTTTAAGTCTGTCAGGACTAAGTGTTGTTGGATGGTGTGATGATTTTTACACATACACACACACACACACCGTCTCTCACTTTTTTGCTCAACTTTCATTAAAGGAAATTTTTTTATAAAAATAACCTTTTTGGGGAGTCAATCACTGTGACATACAATATTTACAGTAATACTAATAGTTTATTTAGCATTTATAAAGGGAAATAGAAAAATGGCTTTAATGCTTTTGAGTACTAATTATATACGTGGTATCATTTAATCAATAGTTTTGTGTATGTTAGTACTGTGATACAATTAAGATGCTTAGAGGTCAAACACTGCCCTGGCTGGAGATGACTGCTAGTTATTTGGAGCCAGTACACTACATTGGGAGTCTTTGGTTCTAAGCCCATGTCTTTTGTGTTAAATTGGAGTCAGAATTATGTAACTGTAGCAGAAGTGCTCCTGGAGCTGAGATGTCATAGGCTTTATTAAGCCTTTGTACATTGCTATTGCATATACAAAGTGGTGCAAGCCGTATTGGGAGAGGGTTAGAAAAAGTGACAGTCATTAGGAGAAAAATGAATCAGAAGAACAGTAATATTGTTTCTGTTCATGTAGCACATTCTCAGGTGTCTGATATTTTACCAAAAAAATTTAAAAAAGAGAGAGAGAAAGCAATTGAAGCTTGGAAGAGGATACTCAGACCGTCCCTGGTCACACTGTGGTTAGCACTGTGATTCATTGTCCTTCCCATTGCATCCCAGATGTCAGATTAGAAGACACTAAAACAGGCATAAAAATCTATCTGGAAGGTGAAGGGTCGGGATTAGAAGTATATAGTTAGAAATTAGTATATAAATTTTAAATTAAATTTCAGTCCAGCAATTTAAACAGAAAACTAGCGTGTATCTTCAGGGGCATAAGAGAATGAGAAACAGGTCTACCTATAAGTGAATGAGTGAAATACTCACAGTTACAGATTATTTACAGTTTAGGGTCGTGGAGAACTATAGGTGCTTGTTTAATAGTTCCTTATGGTACTCTTTTTTAGATAAAGTAACTTTTTTGTGAAGATAAAGTCATCATAAAATGGAAAATATACATAGCTATAAAGGATGGAGAAGATAAATCTTATTTCTTTTTAAGTCTGGAGATAATACATTTTTAGACTTTTTTATTTTGAAAGCGACTCTTGCTGCAAAAGCTCATGCTGGCCTTACATTTGCCGTTTTCTTGCTGTCACCTCCTAAGCATAGGGAATTTGTAGACTTTAATAAATTCCCAAGAATTGAACTCATACTAGAAAGTAGGCTGAAAAAAAGACCAAAGAGTGAAAATATTTCCATAAATATACCTTTGCCATCTTTCTTTAAATCACACAAATATGTCTGAAATAAATATGTTCCAACAGATGATAGAAATACAGTGCCCTACATTGAAGTCAAGTACTTTAGATCTTATGTTTTTATCTTTCGCTTATCTTTAAGCCCGAACTAACAAACATTTGTAACATCCAGATCTTTGTGTGTGTTTGTCTGTCTGTCTGTCTGTCTCTCTCCTTCTTGAGACAAGGTCTAGCTATATGCCTCAGGCTAGTTTTGAACTCAAAGTCCTGCCTCAATCTACCAGGTGCTGGGATGCCAGGCAACACTATGTTCAGTGTTGCCAGGTTTTAATTGCACATGGCAGAAGTAAAAGTGAAGTAAAAGACTTGTTATGACAGCAGGTACTTACTGTTAAGCTCAGATAATGGACAAAGAAAGTGGCAGTGCATAACCTAACCTGCAGGACAGAGCGTGGGAGAATGAAATGGTTACTAAGAGAGACAATAACAGTATTGGATCTTTGCAATAGTGACCTTGAGTCAGCAAGAGAACGTTAAGTAGCATGAAGAAAAAGAGGGTGGAAAAAAGATAGGTAATATTTATGGGATTATTGTTGTTTTAAATAGTTAAAATAAGAGCTTCGGTGCTTAAAATTAGCTATAGTAATCTGGAGTCTGTTCTGTACAAAGTGGTGAGCATTCCCATAGAGCTGACTAAGCAGAACTTTGTAGTTTAAAGCCACTAAGGAGTGCTGCAGGGA
>CM053745.1:27162472-27255102 GCA_028658305.1 Pachyuromys duprasi | reverse complement strand
TTTGTTTGTTTGTTTGTTTAAGATTTATTTATTATGTATACAATGTTCTGTCTACATGTACACCTGCAGGCCAGAAGAGGACACCAGATCTCATAGATGGTCGGGAGCCATCATGTGGTTGCTGGGAGCTGAACTCAGGACCTCTGGAAGAGCAGCCAGTGTTCTTAACCTCTGAGCATCTCTCCAGCCTGAAAGGAAGTTTATACCAAAACTTTAACATTGACTTTGGATACTAATATTATGAGTTAATTTTTTTTCCTCAAATCTCTATTACTATTATGCCTTTTGACAAGTTTAAAGTTGTATGGATTGGCCTGGAACTTTTTACTGCTTTCATATTCCTGAGTACTGACATAATAACCAGGTGCCATTGCATTTGGTTTTATGGGTAGGCCTCATACAAGTTAAACAAGTGTGCTACCAACTGAGCCTTGCTTTATGTATTTTCTGTCTTGAAAATTTATTTGTATCCTGTCTTGCTTTGGAAAAGATTTTAGGCAGCTTACACAAATTTCTAAAATTTAGGCAGCATTAACGAAGATTAGATGATAGATGATAGAAAAGGAGTTGGAGACAAAATGAAAAATGTATCAAAATTAACTGTGCTCTACTTTAAACTATATATATATATATATATATTAATACATTTTGTCTCAGTTTTGTTATTAAAGCAGACGTCTCCATTCTACTATATATGGAAGAAATACTTGCATTTAAAAAGAATTAGATTTCTAGGTAGAATGAACAGAGAATTTCTCTTTAAGACAGAGGACAGGGGCTGGAGAGATAGCTCGGCTGCTAAGAACATGCATTGCTCTTCCAGACAATCTGAGTTAGAGTCTGAGCATCTCATCAAGCAACTCACAGGGCCTGTACCTTCAGCTCCAGGGATTCAACACCTCTGCCCTCTGTGGGTACCTGTGCATAAACCCCAATGCAGATACACTCATACACACAAATAATAATAATAATTATTATTAAAGTAATAATTTTTAGAAAAGCTGGATAATAAAACATTTCTTTTTCAATAATTGTGAGAAATAGTTTTTGAAATATTAAATTCTAAGAAAAAGAAAAATGTCTACCATGTAAAAATAAAACAGTCAAAAGATCATTTTGTACCTGTAAGTTAATATGTATAGCGTTCTCAACAAATTCCGACAAACATGTGTGAAATTCAGAGGACAGTTTGATGGCGTTTGTTTTCTCCTCCCACTGCATGGGGCCTGGGGATCAACCTTGGGTCTTAAGGCTTTACCGGCTGAGCCATCTCACTCACCTTCCAGTTTAAATCTGAGCAAACAGAAGCCAATAGTGATGCCAAGGAGAGTGTTTTGAACAAATTGTTTTGAAACCACTAGATCAGATTGTTAAAGTTAATTGACTCTCTTCCTTACAATCTAAGGAAAAAAACCAAGATACACCTTAGATGTAAAAAGAAGAGCAAAAACTGCAAACCTACCAGGTGTGGTGGTGCATGCCTTTAATCCCAGCACTTGTGAGGCAGAGATCTCTGTGACTCCCGAGGCCAAGCTGGTCTACATAGGGAGTTCCAGGAAGTCAAGGCTACACACAGAGAAACCCTGGCTGATAACAAACAAAGCTTCTAATTGGGGATAGAGTTCTTGGGACACACCCATACACTCACAAAACTGTAATAAAACAATAAAAACACAAAGTGAGAATCATCAATAACCCAAGCTTGTGCAAATCCACAGTGTAATGAAAATAAAACAAAAATGTAAGCTCTAGTTTGGGGAAAATGTCAGTTATATGGATACTGGCAAATAAAAACATTTGCAAAGATGCCCGTGTCATTCATTATCAGGTAAATACAAATCAAATTCATGAGAGTTCATCACATACTCACTAGAATATCTGAAATTAATTCTTAATGTCTTTCAGCCGTTAATTGCCATGAGAGTTTCAATGAGTCTTACTCTCCCACAGTTGAAGAGGTAGAAGAATTTTAATTCAGAACATGGCTGCCCTGGCAAGAGGGTACATCCAGAGTCCTTCTAGGTTTGTGTGATCCAGCTGGAATACAGATACATCTTAATCTCAGGAGACAGAGGCAAGCACATCTCTGAATTCAAGGCCAGCCTGGTTAGAGCAAGTTTCAGGTAAAAAGTAAAAATAAAAATAAATTAAAAAAAAAAGCTTAGGTCCAGGCATGGTGGTACATGCCTTTAATTCCAGTACTCAGGAGATAGGCATGCAAATCTCTAAGTTCTAGTCAGTTTTGTTCAAGTAGTTTGTTGAGTCAGTGAGTTGAGGGGCAGTGCAGTGGTTATTTGTGGCATCGGTTCCTGGAGTTCAGTGGCAGTCTTACCGGGAGAGTTTTGCTAAGACGGGTTGAAGAGCGAACAAGCTAGACATAGGTAAAGACAGAACAAGCCAGAGAATGAGAAGGAGCCATGAGATTAGAACAGATTGCTAGAGTTCGTTTGAGGCCAAGCAGATCAGTCAGAGTTTGAGAGAGAAACTGGTTTGAGTCAGTCAGCGAGGGAAGGAGTGAGAGCCGGAACAGCTGGATTGAACGAGCCAGCCAGAGTTCAGAAAGAGCTAGAAAGGGTGAGAGCTTCTTCAGTAGCAAGTCTCAGCAGCTGAAAACATTCTAGGCCTAGATTAGATTAGTTTATAGGCCTAGAAGCTTCCAGGGCTAGGCCTAGGTTAGCAGACACTTTCTAGAAACTTGAAAAGATTGAGATGATAAGTTTCTACTGTCCCAAAAATACTTTTTCTAGTATGGACACATAATAATAACATATAAACCAGAAACTTCATACAAAATAATTTATTGCAGCATTTCCTAGGTTGGCATCATTATACTGTGAATTTTTCTCCTCTTAATAACTATGAATCTAAAGAAATAAAGGAAAAAGCACTTTAACTAGTAGAACTTACTAAATAAATCTCCTTTCTGGGTTTTTATCAGATAGCAGACTTACAAGTATACTGGCATTGTTGAAAAACAGAGTGATTCTATTATATAAGATATGACAAAAAGAGCTCCCCCCAATAGTGTTCAACAACATTATGATTTAACAGTTTAATTATAGCTTAAGTTCTCATCTAAAATTTCGCCAAAGAGTTCATGAATGGCTGTGTGGATGACAGTGTTGCTTAATATGTACTCTGCCCAATCACGATCCCTTGAAGAAAACTTTTCAAAATAAGCTACTTGATAACTCTCTAAGCAACTCAATAAAGAAAGCCTAATTCCTCCACAATGGTCTGTGGGACTAGAAAAGATGCACAACAAATTTAACAGTCAAATTTACATGATGCAGAGGTGAACCAGTCTTCATGTGCTGAGTTGTTGACACCAGTGTATCCTTACTCAACCATAAAGTCTCACTTTATGGCTCTGACAAAGAAATAATCATAAAAGTTAAGGCTAGAAAGAAAAAAGGGAGCAAATCACATTACCTACCAAAATGGAAAACATGGCTATTTCTTAACATACAGTTACCACTTCAAAATAAAACAATCAAATAAACAAGCCAATAAAGACAAGAGGTCAAAACAGATTCTGAAACTAGAACCTAAAGAAAACAGCGTGAGGGCTGGCCACACCTTAATCAGCAACTGAAGTATAATACAGATGCAGCAACACTCATAATTCAGGAGTGTAAGACTGTTCAAGTACAAACAAGTAATTTTAACAGGTGTCTAGGTGAGGACAGACACAGCATGAAATAAGCTTACACAATACTCGATTTAAAACTTCTATCTAAATATTTTATTTCATATCAGTGTGAAAATTGGTACACTGAAGAAGAAGCCCTGAAGTGAATTCAGCTTCAAGACTGAAGGCGCCAACTTCCCACAAGATTTCAAAGTTCACGTGTCAAGAGCTTATGGCCAGCTGTGTGGTGCAGTGCAGCGCTGGGACCAAGAGCTTCATTCACATCAGGCAGAAAAGCAGGTGTAAATGGAAACAGGCTATAGCAAGCCTTCCCGTACTCTTCAGACTGGGAACTAGAGTTCCCAAAGCTGCCATCCAGCTGTGCCTCAGAAACCTTTGTTAGAGTCTAGTGACACCAGAACAAAAGATCAATTGTATGAAGATAAAAAATCAGCTCAGCTAATACTAATTTTAATCAGCAGACACAACTTATTCCTTACTCCAGAGAGAGACTTCAGTTGCTTCTTCCTATCTGTTGTAATCATTTCAAATAAAGAACATTAAACTCCAACTCTGAGCTAGTCATGGTGGCACAGGCCCCTCTGATGCCAGCACTCGGGAGGCTGTAGCAGGATTCCAACTTCAAGTCCTACATGAACAGGCACTAAAGTGCCTCTGTGTATGCGCTAGGATGAGGCACTTCATGCTTTGTTACGTCAGTTAAATCAAACTCAACTATGCAACAGGTATCACATAGCAAGACCCTGTCTTCAAAAAAGAAAAAAGGCAAGATGTCTCGGCAGGTGAAGGCACTTTCGGCCTGACGATCTAAGTTCAATACTTGGGACCCGTATACAGAAAAGAACCAAATCCCAAAAGTGGTCCTCTTACTCTCACACTCATGGAACAGACCTCTTCTCCCCAATAAACAAAGGGGGAAAATTAAGAGGGAAAAACACTCTAAAGGCCTTAAAAAGACAGTGTTAGTTTTTGTTTTATTAGGGCAGCTTAGCATCAAACTGCGTATGTAGTTGGGGCTAGCCTTGATCCTCCTGTGTCGTTTGATGCTTTTGAGTCCTGGAATTACAGGCATGCAATGCCATATCCAGGAAATGGCTTTTACTGGTAACAGTAGTTCACATTACTAAGTGCTTCTATGTATGAGCTAGGATTGAGGCACTCCATGCTGTTATTTCAGTTAACTCAAAAGCCAACAACTATACAACTTGAACACCAGAGCTTAATAATGGGTAGAGTCCATAATATTCCCACACTCTGCCAAAGTTTGGCTATGAATCTCAGCATCTGCTTCAGTATTCTTCCGGGTAGAGTCTTTCAGAGGCTGCTATGAACATGGTTGAGCAAATGTCCTTGTTGTATACTTGAGCATATTTTGCATATATGCCTAGGAGTGGTATGGCTGGATCTTGAGGTAGCACTATTCCCAATTTTCTGAGAAAGCGCCAGATTAATTTCCAAAGTGGTTATCCATTCCCACTAACAATAGAAGAGGGTTCCCCAACCTCTCCAGCATGTGTTGTCACTTGAGTTTTTGATGTGTGCCATTCTGATGGGTTTAAGGTGAAATCTCAGGGTTGTTTAGTGAGAGGGGAGAGATAGAAAGACCTGGAGGGGACTGGAGCTCCACAAGGACAGCAACAGAACCAAAAATCTGGGCCCAGGGGTCTTTTCTGAGACTGATACTCCAACCAAGGACCATTCATGGAGATAACCTAGAACCCCTGCACAGATGTAGCCCATGGCAGCTCAGTCTCCAAGTGTGTTCCCTAGTAAGGGAAACAGGACTTGTCTCTGACATGAACTCAGTGGCCTGCTCTTTGATCAGCTCCCCCTGAGGTGGGGCAGCCTTACCAGGCCACAGAGGAAGACACTGCAGCCAGTCCTGGTGAGACCTGGTAGGCTAGGGTCAGATGGAAGGGGAGGAGGACCTCCCCTATCAGTGGACTGAGGGAGGGACATGTGGGGAGAAGAGGGAAGGAGGGCGGGATTGGGAGGGGATAAGGGAGGGGAGCTTCAGCTGGGATACAAAGTGAATAAATTGTAATAAATTAAAAACAACAACAACAAAAGAGAAGCTAGGGGTGGATGGAACAGGTATCAACACAATAAAGGGAATATAAAACAACAACAGCCAAAACAATGGGTAGAGCTGAGGTTTGCATCCAGGCTGAGCTCTTTGACCCACTTAGAACTACATTGTAGAGATACTTGTTTTGTTAGATCTTGCAATCTTACCTTCACATTTTTAGTTTTTATAGTTTCATGTAACCTAGTGGCTATAGCAATTGCTTTCTCTTGCCTTGACTTGTCCAGAAAACACATCATTTTAGCATCTGAAATTCCAAGACAGATGAAGAAGATGAGTAACACCTAAGGCTTCCATTTCATGTGATTTATCTGACCACTCACATGTGGCTTAAAGTGTTGAGTCAATCTGTGTGGGCTGGAGCGGGCATCCACAAACTCTGGGCACAAAAACTGTGACATACCCTTCCCAATGTCCTCCTATTTAGTAACATCTCACTTAAGTTTGGGGCTACAATGAGACTATGAATTACCATGGCAAAACTATCAGAGGAGCAGGTAAGTGCACTGGCTGCTCTTAAGAGGATCTAGGTTTAGTTTCTAGCACCCACGTGGCAGCTAACAACTATCTGTAACTCCAGTTCCAGAAGATCCGATACCCTCTTCTGGCCCCCAGAAGCACTACACACATATGTACCACATACATACAGGTAAACACTCATAATAGTTTAAAAAATAAATTTTAAAACAAAACATATTATCAAAGCTTTTTCTTCATAGTTATTAAACACTGAAAGAAGACTAATTTAACAATTTCCATGCTTAGAAACAACGTGATTCAAAATATAAGTACGGCTGTGCTATACCATCAAGAAGAATTTCAGCCAGAGTCACTTTTAAAAAGCTTAGCACCTCAAAAGAAAGCACCAAAAGAACAATTACTGTTACAAAGGAATATGGTCAAAGATGTTCCCATAGTTACAAAGAAAGTATTTTTAAGCTATTTAAAATAAAACAAAACCTAGTTCACATGTGTCCAGTAAACAATAAGGTCTATGTTCACATCACCACCATATTCTTCTTAACATAAAAGCAACTTTTATTTGCCTGATGTAATTGTCATCTCTGAAGCTTACAGCCTCAATAACTATTTCCCAGATATGCTTGGGGCCACAGTAACTGGGATTCTTTGGTGTTTTAGAAATAGAGAACTAAGGAGACAGGATAAGCTGGGGTTGGATGGAAGGGAAGGAGGTCCTCCCCTGTTGGTGGACTTGGAGGGGGCGGGGAAGAAGGAGATGAGGGAGGGAGTGGGAGGGTAGGAGGCAATGGGGGAGGGAGCTACGCCTGGGATTCAAAGTACCTAACCTGTGATTGAGATAAAAATAAATAAATTAAAAAAAAAAAGAAATAGAGAACGAGGGGTGGGCATGGTGGTGCATATCTCTAATCTCAGCACTTGGAAGACAGGCAGGTGGATCTCTGAATTGGAGGCTCTATACAATTACAGGGGGGAGTAGGTAGAGGGAGAGAGAAGGGGAGAAAGAGAGAGAATGAGAATGAGCATGTGGAGGCTGGAGAGAAGGCTCCGTAGTTAGGAACACTGGCTGTCCTTCCCGAGGACCCAAGTTCAATCCCCAGCACCCACATGGCGACTTACAACTGTCTGTAACTCCTGTTGTAGGGGATCCAATACCCCCATACAGACAGGTATGCAAGCAAAACATTAATGTACTGCTACTACTAGTAATAATGGTAAAAAAAATGAGCATCTGTGTGGCAGGTTGAGTTGGTTTCTGCTTCTGTTCTTTGGTGGCAATTTCATCATCCCCCTGTGCTGACCATGTATGCTTTTCCTCTTTGATGGTATGTAGGTTTCTGAACCAGTAGGTTTCTGATCCAGCTGGCTGCCTTCTATAGAGATGAACAATTCCACAAAGTTTTACTAAACATAAGTTTGTTTTACCTGGTATTAAATTGTAATGTGAAACTTTTGCATGGGAACAGAGTCTTGATCTCAGGGTGGGAAGAACGGGGGCTTGTCTCAGGCAGGATTCTGCCCTCCCTGGGCTTCTGTTTCTTGTTGGTAGAGTGAAGAGGATCTTCTAGGAAACAGTATTCTGTGATATTTTCAAACTGGAGGGCTCATCACTGGTACCTTCCCAGAATAAGTCCTATAGGGAAGGAAGGAATCGTTGGTTTCTCAACACTCAACTCAGAACACTTCTGTAAACAGGCATTTGGATATTTTTCCCACAAAGACCAGTTCCCTGACCCTAGCTTGGTGTCTTAATATGCTTTCCAATTCTGACCTTGCCTGCCTGAACTTAGTAGCCTCAGATTTCATGGGGTTAGGGCTTCAGTCCCACAAGGCTGCCGGCTGAAGTCTAGACATCCAGTGCTTCTGACTGACTGGCTGAGACCCCTTCCTCCACTCCCTCAGTCGGGCCATTTGCTAGAATGGCCGAAGAGCTCAGGGAAGCATACGCTAACTTCTTTATTATAAAGAATATTGGAAAGGATACAGATGTTCAGTCTGATGGAAGAGAGGCATAGGAAAATGATGAGGGAAGGGACACAGCTCTTTCATGAGTTTGGGGTGCTACACTCTCCTGGCCCCTCCAGAGGTTCATGGGAACCTAGAAGGCCCTCAAGCTATCTTCTATGGAGAATACATTAGGTATGGTAGACTTAAAATTGGTCCTTAGTAATCAGCTCTGTATTTAGCCTGCTTCTCTTCCTGTAGATGGGGATGGTCTGGGGTCAAAATTCCAGATCTCTAACCCTGTGGTTGCCTTTCTCCAACATTAGCCGCAATGTGAAGCTCTCCAGGATCCTCATTAGTACATGGTGCCAGAATATCATCTGGGGGGTTTCAAGGGTTTTAGGTGCTGTGGGCCAGAAAACAGTACCCCCCCCCAAATTGCAATTTAAATTTTGCAATTTATTTAATTAGGAGCGATTTTGTGTCATGCATTCATTCCTTGTACAGAACACTAACTGGTATGTAAATATTCATTGAATAAGAAATCTTATGATTGAAACATTCATTTGACTATTTAAGAACATATTTCACAGAATTGTATTTATTTGGTGGTCTTTAAATTATTTTTTCAGTTATCATACAAAGGCATGGTTGGCTTCATTTTAACATTTCTGTACATATATATTTTTATTTTGTGTTGTTCGTCATCTCACTTGCCTACCCCGAGCCATGTTCTGATCTTCCATATTATTACTAATAAAAGGAGCAGTTCATCAAGAAGATGCAGTACTTTGTAAATATGTATATGCCAAACATCGGGACTGCAAGGCTTATAAAACAAACACTAGCTGGGCATAGTGGTACATGCAAGGGGGAGAGAGAGGGAAGACAGAAGGATCTCTCTGAGTTTCAAGGCCAGCCTACTCTACATAGTGAGTTCCATGACAGCCAGCACTACATAGAAAGACCGTCTCAAAAAAACAAGCTAACAAAAATTGAATACAGCTTGGAAAATGAGAGCTTTGAACCTTGCATCTTAGACTTTTTTAAATTAGTTCCCACATGTTCATAAATGAAAAAAAGAGAGAAAGAGTCAGGTATGGAGGCACATGCCTTTAATCCCAGCACGTGGGAGGTAAAGGCAGGCAGATCTCTGTAAGTTTGAGGCCAGGTCTACAAAGTGAGTCCAGGACAGCCAAGGCTACACAGAAAAAACCCTATTGAAAGACTCAGACTCTTGTATAGAATCAGACAAAGGTCCAGAGACACTGACTTCCTAGTCTGTGGTTTTCTCTTCTGTGCACTAGTCTGCAGTGTTTGAAACACCAGTGATCTGCTGTTAATAGTTATTTCTTCAGTTAGCGTTTCCTGCTTCTCACCAGTGTTGTTGATGTCATAGACAAAATCTGCCTTTTCAACATGTACTGTGAAATCCTCAAGTCTAGTGTGAGCGCTCTGGTTACTAATGAGATCATTACAAACACTGCCCTGTGGCACTTGGGAGGAATTCTGAGTTGTCTTGAGTTGAGCTACAAGCATTGGATGATGGAGAGGAGGAGAGACAAGGAAAGTTGAATGGTTGGCAAGCTGGGAATATTATTCTTGAGACCTGAATATCAAAACCTAAACTCTAATCTCATTACTATTCTAGTCGCCTTCCCTCAAAGTCTGCCTTGTCCACAGGCAATGGAGGTCAGAACGTACAACTTGAGCCTTCTCTCTCCAACTGTTCATTAAAGCAAATGCTTAGTTCTGGCTCAATGGACATTGCCTAAGACTCCTGAGCCCTGCTGCTGCTTCTGCTGGAGTTTCCAGGATGCAACGGTTTTCTTGCTAATGTGTATAACGGCTCCTTAAGCCATTTTATTTCAGAGAGGAAGTAGTCCCTGGTGCACGTGTGTGTGTGTGTGTGTGTGTGTGTGTGTGTGTGTGTGTGCGTGCTCTCCCTCTTTAGTCCACTGCATCTGTTTCATAATTTCTTGCCCTTAATAATATAATTAGAAGTGGTGAATGTTAAGAAAAAAGAGAGAGAGAGAGAGATGTAGAGGAGATTGATTACAGCCACCTGGGTTGGGAGTGGGTAGAAGGAGTCTAGAACAGGACCCCGTGGCTGTCAAAGAAGGAAGTCGCAAAGCAGGCTGCAATGTCCACTCCCCTCGCTGGCTTTGCTTGCCATTTCCCAAGAATTGCATGTTTATATTAAGGGGTAGTGCCGACAGGAAATGGGGTAATGTTTGCTGAAGGTCAATTGTGTACAATTTTAATAAGGGGCTAGGGGGTCTGATAAGCAGAATTTGTTGGCTTTCTAGTATAAACACTTCACACAATGTCGAGCTGCCCAGGTCCTGCAGGAGCCACTTTGGCATTCCACTGGAAAATATGCCCGGAAGAGAGTGATAGCTTCCGCTGCCTTCGTAAGGTTGTTCTCGTATCAACAGAGTAGCATCGTGCAGGTCAGTTTCAGAAAAATCAGAGTTAGCTGTTGAAGGAGACCTCAAAGAATTTCCATCCAGCATATTTTCATCTGCCCAACAGGCATTTATATAGGTTTCTTTCCCACTGACATGAACCGTAGGAGCTAGCCAGAGGGCAAGGTGTTTTCCTTCCTGCCAACATCACTTGTATGGACACAAGTCTCAGTGCCGGAACACTTTCTGCCTTGACGCCTATGCTGGTTTGAATAAAAATGGTCCCATCGGCCCATAGGGAGTGGAACTATTAGGAAGATTTGTTGGAGGAAGTGTGTCATTGAGGAGAGGGCCTTTGAGGTCTCAGAAGCTCAAGCCAGGCCTGGTGGATCACTTCTACCTGCTACTTGTGAACCCAAATGCAGAACTCTCAGCACATGTCTGCCTGTGTGCCACCATGCTTCCTACCATGCCGATAATGGACTAAACCTCTGAACCGTACGTAAGCCAGCCCCAATGAAATGTTTTTCTTTAGAAGAGTTGCAGTGGTCATGACATCTATTCACAGCAATAAAGCCCTAACTAAGAAATAGGCTCATATACTTGAATGCTTGGCCCTCGTTTGTGGAACTGTCTGGGAAGGATTAGGAGATGTGGCCTTGTTGGAGGAGGTGTGCCCCTGGGGTTGGGCCTTGATATTTCAAAAGCTCATACCATTTTCAATTAGCTTCCTCTGCCACCAACTTGTGGATAAGGATGTACTCTCTCAGCTACTGCTCCAGAACTATGCCTGCCTGCAGCCACGATGGCCATGAACTCCAACACTGGGCAACTGTGAGGCCGAAATTAAATATTTCCTTTTACGAGTTGACTTGTGGTGTTTTGTCATATGAATAGAATAGCTTGGGAGCAAGAGACCTTTCTTCCTGTCAACATTGCTTGTGTGGGTGCAAACCTGTTTACCTCAGTGTTGGAACATTTTCTGTCTTGTCAGCTCCAGACAAGACAGAGGGTGGACACACTGTAAGAAACTTTTTTTTTTTCAGTACCGTGTCTTCTCACTCTCTTTTATTCTCGAAACTCTAAGATGATGATGTTGTGGGATACAGGCCTACCAGTTTTAGTCCTGGGGAATTATCTTGGATAATTTATCAGAAACAAAAGCTGGCTTATTTCAGTTAGCATAATGTCTTCACAGTTCATTCATGTTGTTATATCTTTATTGTAGAATTTTGTTATTTTTTTTAACCTTTTTGAGATAAGCTCTTGCACTGCAGCCTAGGTCAACTTCGAATTTAAGATCTTCCCGTTTTCCTTAGTGCTAGTATTACATGTGTCTACCACCATACCAGGTTTTCTATTTTTAAAGGTGAATAATATTCCATTTTGTGTGAATTTCACATTTATTTACTCATTTGCCAATGCACACTGGGTGCTTTCCCTAGCTTGGCTTTTGTGAATATGTTGTACATGAGAATGCAGATCTCTGTTAAGAATCTTGATTTCAATTCTTTCCTGTGTGTCTGTATGTGTGAGTGCACATGTGCATGTTCATGTGAAGGCTAGAGGTCAACTTCAGGGTCATCTGATACTGCCCACTTTGTTTTTGGACATAGGGTCTCTTACTTGTCCGGGATCTCACTAATTCCACCAGGCTGGCTTCCAGCTAGCCCTGGGCACCTGTGTGCCTCCACCTGCTCAGTGCTGGGAATATGCACACACACACACACACACACACACACACACACACACACACGTGCTTGCGTGCCACAGCGCCTGGCTTTTATGTGGGTTCAGGGGCTTGAACTCACTGTGGGGCAACCGCTTCACTGACTGACCTGCCTCCACAGCCCTGGTTGCAGTTCTTCTACATAAACACCCAGAAGCGTATTGTCCAGATATGGTCTTTCTCTTACTAGTTTTTAAAAAAAACTGCATTGCTGTTTTCTGTATGTACAACTGCACCATTTTAGGTCTGACCAACAGTGCATGAAGGTTCAGATTATTGTACATCTCAGCAGCATTTGCCTTTCGGATTTTGGCAACAGCTTTCATGACAACTCGGAGTGTGTATAAGCCAATAATTTAAAAATAAATACTAATGATTCCATTTCCATGAGGTATGGAAAATGGTCAACTTCTTAAGACACACACACAAATGGAAGAAGTAGTTGCCAGGGACTGTGTGAAGGAATAAATAACTAATCAATGGGTGTGCAGTTTCACTTCGGCGCGGTTAGTAAGTTCTAGAGACCTGCCTTTACTACATCATCCTTACAGCCAATCATACTATATTGTGCCCTTGAAATATTTTCAAGAGTAGATTTCAGATCAAGTGTCTTCACTTTTTAACCACTGTAGAATAAGGCCAATGAGGGTTTAAAAAGTAACAGTAAAAAGAATTTTATGTTTAATTTAATAGAAGTGAAAAATTATATATATATATATATATATATATATATATGAGAAATTGGTGTGTTAGTTGTGTACAAAATGGACCACTCTTGAGTCATTAAAAAAGGATAATTAGGCCAGACATCGAAGGCAGTCAGGAGGCAGAAACAGATGCATTTCCAAGAGTTCGAAGCCACCTTTGTCTACATAGTAAGTTCCAGGCCAGCCAAGTATACAAAATGAGACCATGCTTCAAAAACAAAACGTACTGACAAGGAAAGAGTTCCATAGTATAATATTGAGGGAAATACATCACCATGTAAACATATGTGACTTTAAGCTGTATTCATGTTCATACATTTCTGTCCTGTATTTGTGTACCTTTACGTGTGGTAGCCTGAGATAATGGTTACTTTTCTGCATTATTTTGTTAACACTGAATATTCATTATTATTACATAAACACTAAAGCGATTTATAAAGCGTCATAAAATACTATGATTATATTCCTATATTAATAGCCTAGAGAACCATATGACGAACACTGTAGACATTATCTGTCTGATAGCGAGGACAACAACAATAAACGCCAAAAGCAAACCTGAAGACAATGTGAAACACTTGATAGGAGGAGGATTGTTTCAAGTGATGTAAAATTGAGATAAAAGTTCTTGGGCATAATTCCAGTACTTAGCAGGGTTAATATGAGTTTGATGATGTCCTAGGCCACAGACATGCCTAAGCTACCAAGCGAAACTTTGTCTCAAATCCAGATAAGAGCCCTTAGAGGAGAACAAGTGAAGTTTATTTGTTCTTTTCCTGTTGCTGTGATATATCGCCACCACCAGAAGTAACTTACAGAGGGAAGAGTTTATTTTGGTTATGGTTCTAAAGGGTGAGTCCATAATGGTGAGGAAGGCGTGAGTGTGGGCAGCCAGAGCAGGAAGCTGGGAGATCACTTTCTTAACTACAAACATGTAGAGGGCGGGAACTGGAAGCAGAACATGGCTGTAAATACTCAAACCCATCCCCAGTGACCAAACTCCCTCCATATCCTAAATGGTCCGCAGCCTCTCCAAACACTGCCACCAGTCGGTAACCAGGTGTTCAAATACAGGAGCCTGTGGGGAGTTTCTAATTGAAGCCTCCATATGGACGGCCTTCTTCCAAAGCCTGAGGACCTGACAATAGGCGTTGACTTTTTGTTGACCCCTCATCAAGTTCCAGACTGGAATTTGGAAGGGAGAAATTGTAACCAAGTTAGATTTCAAGTTAAATCTTAATGGAGTAGCCTGTGGGTTTTAAAAAGATAATACTGTTTGTTCTCTGATAAGTTCATACAAGTATAATGTGCACTTGGATTACTGTAACCATCCCCCGATAGGCCTTCTACCTCTACTATACTCCTGCTCCCTGCTCACATTTGTGACTCTTTGGTGTTTGGTGGGGATATGTTGTTTGTTTGTTTTGGTTTTGGTGATGCACTGAGTTTAGCCAGAATCATCTCTGTGACTGTGGATCTATTGGTGGGAGCCTGCTGGGCATTTCAGTGTGCCCTCGGTGCATACACAGATGAAGACAATAAATGCCCCCCCTGGAATTGCTTGTTTTTAGATGGCAGATTCAGAACCAGGTATGACAGTGTGCACCGGTAATCCTACTACCTGAGAGGCTGAGGCAGGAGGGTTACTGTGAGTTTCAGGTCAGCCTGAGTGTCTTAATCAGGGTTTCTATTGCTGTGATGAAAACACCATGATCAAAGAAACTTGAGAAGGAAAGGATTAATTTGGCTTACACTTCCATAGCACTGTTCATCACTGAAGGAAGTCAGGACAGGAATACAGACAGGGCAGGAGGCAGGAGCTGATACAGAGGCCATGGAGGGGTGCTGCTTACTGGCTTGCTCAGCCTGCTTTCTTATAGCTCCCAGGACACCAGCCCAGGGGTGTCCCCACCTACAATGGGCTGGGCCCTCCCCCATTAACCACTAATAAAGAAAATGACTTACAGCTGGATCTTATGTAAGCATTTTCTCAATTGAGGTTCCCACCTTTCAGACTTTAGATTGTGTCAAGTTGATAGAAAATTATCCAGCACACTGGGCTACATAATGTACCAAGACTCTGCCCCAAGGGAGGGAAAAGGCATTCCAAACAAATACCGACAACATTAACTTTAAGCTAAAATTAGTCAAAGAAAATCATGTCCTGTGATTAAAGGAACAATCCATCAGGGAACATCAGAGCACCTAGCTTCATAAAACAAACATTGTTGCATGTAAAGACACAGAATAACAGCATGGTAACAGTACAGTAACAGCAGGGGACTTCAGTATCCCATTCTCACCAATAGCAGGCTACCCCAATAAAAGTAACCAGAGGAACGTCTGAGTTAGAAGACATCACAGATGTCTACAGAACATTCCATCCAAACACTGCAGAATACAGATGCTCTTGGCTGGGGATGGAATGTGCTGGAACTGTCAAGTTCCTGCCTTGGCTTCCCTAGATGAGGAATGTAACCTGGAGTTGTAAGCGGAACAAACCCTTTTCTCCTTTAAGTTGCTGTTTGTCTGGATCTTTTCTCATGGCAAGAGAATGGAAACCAGGGTCTGAACCCACCTTTGTGCTGATACTAGAACCTGGATAATTTATAAAGAATAGAATTGCATTTCTCACTGGTCTGATGGCTGAGAAGTAAAGATCAAGGGGTTGCCAGTTTCTATGAGGGCCTTCGTATTCCGGTCATCTCACATTGGGAGGAAGAATGGGATGAGAGGAGGTAGTGGGGGCAGGGGAATAAAGTTGGTTTTATTTATAATTTAGTAGTGTTTGAGGCAGTGTGGATGTGTTGTTCATGGTTGGTCTTGGGTTCTGAGCTCCAGGTTGGTCCTTCGTGCCTCAGCTTCCCAAGTAGCTGGAAGTACAGAACCCTGCCACTTTATCCAATCCACCTTGCTTTTGTACGATGCCCACTCCCAGAATACATTGATGTACTAGTGAGGACCGAGTTCTCCCGACCTCTCCCTTTCTCAGGTTGGCTCCACAGCCTTGTGCATGTTAGGCAAGTCTTCTGACACTAATCTGTATCTTGGGGGCCCTCGTTCTTTATTTCAGAGTTTTCTTTTAGCTAGGCGTCTTAGTTGCTTTTCTATTGCTATAAAGAAACATGGTGATCAAGGCAGCTTATTTTTAAAAGCATTTAATTGGGAACTTGCCCACAGTCTCAGAGAGCGAGTTCACGATTGTGATGGGAAGCCTGGCAGGCTGAGCTGGCGATGAGAGCTCACAAGCAGGAGGAAGGGAGAAACCTTAACAGGAAATGGCCTGGGATTTTGAAATCTCAGTGACTACCCTCAGTGACACATCTCCAAGAAGGACCAAGCCTCCTAATCCTTCCCAGTCAGTTCTACCAACTGGAGAGAAAGCGTCCAAACAAAAGAGTTCATGGATCCATTGTCCCTAAAACCTCATAGTAAGTAATCCCATTCCTAGAGATGATATTCCATCTCCACATAGTTGTTCACAACAGCACTGTTTGTAGCAGCCAAAACAAAAGCAAAAAAAAAGGGGGGGGGGAGAAAAAGAAAAGAAAAATAATTTCCAACAGCAGATGAGCAGATCACTAAATTGTGGCATATCTCTAAATGGAATATTATGTGAAAGGATGCCATGCTGGCGTGTGCTCCAGAAGGGATGAACCTTCAAGACTCAAAGGAAAGAAGCCAGTGCCAACTTGTCTAAATCCAGGCTAGGAAATGACCAGAAGAGGCAAATCCATAGAGACAGAGTACATTGGTGACTCCTGAGGCCTGGGTATGTGTGCATGGGGAAGGGATCGGGAGGGACTGTGGATGGGTGGACTTTGTTCTGCAGGGTTGGAATTTTTCTAAAGATGGGGCCAGCAAGAAGGCTCAGGGGATAAAGGTGCTTGCCACCAAATGTGGTGGCCTGAGTTGGATCCTTGGAACCCCCATAGTGGAAGTAGAGGACTGACCCCTGCAAATTGTTCTCTGAGGGCCCCAGGCACGCTGTGACACACACTCACAGACACAAACAGAGAAAATAAACGTAGACATAAAGGGGAATGTCGTAAAGTTAGATAAAATGAGTGGGGTTGTCATGGGCTAAGAAAGAGGATTCAGCACCGAGGAGATGCATGGGCTTCACGAAGAGTGTACTGAAATACCCCACATACCAAGAAGGGGACTGGAGCCTGACTCCTCGGGGAGCGCCCAGCACTCATCTTCCTCTATTACATTCTTCGCTGTGTTACTCATGGCCACAAATACAACAGCCCAGTTTGGGCCTAGACCAGTGCAGAATATAGCCTGTGAAGTAAGAGGTAGAGGTGCCAATGGGTGCAAAAGAAATCCAGAATGCACATTGGACCACTGCCCGGAAGTAAGGAGGACACTGATGTCAGGGCTAATGTCTGTGGTAATTCTCTCTCATGATCCTGCTACTTGGAAACACAGTTCTGCCACACGGAGACAGTGCAGGTTCGCCACACAGCCTCCGTGATCCGTCTGCTCAGAGCCCTTTGAAGAGTCAACAACCGCATCTTTCTGAGAAGGCACAGTTCCTTAAAAACATACCATTTCAAAAAGAACGAATTCAGCGTAAGAATTGGTGTATTGGGATTCTACATAAAAATAAACGTGTCTGGCCAGGGATGTGTGTGTGTGTGTGTGTGTGAGAGAGAGAGAGAGAGAGAGAGAGAGAGAGAGAGAGAGAGAGAGAGAGAGAGAGAGAGAGAGAGAGAGAGAGAGAGAGTAGGTGTGTGTGGCGCAGATTAGGTGTAGGGTTCTGGCCTAGAATGTGAGCCAATCCAAGACATGAAACAAATGAATAAACAGACAAAAATAATCAAAAATATTGAAAACAGAATCTGGGTTAAGTGATACAGCGTTCCTGGAGTGTCTGTGGGGGGCTCCCTTCCTCCCTTGAAAACTGTTGTGTACTCTTCAGCTCCCTAAAATCTACGATTGTCAGATCACAGAGTCCATTGCGCCAGAGGGTTTCCTGGGCCTGGTGGTGTCGTGAGCAGAATCTACCTGTAGGTGGAGACAGGCTCCTGTCTCCAGTCCTAACGGGTTGCTCTAACGCAGCGGTTAGGGGACCACAAGGCAGCTCACCTTAGACCAAGCGCTTTTTCTGTCCAGGCCTCTCTCCCCTCCTCCCCCGTCCCGCAGTGCAACCCCTATCAGCCAGCCAAGCTGCCCGGACCCGGGGACCTCTCCCCGTCTGAGGGTTGCCACAGAACATAGAACTATTTGTTTTTCTTTTCTCTGGTCAGGCCAGGACCTGCTTTGAAACTCCCAACCAATGCTCTGGGCTTTCTTAATCGTTTTCTATCGTTCCCCTCCTGGTGCAGCTGCCTCCAGGTGGCTGACCTCCGGGTGGGTGCTTTATCTTGAGTAGCTTGGTTGTTTTTCTCCTCTCCTCCAGTCTCCTCCCTGCCAGGCAGCCAGGAGAGTCACAGCTCTCCTTCCCTGGGGTTTTCTTTCTAGATTCTAAAAATTGTCCTCCGGCTTCTCTACATGTTGGAAGTTCTGTTTGAGAAACCTGACAGAAGAGCTTGATTTCCCAGGTATCCTAGGATGGCTGCGGAGGGCCACTCTCCCACCTCCAGACTCTGGGCACACTTCCGCCCTACTTTTAGATTCTTTAATTGGCAAAACACACACGTACAGGAAACAAAAATAATTCTCAAAACTTAATTCAAGAAAAAGGTTCGAGGCCAAACTGGGCTATATAATGAGACCCTGCCAATCAAGAAAGGGACATCATTTTTCCTTTAAACTTATACTTCCATACTAAATTCTCCGTTTTTGTTACCGATCAAGGAAGTTTCATAATTCTCTAGAGCTCAGATCACCATCTAAATTAAAATTATAAAAATTTAAACTTGCAAAGACGACCAGGTTCTAAGCAAGTTAAAATAAGTTATGTGTGTTAAATGTTTTCATAAATGGCTAACATAAAAGAAAATTTTTGTTAGGCTTTCAAACTCTTAGTCCATGAATCCCATGAAAAATACCAAACGTTAACGGATATCATTTATTTCTCTTTACTCTCTCTCCATACATAATCGATATATAGCTATTAACTTCGTTTAAATATACAAAAAAGGCAGATGAGCAGCGGGATGTATTCATCTGTTAGACTACAATAACTGCTTCATCACTTAAAACACTGTTCTATTCCTTAAGCACTTATGCAACCTTATACTACATTGTAAAGACACAGGCAGAGGAATCAACACTTCACTTCTTTGAAGTTCTCAGTCACTGTTTTGTTTCTTTGTTTTGCTAGAAATTCTGTTGATATTTCATGGAACATGCTGGCAGCTTCTTCCCGTGTGTGCTTGAGAGCAATGGGGAAACAATATGAGGTGCCCTATGCTGACAGTTTCAGGGTCCTGTCCCCCTCCTCCTCCACCTCCACCCACGGGATGCCTTGTGGGAGAGGCCAGGCTCAGCCCCCATTGGAACATCACTCTCATGAAGGCAGGTGAGCTTCTGATGGTAAATATCCCTGTTCCTGCTCTCTCGTGCCGGGGTGTGGACTACACCAGTTCCCAGAATTGCCTTTTTTTTATGCTTTCAATTCGTGTTTAGATATTACTAAAAATCATCCATATTGCAGTGGGTAGCTGTTCCTTTTCTGTCTGCCATTATTACACAGTGTGAATATATCATTGTTTATTGCTCTAGTCTCCTGCATATAATAGAGCTCAGGTTTTCACTTTTTACATGGCAGATCTTTTCCTTTATGGTTCTTTTCTGGCACACACTTAGAGTATTAGTTGTTTTGTGCCAAGGTGGAGCCCTCCAAGTTCTGCACTCAGGAGGTCAAGACAGGTGAAGCTCTGGGAACGGGAGGCAGAGACAGGTGGATCTCTGTGAGTTCAAGACCACCTGATCTACACATTGAGACCCTATTTCCAAACAGACAAGCAAACGAACAACAACAAAAATAGTACATGTTAGGAAAAAACAAGATACTTTAAAAACATTATTTCTAATTCTTCCGCCCTCTAGTCCTCTCCCTATTTTCCCTCTCCTCCCCTCCCTTCCTCTCTCTCCCTCTGTTCTCCTATCACTACTTTACAGTTTAAGCACGCATCTAGAAAAATAAACTAAGCATCCACCCAACTTAGAAAAAGAACTAGAGAGCTAAAGGGAATTAGAATCTTTGTCAGTTTTTTTTCTTTGTTTTTTTTTTTTTGCGGTTCCTGGGGCCTGAACATGGCTTTCACAAACGCTAGACAAGCGCTCTGCTCCTGAGCTGGGCTCTAGCCCAGTCAATGTATTCAAGCTCATTCTCTGTTTATCCCACCATGGTGCACATCTCTGGCACCCAACACTAGTTAACGAGCTGATTAACCCACTGTACTGGATTTGTTGTATGCCTAATTGATTTCTTTCTTATCGGGAACAGATGGGCACAGACATGCTTTTAAGACATTAATAAACATTCAGGAAGATCATTTCCTGCCTCTGAGTTTTGCGTCCCATTGGCTATAAGAATAAAGCAGCCACTTGCAGGAAGAGATGGGGGTTAAGCTGAAAGGCATGGCATAGCTCTGCAGAGCCCAGAGGCTTGTGGCTGAAAACTGTACTTAGCGGAAACTCGCGGGATAAAATGGCGCGGAGGGAGGACGGGGTGCTCACGGGCCACCACAGTGCTGACCTGGCAGCAACTTCATTTTAATTTGTTAATGTACAGTTTTATCTATTGGTTGAGGGGAGCAACAATCTGAGGTAAACATATAAGCATGTGTTGGCCTTAGGAAAGCAAGGCAGGGAGATTGTCAGAAACAGATTATGGAAAACATCCAGCCCAGAGTAGGAGACCTGTAGCTATCACTACCCAAATTGGAAGCATCGGTGCCCCTATGAGCACCGGGCTGGGGTGCGACTTACGGGCGGAGCATTGACCTAGCACACAGTGGCTCACAACCTATGGATGCCCTTTTTTGGCATGCATATGTACATATAGATAGAACACTCAGATTAAATAAATAAAATCTTAAAAACAAAAACAAACAAACAAACCAACAAAAAACCAGCCACTTGATGCATGCTTTGACATCTCACTCCATTGGTTTATACTGTTTTTGAGATTCATTTGTACCGTGGCATGTGTCAATAATTCATCCTCTCTACAGTTGACATTTTGCTTGTTTGTTTCTGCTCATCGGCTTTGGGCTGGTTTCCAGTCTACGGCTCTTATGAATCAAACCATTACAACTTAGGCAGGCTTTCCTAGATCCTAGGCTAGTATTCTGTTTTTGTTTGTGTCCTTGAGGTGCTAGCTGACTCCTGTGGGGAAGGAATAGCCTTTGCCCTGATTGTGTTTCTCTGCTTTTTCCCCCTCCAGCTGCAGGGACCTTATGGATTCTAAATGAGAAAAAACAAAACAAAAAAACACAAAACAACAACAACAAAAAAAAACCAGAATCAGGTCAGACCCCATGAGGTTTTGGGATCTCTGTAGCAGGCTGACTGATTCCAGATTTGAGAGATCAACTCAAACTGTGTCTTTAGTCAGGGAAACACAACCCCGGCCACAGCTGGGTGCCTGAGAGAGATTCAAGCCCCACTCTGTTTTACCCACGGCAGTGCTCAGTCTTACTTGCTCATGGGTTTTAGCTTGTCTTCCCCAGAAAGGGTATCCATTTCAGCTTCTTTTGGTGAAGCTTTGCCAAACTCATCGCCCAACCACTGCAATGTTAATGCAGCTCCTTTGTTCTCCTTTTCTGGTGCAGGGGATCGAACACATTAGCCAGCGCTCTACTACGGAGCGGCACCTCCAGCCTTTTAACTGGAAACATACCATCTTATGAATATTTATTACAGTGAATCATTGAACTTTTTAGTCTTAGTGTCTGTGTTTCGCATCTTAGGAAGCAGAGAATGCAGTAAGTCTCTCCTTTGGGCTGATTGCCTAGTTGGTGGTTTTGGGTTGGTGACAGGGCATTGGTGGTGTTGACTGACATCTGGCCCCCTCTCTGCAGCGCTGTTCCAGTCACAGCTGGTGCTGTTTAGGCCTATCTGCTTTGGGGACACTTTCTGCATTTTTGGAGTCGTTTCACTAAGTTGTGGGTTTTTCATGTGTGTTCACTTATTGATTATATGGATTGTAAATGAACTGTGCTTTCTAAGCCAACACACACTTCAAAAGAAAGCTAAACCTCCTCACGGTTATTAATACAGCTGTAATGGTGTTTCACAATCACCTTTCTGTACACTTTGTATTCGTCTTTTCTGAAAATCAGGTTAAGCCCCCTGATAAGACTCTTCTAGTTGACTTGCAGTTTTACCTATGGTTTGTAATTTGTGCTCACTGGGATACATGAGACATGCCTTTTCTTTTCTTTCTTTTCTCTCTTGTTTTGTTTTCTTTGAGACAGAGTACCTAGGCTGCCCTGAAACCAGGCTGGCCTCAAACTCATAGAGATCTGCCTGTCCCGAATGATGGGATTGAAGTCCCCCCCCCCCCGCCCCAATGCCTGAAATTCAGGCTTGTAAGTCCCCCTGCAGACTTGCTAAATCTAGAACTCTAGAGAAGGGGCCGGGTAGTTTGGTTCCACAGCTGTAGTTCTTACCAATGCACGCTTGAGCCTGAGAACCTCAGGAAGATGTTAATGTTGAAACTGTCATTGTGTAGGCAATGGGAGCCCCCCCTTTCCGTGTCTGTGTGTCCGTGTGTGTGTGTGTGTGTGTGTGTGTGTGATGTGTATATGGTGTGCATGTAACCTCGTGCGAGTGAACCGGAAGGGCAGAGGTTGATGCCAGGTGTGCTCCTCCAATCTTCTCCACTGTTTTGACTGAGGCAGGAACTCATGTAGGACCCAGACGTCAGGAATTTGTGTGAGCTAGCAAGCCAGCTTTCCCAGAAGATCCCCGGCTTTGCTGTAGGTTCTGGGGAGATCCAGCCTCTGGCCCTCATGCTTCCGGGCCAGGGGCTTTATCAGGGCTTTGTTCTCCCTGGTTCTCACAAGACAAAACTCCAGGTTAGAAGCGGTTTTTCCCTCCCCGAGACAGTCACCAGCTTCTCTTCTCCACAGCGTCGTCTTCAGCAGCCCCTGCCCAGTTTGCAGTTAGTCTCAGCTTTCCTTGCGTATGAGGCCTAATGCAGCTTTAACGTTTTCTACGTTGACCACGCATACCCTCCTGTCTCTGTTTCTCTTCCAAGTGAAATTACCCAAACTGCTCTTAGTGTTCAAGAAGTTGTTAAGGTAGAGTGTGTTTCCTTCTCTAAAGGTCTTTGTTTTGAAGAGCATTTCAAGGGGAGGGACAAGGGGAGCTTTGCAGTGAACTCCTCTCTCCTTGCTGAGTGTGACAGAATGGAGGAACAGTGTGTGTGTGTGTGTGTGTGTGTGTGTGTGTGTGTGTGTGTGTGTGTTGGGGGTTGCTTCCATACTATTGGAACTCCTGCAGCCAGTCTGGTTTTTATTACTGAAAAGCTCTGCCTTGCTCATTTTTCATTGGAATTATATGGTCATATTGAAGTTTTCTCTATCGGAGGATTCTGAAACAGGATGTTCCTCAGGAGGGAATTTTGCATTCTTTTCATGCCTCCCGAAACACCCCCCACCCCATCCCAGCAATTCCAGGCCCATGCTTTACCATTGACCTACATTCTAGACCACCACAATATGTTTGTTGTTGTTTTCTTTTGTCTTTGAGACAGGGTCTAACTATGTAGCATAGGCTTGCCTGAAGCTCACCTCCTGACTTTGACTCCTGCCTGCCTGCCGGGGATTACGGTTTTATGTCACTATGCCTGGCCGCATTCTTCTTTCTGCTTCTCTTCATACGAAGAGCTACTGGCTTGGCTGGTTCCTGAGTCACATGATATATATACACGCATGTGAATGCCTGTGTCAGGAGCCTGTGTGGCAATTATTCATTCACTCACTGCTTTAGTTAAGGGTATTATTGCTGTGGTGAAACACCACAGGGAGGGAAGGGTTTGTTTGGCTTTCCCTTTCACACCCAAAGTTCATCACCAAAGGAAGTCAGGACAGGAACTCAAGCAGGAAGGAAACTGGAGGCAGAAGCTGAAACAGAGGCCATGAAGGGTTGCTGTGAAGATGCTACTTTTTTTTTTTTTATGCTACTTTCTTTGGGTTCTTATACTTCTACTTCCCTTTCAATACTTATTCCATCCTAATCCCTTCCAAACCCCCAACACTGGGTAGGAGAGAAAGAAGGTTAGAGGGGAAAGCGGGCGTAGATCTCTATGGGCTTCTTCCTGCTGATTAGGAACGTAGAGTTCCTTGAGGCAAGTCCAATCTTCATCAGAATAGCCAGCAGTCCAGTAACCCAGCAGTGGGAAATGCAGCCGCAGAGGGGACCAGCAGCAGGACAGACCGGTTGCCCCCACTGGCAGCTGTTGCTGCCTCAGGCCCTCTCAGGTCTCCCATTTATACCCTCTCCAAAGTCCCCAGAATTAAACCACCTGCAGCTGGCAAAGATCACACCCCTGCTAATGCATGAGGCAAATCATAATCACCTGCTGTGAAGCAGCCTCTTATACCACATCTGGGATTAAAATACAAACATATTCACATAAAATAACTAGGTTTTTAAAGAAACCAAAAACTCTCACTACAGGGCTTCTTACTGGCTTTCTCCTCATGGCTTGTTCAGCTTGTTTTCTTATAGAACCCAGGTCCACCTGCCCAGGGGTGACACCACCCATGATGGGCTGGGCCTTCCCCCTCAACCACTAATTTTAAAAATGCCATATAGCTAGATCTTATGGGGCATTTTTCTCAATTAAGGTTCCCTCCTTTCAGATAGCTCTAGCTTTATGTCAAGTTGACATTTAGTACTTATCATGAGCCAGGCAGGGTACAAAACAAAAACACACAAATACACACACACAAGGCTACTTTAGATTGCAAATAATATGCTACCTCACTTCTGACACTTGAAATTCCTTTTTCCCTCTGAGACATTAGGATTGCTACCTCCAGAATAGTACCCCTCGCTGGTGTAAGGCCACGTCTGTCTTCTTTTCAGGAGTTTTATTTGTGACTGAACTACTAAGAAACTCTTTACTTGTAGTCTGGTGAGCTAGGTGGAATTCTGAGTGGGCTACTGTTGTAGATGCAGTGAGGTGCGGACAGCTGAGAGAACAGAGAGTTTGGACAGACCCTGTGTGGTGCGAGACACCTGGGACCACTCTTCTTTTTGTTTCCCAGTGAGTGCAGCAGAGAGCGGTAGAGTCCACCTCTGGCCATCTCCCACTTGAAGGCCACTGGAAAAGCGCTGCGTGCAATTTTGGTGGCACATAACTATAATGTCAGCGTGTAGAAGGCTGAGGCAGAAGGGATGAGTTTGAGGGTAGCCTCACATAGCAAGACACTGTCCAAAAACGGGGTGAGGGTGGGGCCTGGAGAAATGGACCAGCTGTTGAGAGCACTGGCTGCTCTTCCAGAGGACCTGGGTTCAATTCCCGGCACCCACATGGCAGCTCACAACTGTCTGTAAGCCAGCTCCAAGCGATCTGATATCCTTACACAGACATACATGCAAGTAAAACACCAATGCACATAAAAAGAAATAAATCATTAAAAAAAAGCTAGCCACAAACCTGCCATATGATCCAGTCTTTCCACACTTAGATTTACTGAAGAAAAGCAGATGCCCTTTACTTACATACTGGCTTTATTGGTAATAGATCAAAGTAGGAACAATCCAAATATCCATCAACAAATCAGTAAGTAAATCATGGTAGATCCACATAGTGGAATAAAACCCATCAGTAAAAAGGAGTGAACCGCACAGCACCATTGGTAAGTCTTAACATAATTATATAAGAATCATTATGGTTGGTTCCACTTATATAGCTAGCTGGAAGTGACAAAGTGAATCAGGGTTGCAGGGGTTGGGGGGGTGATGAAAGAGGTTAAGAAGAGATCACAGTGCAACAGGAAATAAGACCTTTGTGTGTGTGTGTGTCTATGTTCAATATCTTTCGAGTGTGTGCCAACATTTGTCAATTTGTGACCTTCCAAATTTGTGCAACTAATTGTATGTAAATTGTACTGAGAGACAAGTGTGAAAAAGAATCGTAGTGATGTCTTTTTCTGTCTTTAAAGGTTCTTTTGTGGTGGGTATGATGGTAGATACTTGTGATCTCAGCACCTGGGAGGTGGCAGCTGGAGAAATATGAGTTCAAGACCAGCCTGGACTAAGAGCAAGACCTGGGCCTAAAGACAAAGTGACTAGAGCTGAGGAGAGCATAGTGGCAGATGCCTAGCATGCAGGAGGCCCTGCGTTTGATACCCAGCACTATGAAAAAGACACCACCCCCATAAAAGCAACAAACACAGAAAACAACTCTTTGCTTTCTTTGCCATGCCAATGGAAAACATTAACCTCTCGGGTACTCAAGTTCATTGTTTGCTTGTTATAAATTACTGGTGAGCCCTGCCAGAGAGCAGGTGCGATGCTGGAGTTAGGGAGGCACTGAGGGAGGTCTTGCAGGCGCATGGGAAGGATGCACTGGGGTGTGAACTGATGAGGAGCTGAACCCTGACTTCACTAACTGTATCACATGGGCAGGGTGCCATTAGGACTGTTTTTGCACTTGTAAAAGAAAGACCCTAATACTAACTTCATGTTTCTGTCACCAGGACCCAAGAAGTGAAATATCAAAGGTCTGTCTGATAAGTATCAAGGCCTAGAATTGTTTCTAAAGACCGTCGGGGACACCAACTTGCCAGAGAAATCCTCAGGCTTTTCTGGAGTTTTATAAGGATAATTAGAGAAGTGTTGTTTGTGGCTTGAAGATGGTGATTTGGGAGTCTGTGATGAAGGGTATGTGCTTACTCTTGGAAAGGAAACAGGACGGTGCTTATGAGCTGAAGATCCATATACTGAAGAAAAATAGGTGCAGAGTTGCTTCCGTTTTCAAGCGTATATTTTACATCTAGTCAAGTGCATACTAATTCTTAGTCCAATGGGTTTTTTGTAGACCCTAAGCATTAAACACCCAAATGGAGATACAGGACATTTCCTAGAAGTTCCCTTGGCCCCCTTTCCGCTGTGATGTGCTATCCCTGTGGATCTGACTCGGATCTTCACCGATTATCTTTGTCTTATTTGAACTTAGAATCATGCAGATGGAGTGTGTAGCCCTGTCAGCATTTTCGCTATTGCTGTAACAAGTGACTGTTTGGTTCCTTCCCTGCTGCAAAGGGTGGCTGCCGTGCCGTGCCCTCTACTCAGAATTCCCTAGCCCAGGGGCGAGGCGTCCCCTCTCCCAGAGGCCCTTCACTGTACGATCCAGACATTTGGTTCCTCTCCCCCTCCTCCTCTTCTCTCCTCTCTCTGTGTCTCCCCAACTGGCTCACCTTTCCTCCTTCTCTCTCCCCCTCCTTTTCCTGCTGTCCCCAATAAACATGTATTGATTTATCTATAACTCTTGTCTTACCTCTAGCTCATTCCTTTATTTCAATAAGTGACGACACAAATATGTATCTTACAGCTTTTGTGTTAGAAGTCCAACAAGGAGCTGCATAGGGTGATACACTTCTGAAATCCCAGCACTCAGAAGGCAAAAGAGAGAAGACTGTGAGTCCCAGCTAGCCTAAGCTACTGAACTATGAAGCAAAAGAGAAGCATAAAAGAAATCCATCAAAGGTTTTGCTGGGCTGGAGCCAATGTGTTGGCCAGGTTGCATTTTTTTCTAGATCGCTAGCAGGGAAGTTGTTCCCTTGTCTATCTAATGTGAGACACGCCCTCTCCCACCCCCACCCAAGCCACCACCCCAACATTTCTTAGCCCATGATGTCTTTTCCAATCTTCAAAACTAGCAGCAACATATCCCTTATCCCTAGTCTCTACTTCCACATCCTCCATTGGCCATAGCCAGGAAGGGTTCTCTACGATTAGAGATTCGTGTTATCAGACTGGGCCCTGAATGGCTTCAATGTGCTCATTCCCATAGACTCATGTTTTGGGATCTTTGTTCCTACTGTGGTGATATTCAGGGGCGATGTGATCTTGAAGAGGTGAGTTTAGTAGGAAGTAGTTAGTCACTGGGGACCCTGTCCTAGAAAGGGACTAAGTATTTCTGTTGTGACTCTGGTCAGTTCCCAAGATCAACTGTTATAATAATAATAACTTAAAAACAAGCAAAAGACCACCCTGCATTTTACTGACTTTTTGTCTCACTATGTTCTCTGTTGAATGTGTTCCCACCACAGTGTTATCTGCATGGTGTGATATAGGCTAGGACCCTCACCAGAGGTGGAAACTGTGAAGCTGGCCAGTGTCGAACCTCTAGCTTCCAAAGCTGTGAGCTCAATACCTGCCTTTTACTTGAAAGGAACCAGAGCCAGTTATTCGGTTAAAGCCACAGAAAATGAATCAATGCAGGCTGTTTTAGTTAGGGTTTCTATTGCTGTGAAGAGACACCATGACCATTGCAACTCTTAAAAACATTTAAGCAGGGTTGGCCTATAGTTTCAGAAGTTTAGTCCATCATCATCATGGCAGGAATCTTGGCAGAAGGCATGGTGCTGGGAAAGGAGCTGAGAGTTCTATATCCAGGTTGGCAGGCAGCAGAAGAGACTGAAAACATAGTGTGTCTGGCTTGAGCTTCTGAGACTCAAAACCCATGTCATATTTCCTCCAACAAAGCCACACCTACTCCAGCAAAGCCACACCTCCTAGTAGTGCCGCTCTCTGAGAGCCTATGGGGGCCATGTTCTTTCAAACCTCACACAGGCCCAGTCAGATGATCCACAATTATCTCCCATAGCAAGACCGTTAGCCTTTATCATAGGAGTCCCCTTGCCATGCCATGAGCCGGTGCATTCACTTAGGGTGATGGGGTGCAGACTTTGAAGGGCTGTTGCCTACCACAGCATTTCCTACTTTGTTATAATGTCTTGCTGCCGAGTGGTGTTCTGTGGCATACCTTGTTTCTGTGTTCATGCCTTTGAAGGATAGATGGTCAGGCTGTCAGCAGATGGGGCTATTACAATTAAAAACTTATTCTTACATTGTGTTTCATTTCACTTGTAGGAGGGTTGCTAACCTGGGAGAAGACTGAAGACTTGACCGTGTGTGCTCATTGGCCATTAACATCTCTCCCTTTGTGAGGTATATCTTCCAGTGTCTTGCCCTTTACATTGTTGTCAGGTTGTTATTTTATTATTAATTTGTAGGAGATGGCTCTATGTTTTAAAAACAAATTGTCATATACATGCAATGCCTATATGTGTATGTGGGGAGGGGTTTCTTCTAGCTTACATTTTTTTTGTAACGTGTCTTTGCTCAATAAACATTTTTAATTTTATGAGGTCTGATCTCACAATTAAAAAAAAAAAATAGTGCCTTCCATATAATCCCAGCCATTTGGAGAGCGGAGGCAGAAGGCTGGAATATTCCAAGCCAGCCTACACTATAAAGGGACAGCCTGTTTAGGACAAGACAGCTGAAGAACTAGCTCAGTGGAAGAGCACTATCCCACTATGCATGAGAGTCTGGGTTCCATCCCCAGTACTGAATAACAAAGAAAGAAAAAGTTGTCTTTGCACTTTGTCTGAAATCATCCTTCCTCTTCACTGAGTCATGAGGACATTTTCCTGTGTCCCTCTGAAACCGCAATCGTTTTAGCTCATCCACTTAGCTCTATACTCTATAGTTTTTTGGCTCTATTCTATGGTGGGTAGTTACCCCAGTGTTGTTGAAAGAACTTTTCCCATTGTGTTGCTCCTTCTGAGAAGCCAATTTACCAAACATGTTTGTATCCATCTTGGAACACTATTCTCTTCTCTTGGTTCATTTGCTTACTCTCATTTTGAAACATAGTCCTACTGGTTTCAAGGCCAGTACCCAAGCAGGCTTTGAACTTATAATAATCCTCCTGCCTCAGTCTCCAGTTCTACCATCCTTTGCCAGATTCATCTTTTCTTTTTTCCTCTGGTGCTGGACTTGTACAAGCACTCTGCCACTAAGTTACATCTCAAACCAGTTTTCATTATCATGGCTTTACATCAAGTCTTGATGCCATATCTTCTTTAATATGATCTTCATTAAGGGGGCTTAGGTAATTGGCACGGGTTAAATTGTGTCATACTTTCAGATTTGCTCGAGTACCTGTGGACACAATCTACTTAGACATAGGGTCTTTCTTTGGAGACAAGATGGAGTTAGGATGAGACCATTGCAAGTTAGGGCAGACCTAATTCATATTAAGACAGCAGTTGCTACCCTTAAAAGAAGAGACCCAAGCAGACATACAGGGGATATCATGTGACAACCGGAGTGTGGATAGCATGTGACAATCAAGGTGACACACCGACAAGCGTGAGACACCAGGACACCCCCAGGAACCAAGCAGAGGCATAGAGCAGAACCTCCCTGAGGACCTTCAGAGAAAGCCAGCCCAGCCAGCACGTGAGTGCAGATATCCAGTCTTGAGAGCTCTGGGAGAGAATACAAGTTTGTTGTTCTAAGTCACCCAGCAGCTTAGCTATGGACAGACACTGAATCATGACTCAAGCTAGCCTAAGGAAGAAGGAGAGCCTGTCTTTTAGATTTACAGCACCAGAACCGAGGCGGCTCCAGGTAATATTGATTTGACACAGGAGGCATTAAGACTAAAGTTCAATTGTAAAGATCAAAACATACCCCTCCCCTACAGGAGTTTACACAAAATGGCTAATTTGGTTTACTTGTTTATTTTTTGGTGGTTTTGAGGCTCAAACCCAGAACCTTACATGTGCCAAGCACATGACTGTCCACTGAGCTACATCTCCCACCTCTGATGTTTTACTTTATTTTTGTCTCCTGTAGATGTTGGTTACTCAGGGTTGGTTGACATAGCTACTTCATGACATCGGAGACCTGAGACATATTTATGTTTCTGCTGGCATTCTGGGAAAGTGACCTCTCCGTCATGGCCCAAATCCAGCTTCATGGCTGCATATCATCCAGGAAGAGAAAGTGAAGTGAGGGGCGCTTACCCAGGAGGCCACACAGGGCATCTCTGTCTGCTGTCCAGAATTTAGTCACATCACCAATTTTAACTCAGGGTAGACTGGGAATACACTATTTCAGGAATACATGAGTCTGCCTGTTTATTTACAGATTTAACTAGAAGTTTCTTCCATAGAGTTTTTGTGGAGAAACATCAAGTGCAGAAGTCCTACAGGTAATTTCATGTAAGACATTTAAGGGGAGGAAAATCAGTTCTAAAAGTTAAAAAAAAAAAAAAAGCTAAGTGAATGACTTTCAGTTATACATTTCCATGGAGGAGGGTGAGATGGTTGAAAGTGAAGGGTCTAAAGAAGACAAATAGGGAGCCGGAGTTCAGCCATGATAATCCGGAAGATGAGAAAAGCTGAGGCTCTGAGGTGATGCTCTGGACAAGTTTCAAGAAGAGTGGCCCACAATGTGTGGAAAAGAGATGGCTATTGGTCTGAGTGTGTCAGACCTTGGGTGAAGTCTGAACATTGCAATCTAACTGCAAATTTGATTCTGTCAAACAGCAGAGTCT
This sequence comes from Pachyuromys duprasi, assembly GCA_028658305.1. NCBI lineage: Eukaryota > Metazoa > Chordata > Mammalia > Rodentia > Muridae > Pachyuromys > Pachyuromys duprasi. The sequence goes on along the minus strand of CM053745.1, from coordinate 27,223,603 downwards.
TTCTGAACTGGCTGTCACCAGATTAAAGTCTTTGGGGATGGATCAGGGAGTGTCACAGGGTTTGTTGTGGGGCAATTCATTCTCTCTCCTTCCTTGTGTCACCTGAGGAGGAATCAGCAAGCCCTCACCAGACAGCGCTGGGGTCCTGACCTTGTGCTCCCTTGTGCCTTCAGAAGAGTGAGGGAGGCATTTCTGTGATACACCCATTACCCAGCCTGTGATATTTCATTACAGGACAACAAAGTTGGGACCAATGGAGAGACTTGTTTACCAGTGTCTACAGCAAACCAAAGGAGACATCAAGTCTTTTTCTTGAGGCCATTATAAGCGGTGATCTCAGTGTGAGGAGGTGAAGGGTCCAGCGGCCCACCCTTCCTGAGGGACAAGGTCACGCCTGAACACTGAGGTCATTTACTATCTCTATCACCACTGTCAGGTGGCTGGGGGCCATAAAAGGCCCTAGGATAGGATGTGGAGGCCAGCCCTGGGGATTAAGGGTTTAAACCTTTACCTGGTTCTAGGGAAGAAATTAAGATCAACACATGAGGGCTGACGTGTACAAGGAGGGGCTGGGAGCAACCCAATTGCCCACCAGCTGGGCGGTGGACAAAACCAAATCAACAGCAACTGTGCTCTAAGCACTCAATGAATTTGTAGTTGGCAAGTTTGGCTGCAGCTCCCAGGCTGGCTGCTGCTGTCAGCTCAGGGCATGAGCAGTGGGTGCCCTGGGCAAATCAGAAACAATGCTTCAGGAGAGAGAAGAAAGGGGGTGGCGTGGGGGCAGATGGGGGAAGGAAGGAGGTACCTTGCCTGAGGCTTCTGGGACCTAGGTTGTCTGTTCTGGGGTTTAGGGCCTCCCAGGGACTGCTCAGTTCTTCTCCACACGAGGGAAGTAGGGTGTGGCTAAGCTCAAAGTGGCTCTGAAAAGAGACACGCCTGCCTCCCACGAAACCACTAAGGAGGCAGGCTAGCTGCTTGGCTGTCTGTGCCTCAGTTTTCTCACCTGCAGTGATTATACTGCTCAAGGCGGCTGTGGGGGCAGGGAGGAGACCCGGTGCATGCCACATCCCAACACCTACAAGGGTCGGAGTCAAGGGTACAGCGTTGTCTGAAGACTCTGTGACGATGGCCGTTGATCACTTGGAAAATTTGCAGTTCTAAGGATGATCCCTCAAACCCAGGGCTCACCCGCGCTAGGCAAGCACTTTATCACTAAATCAGATTCCAGCGGCCACTAGCCCCTTATTTTACATTTCATTGTTTGTGTTGTGTGTGTAGCACGTGCAGGTATGCACACAGATGAATTTTGTACCTGCCAAGGTCAGAAGTCAGCCTCAAATGTGACTGATTCCTTGGGCACTGCCCACTTCGATTTTTTTAAGATAAGGTTTTTCATTGGCTTGGGGGGGGGTGTCCCCAGGGATTTATCAGCCTCGGCGTCGCAAGGCCAGGATTTTAAGTGAGTGGCCGTCCAGGCTCTTTTTATTTTAACGTGATTTGGGGTCTTCATGCTCCACTTTTCAGACAGGATCCCGCTGTGTAGTTCACACACTGAGGTCCTCTAAGCTTCATTCTTTTGCTTCTTGGCTTCCCCTACTACCGGCCTCCTTAGGGCTAGGACTGCAGGCGCAGCCCACCGGCAAGCCTCATTTTACTTCTAAATGGCTACCCGAGGCAGGAATTACACTGGGCCACGCTAGGTGTGGACGGATGGACCCGGTACAGAATGCATCCATCCACGCACTCTGAGATCACCTCAGCCCACGGCCCTCAGCTGTCCATTCCGTCCACCCATAACCTTGTTAAATTCCTTGGGAAAATCAGGTGGGGACTCTGGCCTCCTCGTTCAACCTGCTGAGGCCCTCGGCTCCTTTATTCTTTGCAGCAAGCAAGGAGGCTCTGCGTTTGCAGTTCCGTCTCATCATGGATGAGGAAACTGAGGCTCAGGGAGGCTCGGCCAGAAGGCGGGAAGCAGGGTATACACTTCTTGGAGAGCTCTGCCGCCAGCCAAGACACTTCCGTGGGTCGGGTTGTCAGGGTGGCGGAGAAAGCGGCGGGTAAATATTTGGGGCGGTCACCGGGGTTCCAGCGACACAAGTCGTCACTGCGGTTCCCCGGCGGCGGGCGCGTGGCGAGGGCGGTGCCGGGGGTCACGGAGGCGGGGGACAGGGGCGTCCCCTAGGTCGTCTGGGACTGACTCATCCGCCCCGCCCCGTCCCGCCCCGCCCCTGATCGTGGCTATAAGACGCTGTAGCTGGCGGGTGGCGGCGCAGGCGAGGAGCTGGCTCTCAGGCTCGGCCGGGAGCACAGGCGGCAGCTACCGGGGCCACGCGTGTCGCCGAGCAGCCGCTCCATGAAGCCGCCCTCGGCGCAGAGCAGCCCGGCAGCGGCCGCGGCCGCAGGTGAGTACCGGTTCGGGGGCGCCCCCTTCACCGCTGCGCCCCGGGATCGAACCCTGGGACTGCGTCCACGCTGAGCTACATTCCTATCCCCTCCATCCAGTCCCGGACCCCGCCCCCCCCCAAGAGCCGAAGCCTGCAGGTTGGGGCAAGAGGATAGGGGTCGCGATGGCCCCTTTCCACTGCCCACCCTTCCTTTCTCCATCCATCACCCTGGCACCCCATTCCCGGATCGTCCGAGGCAAATTCAGCTTAGGCTCCCACGCGGGACAAGGGACCGGAGTCTGACACGTAAGGGGTGCTTGCTGACTCAGACTCCCCGCCGCCACGCGCTCCAGGGAGCGAGCGTGGGCGCAAGTGGGAAAGCGCGTGGGGTGGGCTAGGTGACTTCCAGCTCCACCCACGGAGGCCGCCTGTCTCGCCCGTGTCTGTGCCGGGCGCTCTGCCTTGGAGGGTGACTGAGAGGTCACAGGATGGAGTTAGCCATCCTAGGGAGAGGTGGTCGCCACCCCTCCTCTCCCAGCCACTGAGCGCCCTGTGCCCGCCCCAGCCCCGGCCATGGACTCCGCGGCCGCCGCAGACCTGACGGACGTGCTTTGCGAGTTCGACGCGGTGCTGGCCGACTTCGCGTCGCCCTTCCACGAGCGCCACTTCCACTACGAGGAGCACCTGGAGCGCATGAAGCGGCGCAGCAGCGCCAGCGTCAGTGACAGCAGCGGCTTCAGCGACTCCGAGAGTAAGTGAAGGCCCGTGGAAGCCGGTGGCCCCGGGCTCCAGCCTCCCAGGGCTCTAGGGTCAGCCGGGTTATCTGTAAATCTGTAAACTGAGGCACGGGGTCCAGGGCCCCCGAGGATCTGCACCTCCTCTGAGGTGCCTGGAGAGTTGACTTTCTGAGACTTAATGCCCCGGTGTGCCGGAGCCTGGAACCATGAAGGCGATCCTGTTGGGGACTCTTGGAGGACTGTGGGTCTACCTGTCACGGCAGGTGTGTGTCAGGAGGCCCGGAGGGTTGGTGCAGCCGGCCAGAACTCCGGGAGCCCGGCCAGGCCTTCCAACAGTTTTCCCGCCTTTCTCCCTGCTCTTCTTTTTTTTTTTTTAATTTTATTGAGATCCTCCCAGGGTGATCTATGTAGCTGAGGATGATCTTGAACCCCTAATCTTCCTTCCTTGGGCTTTAGGGGGCTGGGATTAGAGTGGAGTGCTACCACATGTAGTTAGGCAGTGCGGGGTGGGAGGGCGGGGAGGGGAGAAGAGGTAGGGCTTCTTGAACGCTACACAAACACTAAAAGCACGCTCCCTTTCCTTTTCCAGAATGGGTGTTGGGGGACTTGGGGACACGGGTGAGCACAATAATGAAACATTTGTGAAACCAAAATGATTTCATAAGCTGCTGTTTTTGGAATTTTTGAAATAACTTCGTTCACTTGCTGCTGACCTCCGGGCAGTTTTGAAACAAGCCCCCTCTGGGCTGTTGAGTTCAAGTACAGGGTTTCGGGCAGACCCACCCTCCAGGCTGCCTGTAAAGGTTCATCCTGATAACCTTTTCCACAATACCTCTGTCCACGCCTGACTTTTCGTTATTACATAATTGTTTTCAAATCCCGGCTTGAATATTCACGGTTTTTCAATGTGAGCCTTAAATTCAGTTTGTTCATGAGCACTTGGTCCCTAAGACAGGCTACAGGCTCAAACATTGCCAACTGTGCTGTCCCTGATTCTGGGAGAAAAAAAACATGTTATTGGTTTGAAATCTAGAGAGTTCTTCCTTGTTACTGAATGAAGATTCATTGTGAGACCTGAGCCTGAGTTGTCCTCCTGCGAAGGGATAGCATCCCTTCCTGACTATGGTGATAACCTGGCATCCTGGTTAGAACTTGAGTCAGAAACCCGAGCTCCAGTTTGATTTTCCTCAGCAGCTTGGGCAGACCACCAAGGAGTCGGAGGGGGCTGGAGGAGGGTTGGTGAGCAGTGCATTCCCATTCAGAACTTTTGCATTTTGATGCTAATGGGCCTGGTGGGTTATTCTCAGCATTCAAGCGAAGCCTTAAATTTGTCTTTATGCCTGTGGCGTAACTTGGATGTGTCTCCTTCCAGTGGGTACAGGAACAAGTTACTCATCGTGTATAAATTCTCTCCTCCACAGAGGAGTAGGTTGGGTCTGCCACCGCTGCTTTGTGGCCAAGGACAGCCTCTGGCTGAATTAGGGTCCGAACTTGTGCAGTTGTAGCAGACAGCATCCACCAGTTCTGTTAGGAGGGATTTCAGATCTTAAATGCTTTTCTGTCTTAAAGGGAGAATGCACAAGAGACATTCTTGGGAGATAGGTTTGGAAGATGGTTGACAGGATTTGTGGTTTTTCTTAAGTTACATCTCTGCACATTTCCATCCCTGTTTCAGTCGTTAACTTAAGCTTTTAGTTTGGCTGTTAGAGAAGCAATGGGAAGGATCTAAGAAAGTGCAGATGACCTTGGTCTTTGCTGTCATAGTGTAGTGTGTTACCTGCATGACTGCTTAGAAATAGTCTTGGCGGGGATTTGTGTGTATCTTAATGATGTTTTTTTAAGGACACACAATATGTGTCTTAACTGGTCTCCAGGATTGGAGTACAGGCATTTGTTATATTTACTTATCTGTTTGGGAAAGAATGCCTGGCAGAGGCGTAACCCACTGAAACTTAGCTCTCCAGAGAGGCCAACAGCTCTATAATGACAGCAGCAGCTTACTTCTTCCAAGCCCTCGCTAGGGTTGCTATGATCATAACTTGTTAGCTCTTGTTATCAGTCATCTCTTGCTGTCCTTTGAATGTCATCACACGTAATCTTTACACAGTCCTACAAGTTAGACACTTTTATCTTCATTAGTTTTGTTGATAAAATAACAACACAGGCAGGCCATCTATCTATTTATCTATCTGTATACATTATTTATTTACCTTCTTTGCAGACAGGGTCTTATTACGTAGCTCTGGCTGTCCGAGAACTCACTATGTAAAGCCGGCTGGCCTCCGACTCACGGAGATCCTCCTGCATCTGCCTCCTGAGTGCTGGGATTAAAGGTGTGCTGCAGTAGACCCAGCTCTTTCAGTAATTTCTACTTTTAAAGTACAGCCTGAGTTCTTAAGTGGGTTTAATAAAATTTTCACTCATAACCCAAATTTTAACCCATATGTTAATGTACGCTTGTACTGGTTGACTTTATAAACAGTTTATTATGTTGACCTAAGCTTTAAAAGATGAAACCAAGTGTGATTCTTAAATATTGGGGTTTTACATAAACTTTCCCCTTGAGAGGGGAAGCGTTCTGCTGTTTAATAGGAGAGGTCTGGAGTCTACTGGGCATGCTGTGGCTATGATGGTGTGGTAGGTGTTTAGGACGAATAATGAGCTGAGTATTTAGTGTAGCGAGACTTAGAATATCTACATATTTCTGTTTAGAATGGCCCTGAGAGAGGAGGAGAACTTAGGGACCCCAGAAACCAGAATGATAGTTAGCCAGTGGCTAATTGAACTGAGGAGCCAGGAGCTTGACCTTGTGGAGGTGTGAGAGGATGAGGCCCTGGGCACCTGGTACCACGTTAGAAACCGAGGGGGTGACGGGTCTTATATTCCAATACCTGACAGACTATCTCAGAGGGTCAGGGACATTCCGGAGGGGAGCCAGGCCACAGTGATCAAATGGAAAGCCGGTACTTTCTCATTGTGCCACACTTCACTGAGGCTGTCATAACTTAGAGCTGGAGGAAAAGAAAGACCCCACATCTCTGCCGTTCCCTGTGGGAACAGTGACACAGACACAGGGCTTTCTTTTTCTTGGTTAATTACTATAGTTCGCTGGCTGTAGATGTGGGGATTGTTCTATATTTACAGGCGCTCTGGGCAAGGCTCAAGGTCTGTGGTTTCACTCTTCTCTGGAGTAGCACATGTTAGCTCTAACCCTAAATTACCTTCCTCCCAACCCCCCCCCAAACTAAAATTAAAAAATATATCAATCTATGCCTTTCTTTTAAACAAAGCTTCTGTTTGTGCTATGGAGTTTTGTATGCTTGGTAGGTATGCCTAAAGTTAGAGGTTTGTGTATGTAATACGCTTTTGTTTCTTTTAATGGCCCCTTAGACTCAGTCTAACAACCTTGAGACTTCAGTTCATTAAAGGGACCAGGAATCTAAAGGACATTTGTAGTGGGGATTTGGTACTAGTGAGATGGGCCTTCAAAGCAGTCTAACATAATAGTTCCAAACCATGGCTGCTGAGTTTCTTGATCACAACAATTAATACAGCCCCAGGCAGCAGGGACGGGCAGCAATCATGTATGCACTATCAGCCAGAGACACGCTGCTGTCATTTTATCAGGCTGGCTGAATATTATTTTTGCAAGAACTAGAGTTCTAAGAGTGAACAGAATAGGAGCTTGAGCCTTGCTTACCTCTTCATCTACCTCTAGTGTGAGATTCTGTTCACACAGGCTCTTAGTAAAAGCCTGTGGAGGGGAAACACTGGGTAAAGAAGTTCAGAGTTTGGGTATCTCTGTGTTGTGGTTTGTTCTTGCTTACCTCTGAAGAGAAACTTAAAAAATTATTACAATCCGAAAACAGCAGGAAGCCAGGGCTCAGAATCTCTTGATTCTTTTTGGGCTCGATGATAATGCCCATCTTCCTGGGCTTGCTGTTACTAAATGGTTTTGAAGCCACCGTGTCAAATAGAACACCTAGGTTGTTACTGCCTCTTCTCCCCGGCCCTCTCCACAGTGGCTTAACTGCAGCGGCTTGGGGTCAAGCAGACCAGAGGCTGGAGTTGGCCTAGGGTGGGTGAAGACATAGAGGGAGGGTAGAGCTATGGTGTGGCAATGAGCCGACAGGATGTGAGATTGTGTGTGTGTGTGTGTGTGTGTGTGTGTGTGTGTGTGTGAGGTGGAGGAACACGGAGAAAGGAAGTGAGCGCAGGTAATGGCGACCTGCCTCTGTAGCTGTTTGTTTATATAGATGCTTTACTTTATCCCCTTATTGTGAAAGCAGTTGTGAGAGCAATGTGAGTTCACTAGCAATGAGGCAGCTACTGATTGAACAGTCTGGCTTACTGAATGTATTTGTCATATAAAAACTGGATTCTGTCTATCTTTTCTGACCTTGAGAAAAATGCTTAAGAAATTTATCATACAGACTAGATTTTGAAGGCTCAAAGACCAGCCAGGATGGCCCCTCGAGACTGTGGCTTCCTCCCCACAGCCTCTCCATGCTCTCTGTCTTGAGAGCTCCTTCACTTTGGATGTTCTTTTCTCTGTCCTTCTTGTTTGTAATGGCCTTTTCCACGTTGAAGTTATTGCCTCTTTAAACAGCCAGTAATAAATAGTTGCCCGATTGCTTAGAAGGTGAACCAACCTGGTATGTCCCCATCCCTAATCCTGAAGCATGATTATATGTGGATATGACCTTTCTGGAGATTTGGAGCCAAACAGAAATGAAGTTCAAAGCTAGGGACTGTGGTGTACGCAGGGTGGGGTGGAATGAGGTGTGGCATTGAAAGTGGTTGGCCCTTAAGTGCCAGCTGTTCTGAGAGATAGAGAGCAGGGGGACCGGGTGGCCTTTAAGCTCCAGACTGGTGAGTCTCAGAGCTGCAACTGTGCTCTATGATGGGACACTGGTTCTGGATGCCTTTCAGAGACAAGGATATGGTGCCAAGGGCTTAGGTATTCCATCCTGACTTATAGCCTGCTCCCCTGGGTCTCTCTGTGGTTTTCTTTCCCCTAAAGATGATTCATTCTATCTTCTCTCCATATGTTTCTTAATCTGTCTGTGGTGATCCTCCCTGGTTATTGACAGTGGTAAAAAGTGACGCTTCTCCAGGGGTCTGTAAGGGTTATGTGTGGTGTACTTTTCTGTGTGCAGGGCATTACTGCTGCTACTGCTGTTCTGCAGGTGGACTTGGCTGGGGGGGGGGGGGAAGCAGAAGGGCTTCCAAGCTAAGCTCTAGAGAGTTCCAGCATCCTAAGAGATATTGACAGGAGGGCCACAGAGTGTCCCTTGGTCAAATACACTTGGGAAGTAGGGCTAGGGCCAGACCTGTTTCTTCATCACAAGACTTCTCAGGGCAGTCACAGTGGGAGTGCTCAGTGGTGTTCTTGGTATTGCCAGAACATAACTGGTCACATATTTTAAGGACTAGCATTCTGGGGGGGGAGGTCTGAGGTATGATTTTTTTTTGGAGAGGAAGTATGGGTTTAAGGTTCAGTGTTGAGGACCACATCAAAGCCCTGAAAAATCACTGTGGTCCTTTAAGACGACCTGGACTGGACCTCTTGAAGGAAGGAAGGAAGGAAGGAAGGAAGGAAGGAAGGAAGGAAGGAAGGAAGGAAGGAAGGAAGGAAGGAAAGACTGTGATGTTCTCATGAGGATATTCTGGGAATGTTTGAAAAAGTAGGCTAGGTGGGCATTTAGGCCAGAAAAGATGACTAGACGGCAGCTGGGTCCCTCTGGTCAGAAGGCAGAGGAAATGGAGCCTCACAAGATAACTTGAGATGTGGCAGCCTTTTAGGGATAGAGAGCAATTCTCGTATGACTAGAAATGTCTTTCGGAAACCTGAGTTTCTTTTATTCTGTAAAAAATAATCTATAAACAAGTTCATTTGTAGTTGATGGAACTAAAGCAAGATGTTTTTCCTCTCCCTGAACCAGAGGGAAATGGCCTTCCAGGGGGAGCAGGGACCCGGCCAGGCCCTCATTATTCAGCTGCTCACCTGACAGGCCTTTCCTGAGCTCCTCCTGCACCCTGGCTGGCTTTGCTTTCCATTTTAACCACCTCAGGGACCACATCCTGCTTCCGTTAACCTCTCTCTCTGAGCCTCATGTTAGCTCCTCAGCAGGGCTGGCTCTTTCCTCCTCGGCAGGACTTAGAGTCTCAGAACTGGGAGGAACTGGAACAATTGTCCAGTCCACCTTTCTGTCTTATTGAGGTAAACAGAGGTCCAGAATATGGCTTCTTTTAAGCACCCTTGAACACTCAGCTGTTGCTGGCCTTGGTGCAGCCCAGCCTGGCTGGGACTTTGCCTGCTGCTGCTCTGACGTTTGGGGCATAAGAACAGAAGAAGCTGTGCAGTCCCTTGATTGTAATGGACGAGCAGCCAAGAACAAAAACAATCTTTGTTTCTGACACCCGTCTCTCAGAGACTAGAAGAGTTCAGAATCTTGGGGAACTGTGTGATCAAGACAGCAAGGAAGGAAAAAAATTTATTAGACATGGGCCCAACATTGTGTTTATGTATTTAGAGGGAAGAGAACATTTTTCATGAAAAAAAATGTATTTTGAGTGTTTAAATTTTATTTGTGTGTGTGTGTGTGTGTATGAGTGTTTTGCTTGTGGGCATGTCTCTGTACCACTTGAGTGCCTGGTGCCCAAGGAGGCCAGAAAAGGGCATTAGATCCCTAGAACTGTAGTTACAGATTGTTGTGAGCTGCTAGGTGGGAACTGAACCCATGTCCTCTGGAAGTGCAGCTAGCTCTGAAGTGTTGAGTCATCTCTAATCTCCCTGCTCCTACCCACCCACCCACAGGTCTTTTTCTTTATTGAAGACAGAGTCTCATGTATTTTAGGTGTCAGGATGGCCTCAAACTCAGCATGTAGCTGAGGATGACCTTAAACTTCTGATCCCCTTATTTCTACTTCCAGAATGCTGTGATCACTGGTGTGTCCCTGACTGGTATGCCTTTGACTGGTGGCCTTGGTACAGTCCAGGGGTCTTGACTTGGGTTTGTTTTCTCTGCCAGTTAAAGAATCAAAAGGCAGGGAAAAAAAATCTCGAGTGTGACAGGAATGATGTAGAAATCTCAGACCGCAGCAGAGCAGACAGAGTTAGCAGTTGAAAAATGGTGGTAACTGGAGGTGAGGGAACACACACGAAGCAGACACTCAGAAAGAAAAAAAAAAAGACCCTCTCTAAAGCAGAAACCCCCAAATTCAGTCTCTTCGTGAGGGCTTGGTTTTTTGTTTTGTTTTTAAGACTCTGCAGAGTTTTCCTCCCCTGATTTGGTCAGTTTGAAGAAAGATAGAATGGTGGGTTGGCCTACAACTGTTGGGCAACAGGTCCTGATCCAGCCTTGAACTTGTTGAGCCAGTCCAGCAGGGTGCCTGCTGGTGGGAGACAAAAGCCTGCGGGGCCTTTTGGTTTAAGCTGCCAGGTTTTTGTCTCAAGTCAGGAGGCTGAGGAAGAAGCCATCCATCTTGGAAGTTCATCACCTCTGTTGCCTAACCATGAGCCCTCTGCCTGTTCATCTGCCTACCAGGGAGTTTGTCTAATTCCTAGTCTTTCACCACTGTGCCTAATTTTTGTGGTGCTGGGGATTCATGCCTTTTGGACAAGCACCCTACCAACTAAGCTGCAGCATATTCCAACCCATCAGCCAGGACCTGGCTTGAGAGTTGGCCAGTAGACTCCTGTGTAGCAGAGGTCAGGGCCTATTGATCAATCCATCATACTTTCTTAGGAACAAGGGTTGCCGCTGTACTTGACTGGATGTACACATCACATGTACACCACACACACACACACACTTCCCTGCCTTAGATCGTTTGGGGTCTGAGATGGGAAAGTAGTCTGCTTTCTTTAATATATATATCTGTAGCATCTGATTCTTTGGGAGATTCACTTCTGGGTACTATAGACCTACACTGGCAAGTATGGGTTGGTGAGTACAGCGCCTGATGAATATGGCTTCCTTGCTTAAAGGTGCAGACTCGCTCTGCAGGAACAGCTTCACCTTCAGTGATGAGAAGCTGAATTCTCCAACCGACTCCACTCCGGCTCTGCTGTCTTCCACCGTCACTCCTCGGAAAGGTGAGCTCACCGATTGGACTGTTTCTCTTCTCTTTTATTCTTCCCCCCTTTTCCCTTTATCCTCAACTAGGCTTTCACAGCACACAAAGCAAATAGACAGGAGAGATGGTTTGGGGAGGGCAGATGGAAATGTGTTGTTTCGTTGGATCTGGGCCACATGTCTGTGGCAGAGGGGAGTGTTGGTTTCAGAATGTAAAACTCAGCAATCCTAATTCTTTTTGAATTTCATTATCTGTTTACCCCAGTGCCTTTGGGAGACCAATTTAGCAGCTGTCATTATGCAACAAGAATGATCTAACATGGGGCCGTTGAGATGGCTCAGTCGGGAAGGGTGCTTGCTGTTAAGCCTGACAAGCTGAGTTTGATCTCTGAAAACTACTTGGTGGATGTCCTCTGATCCCCACATGGGTACATGTATGCACACATACATATACACACATATCAAATAAATAAATAGATTTTTTAAAAACAAGATTAAAATGAACAGGATTCAAAACAACAGTTCCACCCTGTCTCTGCTTAGATATTAATAGAATAAAGAGGGTTTAAAGATTCATGGACCAGTACTTAGCTTTTGGAACTGGCCAAGTCTCACCAGCTAGAGAGCTGAATGTTCTGTTATATTGGACAGATGCCCTTTTGAGAACAAAAGAAGCCCCCCCCCCAAGGAAAGTTGAACTTGCTGAAAATAGTTGCAAAGTGCAGTAAAAATGGGGCCAGCTCTAAAAGAAATGTGAAGATTCCATCACTTGTCTCCATCTGGCATTCAAACAGGACTTCCCTCTTTCTTGAAAGAGATATTTTTAAATTCCCCTCTCAACGCAAATGCTAGCAGCCACTGGGGACCCGGCCATTGTCCAGCCTCGGATCTGTAATGGATCTGTGGACTCACGGATAGAGCACTCTAGAGACCAGCTTAAACAGTGCTCAGATCTGCTACCTGATCCTCCAGAGGTGGAAATTACTGAAGGAAAAAAAAAAAAGCCCCTTGTGGACCTGAAAGCTAAGAACAATGAGCTGTTTGTAGCCAGCAAAGGGCGAATAAGAAAAATATTTAGCAATGCGTTTCAAGGAAAGCATGAATGACAAACTATACAGAAGAAAATTAAATATATAAGGAAAGCGTATTCTTCTGGCTGCAGAGACAGCAATGCCTAGACAAAAGCTCTGTGATGAGTCAAGTAAGACTGGCGTGGTCCCTGTTCTACTTTGACACAAAACAGTAGCTTTACCCACATGTCATGTTGGAGGACCACACAAATTCCTCCCCCTCACTGTCTCCCAGATTTTTAAGACACTGAGAGACCCATCTTCCTGTTTAGGAAGGTGGGTAGCATGGTGGCTGAGGGGGGTAGAGAACTACAGGACAGATGCTGAAGCTAGCCTCCAGGTCAGTTGCTGAAATGAAAGTAAATGTGGAGCCAGCACTAAGGGTCTGGTGCAGGGCACACTCCCAGGAGCTCTCTGAAGACAACAGGTTTCCGGAATCCAGAGACTCCATAATCCCTGAGAAAATCCCCTATCAGCTGTGTCCAAGAGGGAAACTCAACTCGTTTCTATTTTGCAGCCAAATTAGGTGACACAAAAGAGCTTGAAGACTTCATTGCTGATCTGGACAGAACATTAGCAAGTGAGTACATGCTGGGTGTTTAAAACATCACACCACAGAAAACTGAGACACGCCTTTTGATAATGAGCTATGATGTTTCCCAGCTTGCCTACAGGCAGGAAGTTACATCAGAAGGCCACTCTGGGTATAGAAATAGGACCTCAGTGGCTCAGAAAGCCGTTTGGAGGATAAGCTTGCAAGAAAGTAGCCAGAGTTGTAGCCAGACTCTTCAAGAAAGTTGCACGGTCCCAACTGTTCAAACAGGTCAGCAGCGGACATGGACCTGTTTAGAAAATAGAGGGTGAGAGTTTAGCTGAGGGGATAGCTTGCCAGTCCTGGCCGAAGAGAGCAGATTGGTCACACATGCATTCCTCCAGCAAGCCAGAGGGGTCTGCTCAGGGTAACTTGCCCAGGCTTGATGAAGATCCTGGTGAGAGGGAGGTCTGCCTTTTTGTAAGAGTTGAGTGCCAAAAAGAAAAGTGTCCTGGGAAACTCATGTCACCTCGCCAGTGACCCAGATTCACTATGCAGATATGCGCTTGGAGTTTGGGAATTACACTGTCGATACCTATTTTGTGTGGCCCCAAACTGAAAACATCAAGTCAAAGCTGCGATGGGGAGGTGGGGTGTTAGAGGAAGGACCTGCCACACTAGCTGTAAGCTCTACTTCAGAAGGACGGGATTGCAGGAAGATCAGCCCCAGCCTCAGCCTACAGGGTCGATGTCAGCATTTCCTCTCATGGGGGTCTTGCTGAGCCTTGGAGAATTTTTGTTCTGGCTTCTTAATTACTTAGTGAGAGTGAAAATTTTTCAGTAGGAAGTAAGTACTCTTGTGATTTTGCCCTACCAGATAGGTAAAAATCTAAAAATTTAAGCCCAAAGGTTAATTTAAAAAGTCTGTTTGAAATAGCCATGTTCTTAACACTCTCTTATTGCCCCCTTTTTTTCTTACTGTTGCACCACCTACATTAGAAGACCTAGGCCTGTTTCGACAGAGATTATTCTAATTGCAGCACAATTTGTATTAGGTCCACGTAACAAGCCTGTCTGCTTTATGCAAATTGTAGCCTGCCTCCTAGTCAACCCAGTTACCCAGACATACACTGCACAGAGGAACCTGCCATTAGCTTTGCTTTTGATGCCCATCTGAAACTATGTGATGTGGTTAAGCGTGGGGGTTGCAAGCCTCTGGCAGGGCTAACTCACTCTGTGTTCTCTCTTCAGGTATGTGAAGCAAGGAGTTTGGGGAGCCATATGCCACAAGAGCTGAAATTCCGGAGCACTCCGAGGACCTGGCAAAGTCGGCTACTAGAATCTGTTGCAGGAGGGGACAGAGCTGAGGCTCATGGGCTATGAAGCCATTTGTGGTTCACCCTAACATTAGCTGTTGGGCCTATCAGGCAATTCAGACAGTGACACTGACTTTGCTTACCTGCCTGCGGCATGTCCAACAGATGATCTATCTAATGTGTTTATACTCCTTAAACATAGCTTGTCTATAATTTTAAATGCTTTTATGGAGATATTTGTAATTACTTATATATAGTTGGAGGTCATAATGAGCTTTCCCATCATAATATATTTTTGTATACAAATAAAATTTAAACTGGAATCTGTGCTTTGGAAGCTGTCTAATTTCTGTCAGTGTGTTTCTGTTCAGTAGTTTTCTAGTGGGAATGGCAGGCCACTGGGTCCCTGGTGAGAATCCCATGTGCTGTGGTTACGCTGGCTGGAGGTTCCTCAGCTTTGTGAGACTTTCCCCACACTCTAATCCTCACAGTCTTAAGGCGGACACCAACCCACCCACAAAAACTTTGACCCGAAATTTACCCTGCCTACAAGATGTACAGGGATAAAAGTAGAGCAGAGACTGAGGGAATGTCCAACCAATGCCTGGCCCAACCTGAGAGAGAGCGCCAACCCCTGACACTTTATTTTCGACATTCTGCTGTGCTTGTAGACAGGAGCCTAGCACAGCTGTCCTTTGAGAGGCTCCACCCAGCAGTGGATGGAAACAGATGCTGAGACTCACAGGCAAACATTGGACAGAGTTCAGGAGGCCTTGTGGAAGAGTGAGGGGAAAGGTAGAAGGACCTGGAGGGGGTGGGAACTCCACAAGAAGACCAGCAGAGCCAACTAACCTGGGTTGGGCAGGGGTTATGGGGTAGTGATGTGGAAACTGAAGCACTAACCAAGGACCCTGCATGGACTGGACCTCAGATGTAGCTGATGAGGAGCTTGGTTTTCATGTGGGTTCCCTAGTAAAGAGAGTGGGGGCTGTCCCTAACATGGACTTTGTTACCTGCTTTCTGATCACTTCTCCCTGGCAGGGCTGCCTTGCCAGGCTACCAAGAAAGATTATGTGCTCAGTCCTGCTGTGACTTGGTGTACTGGGGTGGGCTGGTGGTGGGTGACTCGTTTTCTGAGGGGTAGGGGAGGGAGGATAGAGAGAGAAAGTGGAGAGGATGGAAGGGTGGGACTGGGAGGAGAGAAGGGAAGGGGCTACAATTGGGATGTGAAGTAAACAAAGAATTAATTTTTTAAAATGCTTGAAAAATAAAACATTCCTTTCTGGGGCTGGAGAGACGCCTCAGTGGTTAAGAGCACTGGCTGCTTTTCTAGAGGATCCGGGTTCAATGCCCAGCACCCACATGCCACCCACACCTGTCATAAACTCCAGTCTCAGGGGATAATACATCCTTTTCTGGTCTCCTCTGGCACTGCATGGATGTGGTGCACAAACATTTAAGCAAAACACTCATACATATAAAATAAAAATAAATAAAATCTCAAAAACTTCTTTTTCCCCCTTGGGCCTGGAGAGATGACTCAGCAGTTAAGGACACACTGGTTGATCTTCCAGAGGACCCAGGTTGAATTCTCAGCACCCATAAGGTTGCGCAACACTATCTGTAACTCTAGTTCCTGGGATCGAAAGCCATCCCCTGTCTTCCTCAGGCACCAGACACACATGTGCTGCCCAGACATAGATGCAGAACAAACACTCAAACACGTAACAATAAATCTTAAAAATAAAAAACAAAAACAAAAAAAACACTGACTTACTTTTTTCCTTTTATTGTTTGATCATTTCATATGTTTATATAATTCATTTTAGTCATTTTCACACACCACAATTTCTCCATCATTCTCCTCCTCTCCTGCTGCATCCTTCCCAGCAAGTCACCCTCCTATGTTCATGTCTTCTTTTTGTGTGGTCCAGAGTTTGAGTAGAGTTTCTCACCTGCATGTGGGTGGCAGGTTGCTTATTCCAGAGGAGAGAGCAACTTCTCAGTGGCTACAGCACTGAGGAAAATGAAAAGCATGGAACAGTTCAGGAATTTGCGCATCATCCTCATCCAGAGCCCGTGCTGAGCTCTGTTCGGTCCAGTCTTGGCGTATATGCTGCTGACACGAGTACCAGTCTCTACATTCCTTGTGCTGGTTGGTTCTGCACACCTAGCGTGACCTGGGAGAAGGGAACCTCAGGTGAGGAACTGCCCCCATCAGGTTGGCCTGTGGGCACATCTTTGGGGCATTTGCTTGACTAATGATTGCTGTGGGAGGGCCCGGCCCGTTCTGGGCAGTGCTAGCACTGAGCAGGTCCTGGGAGGTATAAGAAAGCAAACTGAGGAAGCCACGGGGGGCGTAGGGGCATGGGGTAAACCAGTAATCATCGTTCCTCTGCGGTTCCTGCCTCTCCTGCTTGCTTGCGGTCCTGCCCTGAAGTTCCCCGAGTAATCAGGACACAAATCCTTTTCCTCCTCACATTGCTTTTGGTCTCGATTTTTTTCGAAGCACCAGAAAACAAGCTAGGGCCACAAGCGTAGTCACACGATGCGGGGCGACCTTCCTGAGTTCCTGTGGATGACAGACCACGTTTGGTGACAGTCCCATGGATTACAACAGAGCCGGAAGAGGACCAGCACCTCCTGACGTCACAGCCGTCACGGTGTGGGCGTGAGACACCTTGCATATTCGCGGTGATGCTGGTGTGAGCCGACTGTGTAAGGTACAGTCATCAGACTTGATAAGAACAGAGACAGTCACACCACGTACTGGCTCATGCATCTGTTACATTCTTCTCACTCTTAGAGATCGCGGTCTCTAGGTATTAGACTTTTCTGTGTTGTACTGCCACCGGCTTCACACATCCAGTCCCCATTTTTCTAGATTAGTACGGAGAGACCACACTTGATCAACATATGCTGTTGAGTCTTTTCTCTGATGCCCCTACAGAGGTAGAAATCACTTAGCAATGCATGTTTGGAAACTATTAAGATTTAATCTTTGTCCTCCCCAACCCTGCCCCCGCGCTGTGGTGATACACACCTTTAATCGCAGCACTCAGGGAGGCAGAGGCAGGCAGGTGGCTGTGAATTGGAGGCCAGCTTGGTCTACAAAGCGAGTCCAAGGCACCCAAGGCTACACAGAGAAACCCTGTCTCGAAAAAAAAGAAAAAAAACAAAATAAAACAAAACAAAAAAGATTTGTTATTTTGGGGGGATATTGTGAAAAGATGCCTTTTCCTTTTCCTCTTTTAGGAAAGCTTTGTGTTCAATGCAAACATTTTTCCCTCTCTTAATTAAAAAGAAAAACTTTATTTTTATGCGTGCATGTGTGGGGGTCGGAATACATCATTATGAGGTCTCTCTCCCTCCACCTTTGCATGGGTCGCAGGGATTACATTCAAGTCATGGGGCTTGTGCAGCAAATGCCTTTTGCTGGCTGAGCCATCTCACTGGCCCTCTCTCTCTCTCTCTTTTAATATGACTCACAAGCTAAAACTCTAGCTTCGTGGCTTTTAGCATATCCACACATATTACAGCCACGATCACTGTTCATTCTCTGTATGAATCTGTCTATTCTAGGCACATTAACTGAAATTATAGTGTTCTTCTGTTAGCACATTTTCAAGGTTAATCCACATACCATTCCTTTTAATAGCAAAATTATATTCCTCCACGTGGGTCATATTCTGTTTATACAACTGTTAGTTAATGGATGCCGCTTGGGTTTCTACTTTTCACCTAATGAGTAACACTCACATTAGTATCCATGTTCAAACATTTGTGTGGATGCCGCATTTCCCAGCTGCAGAAGGTGCCTCTCACTGCCCGAGTCCTGATCCATTGTGATGTTGTCTCTGAAGACTGGCCCGCCAGACGAGGATCCTGTCTCCCTGTAGCTTGTCTTGCAGTTCCTGTCTGACTAACAACATTTTCGCATGTGCCTACGAGCTTCTGTTTTCAGTGTTTGAGCTGCAGGAAATTACCGTGCATTCTGGAGTTTTTCCTTAATCAGCTACTTGAAAAATACTCTCTTTTGTGTGCTTGTTGTACGGGGCCGGCCGGCCGGCCTTCCACCGTCTTCAGGCGGTCACATCACAAAGCATCCTCACCACTGGGCCTGCTGACTTTTCACTTCCCTCCGAGAGAAGGGTGCAGGGAGTGTCAAGGGATCCTCACCTGGTATCCAGCCACACCCTCCAAGCCAGCTGTATGCAATTCTGCCTAATTGCAAATGACCTTAGGGTATTGGGGGAGGGTGGGAGGGTGTCAGTGTAGAAGGCTGAAGGGAGGGGGACTTCATCTGCATAGCCAGAGGGCAGCCATTATCCCTGCTGGGTGCAGGCATCCAGGGCAGCTGCCCCAGTTAAACACCCACCTCCTTCCCATAACCTCTCACCCATCTCTCTGAAAGTAAGCCCCATAAACTCATTGGTTACCCTTGGTAAACTTAGGTAGAACTGGGGTTTGTTGCTGGGGCTATAGGAAGAGGGGAAGATTGTGTTTTAAGGAGTTTTAGCAACAGAGCTCTATTTCCACGTTCTGTCCTTGAAGCATAAAAGTTTTAATTTTGTTGAAAACTAGTATTTTTTTTTTCTTCTGTTGCTGGTGGTTGTGTTGTTGTACCTAAGAAATCATAGTCATCCCAGTTTATGAGAAGTAGTTCCTAATCTTTCTTTTTTGAATAATTTCATAATTTTAAACTGCGCATAGTGGTTCATGACCGTAACCCCAGCATTGGACCGCTGAGGTATGAATCGTCCTGTGTTCAAGGCCAGCCTGGGCTACATAGGTGAGTTCAAGGGCCGTATATAGTGAGAATCTGTCTTAAAACAAAACCAGAAACAAAAATCAGGGGTCAGGAGAGAAATGTCAGTAAAGTGCTTGCTTTGAGAGCAAGCACCAAGACCCAAGTTTTATGTCTAAAACACACGTGACAGTTGCTGGGGACTGTGGCATGCTTGCAACTCCAGCACAGGACGGGTGGTGACAGGCAGGTCCTTGGGGTTCTAGTACCAGTCAGTTAGTTAATCCAACTTGGCAAGTTCCAGGCTGGTGAGAGACATTGGTTCCCCTCCACCCCCCCCCCCCAAAAAAAATAGTTGGGTGGGTGGGGCCCAGTTGTAGGGTGCTTGCCTTGCTTTAGGCTCAATCCTCAGTACTGGGAAAGCAAAGGTGTCTGTGTGGGGAGGGCAGGAAGCAAGGGGCACCTGAGAAAAGATGTTTGAGATTATCCTCTGCCATCTACATGCACACGCATGACACACACTCACGCTCGCAACACACACCAACTAGACAAAATAAACTGTAGGCTTAGCTTTTGCATTTGGATCTGTGATGTCCTTTGAGTTAAGTGGTACAGAATCAGTCTCAGCATCATCCTTTTGCCTGTTCTCACCACAGAACTTTTTAAGAAGGCAGAAGGCGTTTCCTGATATCAGATTAGTGCACTGTGGAACAGCAGCCACAAAAGGATGGAGTCTCCCTCCTCCTCTTACTCATCTTTTTTTTTTTTTTTTTTTTGCAGTCTCACTATGCTGCCCAGGCTCTCATAGGAACTTGCAATGTAGCTCAGGCTTCTGTGCTTCGCCTTCTCTGTGCTGGTACTCATGGTGTGCACCATGGCAGGCTGCGTGCTTTCTAACAACTGATCTTTATTTATAGGGAGTAGGTATGAAATACTTTTCAACTGATAAGGAGCTGTTTAATTCCTCCCCTCCCCCCAAGAGACAGGGTTTCTCTGTGTAGCCCTGGCTGTCCTGGAACTCATGCTCTAGACTGGCACAGTGATCCACCTGCCTCTGCCTCCAGAGTGGTGGGATTAAGAGTATGCTGTGCCGCTTCTGGCTTGTTTACATTCTTTTGAAGTTACAAACAACGGAGGTTTATTTGCCTCTTTAGTTTTTCCCAATCATGTCTTGTAGTTTTTACGGTACAGACCTTGCATTCTTTTTTAGTTAAATATATTGCTAAATGTCTTAGTCACCGTTCTATTGCGGTGAAAAGGCATCATGATCAAGGCAACTCTTATAAAGGGAACACTTCCTGAGGACTTACTTGCAGTTTCGGAGGTTAGCCCATTACCATTAAAGTGGGGAGCATGGTGGCAGACAGGCAGGCATGTGGCCGGAGCTAGAGCTGATAGCTACACTAAGATCCTCAGGCCAAGTGAGACACACTGGTCTTGACAAGAGCTTCTGAAAGGCCACAGCCCATCCCCAGTAACACACTTCCTTCATCAAGGACATGCCTCCTAATCCTTCTAATCCTATCTATGAGCTTATGGGGAAGGGGAACTTCTTATTTAACCCACCACACTACATATTCTGATACTATTGAAAATAGACAGCTGGCTCAGTGGGGGAAAGCACATGTCTCACCTGCCGGGCAATCTGAGATCAGTCCCTACAACCCAGGTAAAGATGGAAGGAGACAACCCACTCTGCAAAGTTGTCCTCTGACCCTCACACATGCTCTGTGGTACACACAGGCCCACACAGGAGCACACATATGCAATAAAAGCATAACACGTATAAGAGCCTTAAAAAAGAAAATAGAGTTTTATGAATTTTGCTTTTAGATTTTTCTCCCTTGCTAATGAATAGAATTAACATTAGTTTTCCATGCTGGTCCCGTGTTCTTTATCCTTGCTGTGTTTATTATGCCTGTGTGTGTGTGTGTGTGTGTAAATTATGACTATAAGAACTAATGTCTCTGCATCTCCACTTACACTCTGAATGCCTTCCATTTCTTCTTCTTTATTGCATTTGTTGGATCTCCCACATGGTGTTAAGAATGAGAGCAGAAAAGGTACAGCCCTCATTTTGTTCGTGGTCTCAGCGGACAAGCTTGTACCATTAAGCATGATGGCATGATGGCTTTGTTGTGAAGTGTTACATCGATGATCTCATTTTTTAACAATGATTTTTATTTATTCTTATTGTATGTATACAGGTGTTTTGCTTGTGTGTGTGTGGCACCTGTGTGCAATGCCCTCACCTAGGCCAGGAGACAGTGTTGGATCCCTTGGAGCTGGAGTTATAGACTTCATGTTGTGAGCTGCTGTGTAGGGGCTGGGAACCAAGGCCAGGTCCTCCTTCCCAGCAGCAGAGGTGCCTCCTCACCACTGACCCATCTCTTCATTTTTGTCTTTTCCACCGCGTGGGTCCAGTTCTTGCCCTTGCATCCTAGTCTTTATCTCCTTTGGATAAATCTTATTTTTCTCAGTAGGACACCAGCACCTCTTCGCTTTCTCCATATGTTTTGATGCTGGAGCTGAGGGGCTGCTCTGCAATTCTTTCTTTTGGAGCTCCTGAGACCTGGGGTTCCAAGCTTGACACCGCATGAGGCTTTGCAGCTTGGTGCGAGTGATAAGCTTGGGGAAAAAGAACGGGTTATTATCTGGAAGTGGATAGCAGGAGTGGCTTCTGCCCTATAGGCCTTGGTTGGATGGTGGCTGAGGGACAAGAGGCCTGAGTCACCGCTTGAGGTCCTGGGAATGTTAAGTGTTTTTAGAGCTCCCAAAAAGCTGTGTTTCAAGGAGCAAGCAAGGTCCTCATCTGTTTTGGAAAAACGTGTTAATGCCATTTATCTTTGAAAAGCATGACTGCTCTGCCCCTCCTAGAGATTTGTCACATACATTTGTGCATGCTTTCTTGGGCGTTGTTCTAAGTTGTAGGATCAGAGATTAAGAGCTGGAGGTTTCTTTCTCACCAACTTTCCAGAGATGAGCAGGGCAGGGTTGTCTCCTGGCCAGAAGGATGGCTTGGCCTCTAGTCCTTACATTTATCTGTGAGCCAGGGGAAGGCAAGAAGGCCTGACCCTTTCCACATACATGAGTTGTACACGTACACACAAACACATGTCACCTCTGCTCATGTGGCATCCCTTGTTCAAGTCTTAATTACAGGCTAAAATTAATCTTCTCCAAGACCTGAACAAGTTGATAGGATGTCCCTGGAAAACCATTTGACTGTGACTTGGAGAAGGTCAGTTAACAGGCTTTTCTGGGACATAGCAAGACTGGATAGTACACAGGCAATGAGGGTGTGTTTTTGAGTAGAAATATTCTGTTCTAATTTCTGAGAGGAGCGGCTAGAGAAAAACAAAACAGAAAATATGGCACACACCCACAAGTAAGGCAGTTTAGCACCAGCCCAAGTATTCATGCAGCAACTCAGCCTCTGGAATGGGGTGGAGGGACCCAGCACGTGTCTCTTCCTCAGGAATCAGGACTTGAGGGAGTCTACCTAACATTTGCCTCGGATATGAGAAATCATATCTGAGCTGAAGGGAGATGGTGCTGATGATTGGCCACTGACAATCAAGGTGGGGCTTTGATGAAGCTTCCTCATGAATGCATCCCTCTGAGTCTGTGGTGAGAATGAAGGGTGGGGGGAGGGTTGAATCTAGACCAGGTTCAGTTCTCATCAATACTGTATTAAGAGCTGTGTGACCATGAAAAAGCCAGTCCACACCTGGCATTCCTATGGCTTTATTTGTGACTTCTTGTCTCCCAGCGTCATGACAAAATCAAATAGAGCCAATGACTTGTGTTCAGCATGCTTCTTCTTCCTATCACAGGCACAATGAACTCCTCCTATACCTGAGGCGCAATGATGCTTCAATTACTGTGTGTACAAAGCCACTGCTTCATATTTGGTGGATGACACAGGACAGAGTCTGTAAAGCCCAGAGAGCTAGGAAAGGGCTTAGAGCCCAAGAGCAGTTGCTGACTGAGCCTCCTCCCGCCGTAGACCTTCTGTCCCTCCAGGAGAAGAGCGTGGTGTTCAGTCCTGCGTCTGGAACAGCTTCATGGTTGATATGTGCTGGCCCCACACTTGCTGTTCTCCTCTGCAGAATGGATGAGCTGTTTCTTGTTCCCCCAGGATGTGTTTCTTCCACACCCACATCCCAAAATATTTTCCTGTATTAATATATCTGGCTAAGAAGGTTTGTGGTAAGAAGAAATGAAAAAAAAAATGGCTGTCATAGCTGCTACGTACAAGCCTTGTTTTTAATGGCTTTCTCCTGCATAGTTCACCTTCCCTGAATGGTTTGGTAGTAATTGCAGGGATAAGTGGAACTGGTGGAGATGGCTGGCTGGCTGAAGGCACTGAGAGTTATGTCCGTCTCTACTCTCTATGCCACCAGTCCAGCAGGATGGGAGGAAGCCTCTACCGCAGATTGCTGCTGCCCTAACCCCACCTTAACTTCCCTGCCATGCAGGACTGAAGTCCCTCTGAGACTGTGAGCCCTAAATCTCTTCTCTCCCCTTAGGTTATTTCTGTTGGGTCCTTTGTCACACCTGTGAGAAAGTAACCAATCTAGAGTATCTTTATGTGCCTTACTCCCCAGCTTCCTGCGGCTGGATAGGCTCCAGGAGAACAAGGAGCTTGTGTGGCTCAGTCTCACTGACTGCCATGAGGCTGGGTCTGAGCATAGTCCATGTCCATTAAGTGGATGGGTTCTTTCATCTCCTCCACAGCCAGGACATCTGGAAATGGCAGCCTCTTTTGGATGCATGCTGGTCTTGCCTCCTCACTGGACAACTTTTTCATTTGTTTTTGTTTTTTGAGACAGGGTTTTTCTTTGTGTAGCCTTGGCTCCTTGGATGTCCTGGACTCTCTTTGTAGACCAGGCTAGCCTCAGACTTACAGAGATCTGTCTGTCACCACATCTGCCTCTGCCTCCCGAGGGCTCAGATTACAGATGTGTACTACTGTACCCGGCTTGGACCATTCTTCTTACACAGATTTTAGTGCTTCCTCTTCTCCAGGCCCCTCTCCCATCCTACCATTGCTATGAGACATTGATTCAGAACCAACCCTGACATTGAAGCTCTCAACAGTTCCTTTTCCAGCTACTTCTAATTCACAGAAGAAGAGGCCCCTAAAGACTGAGGGACCTTGGAGGCCCAAAGAAATGAATTCCTAGGGGTGGAATTTTAGGGCCCTTAGAAGTGGCAGCAAAGAGACCACACTTGATCCCAATGGTGTTAATATATTTTCTCGTAGAATAGAGATTCTAAAGTCAGCCATCAATTTTGGAACCTCACTGTATAATATAGAATATTATGCAGTGTGTGTTTGTGTGTACGTGTGCACGTGTAACACATGAGAACATGCCTGTACATGAACAATTATACCCATATGTTTATGTGTTTGTTAATTATGAAGCTAGAAGAATAAAGGAATAGGATACCAGCATGTGGGCTCTGCTTTGGAAGACCTGGGCCTTGAAGGACTGCCTGGCGGAGCTCACGGGGCCTAGAGGGAGGTAACAGTGCACAGAACTGGCACCGGGCCGCCCCACTTCCTGCAGGCTTGCCTCTGCTTGTCACCTCACCTCACAGAATCAACTCCATGACTAGGGTTTCGCACATCACATGGGAAGGGCCCATTCCCACGTGCACCCTGGAAGTCTGTGACCTGCTGTCCTAGGCCAGAAGCCAAAGTGTGTTCTGGAACCAGAAAAGTCAGGGCTTGGCTGTGGCTCCTGAGCCGAAGGAAGCCCCCACCCACCCAGGAACAGGTTTAGAAAAGGGCAGGACCAGAGCGTGACCCTTCTCGTGTCATGGGTGTCTTAGGAGTGAGGGCAGGAGTTGCAGGAAGGAGACCCTGAGAGTCCAGAGGTCACCAGCCATTCCAGGAGGGACGCTTGATTCGAGGGGCCCTTCCTGTTCAGGACATTGGGAGGGCAGAGAAAGTTCCTGGATGGCTCAGGCAGCTATAGGAGTGCAGAGAAAATTCTTGGGATGGTTCAGGCGGCTAGAGAGAAATTTAGAAACTTGGTGAATTACTCAGTGAAGCTTCTGAAACATAAACAGACCCAAGGAAAGAAAATTCCCAACCTAACCTTAAAACAAAAACAACAACAACAACAACAACAAAACACAAAACTCAAACAACAGCAGTATTTCTTTGAGAATAGCTAGGGACAGCAGAAGCCAGCAGCAGGAGCGTGCTCACAGCAGTGACTTTTGGCTATGGAAGGAGGAGGCTGAGGTAATGGGCAGGCTGTATAGACAGAATGAGAAAGGATCACGGCAGATAATTGAAAATGGCCATCCTTGGCCACTGTGACTAAGAACAAGAGTGACATGGTCTGAGGTCAGCTGACGGTTTCTGGACAAATGGTGGGCAGGGTTATTCTGGAAGGTGGGCAGGCAGTACCTTTCCTGAACATGTTAGTCGTTAGTGTCTTGGGCCACTCTTAGCTTGACTAGCTGGGTTTCTTTGAGCTGATCCATAAACAAAATAAGCAAGCAAACAAAATGGAATTAATCCATTTTCCTTACTTTGGATACCGGAATACCTGGTACCTAAGAGTCAGGTGTCTGTCAGACATTATATCTCACAGACAAAAAAAACCCCGAACAAACAAAACACAAGCAAAAACCAAACAAACAGCCAGGGGTGGTTTGCACACACCTTTAGTCCCTGCGCTGGGGAGGCAGAGGCTGGGTGAGTTTGAGGCCAGCCTGGGCGCATATCAAGTTCAAGGCTACACAGAGAAATCTTGTCTTAAAAAAAAAAAAAGGACACAACAAAGAAGCCACAAATAAAAATCCCAAGAGGGTGAAATCCAACAGGAATGTGGGGGGCCTGAGCCCCCCCACAAGTAACAGAAGGAAACAGCATAATCTTAGGGGATCTGGGCAGACAGGGGCTATTAAGGACATTGATTGACCAATTGCTTGGGTGCAGATAAGAAAGATTACTTAAGGCAAAAGGCCAGGGAGCCTGAGGCTCAGAGAAGGAAAAACATTTGGGGAGGGAGGTCACCTTGAGAGGAAGCCCTATTGTGCTAAGTTTAGAGCCAGGGGGAGGTTATGAAACAGGTTATGCCTGGCCCCTGGAGACCCAAGCTACAAGGGAAAACAAAATCTTAGTCCTTTAAAAGAACTGAAGAACGGAAAAACGTTTCTGTCAGAGAAAGTGAAGGAATGGCTCTTCACAGGCGGGCCGCTAGTTCAGTGGAGGTGGCTGAGACTACACAGCAGTCACCATGAGCCTGGGCTTCTGTACCAGGAGCTCTTGCTGCCTGCCAGATGGGTTGTTTTTGTCTTGTCTGACCTCAAGTCTAGACTCCATCCCGGTTATGCTAAGGTCTGTTTTGAAAGGCAAAACTGTTGTCAGTGAGAATAAAGAACCTGTCATCATGGTAGGTCCTCCTTCTCTAAAAGGTCAGATTAGCATTTCCTCCAGATACTCAAGGCCACTGTGTCATTTCTTTTAAGATGGCAGATACCTGGCTTGTTTTTACTTTTGGAGCCTGGGCTCTTGCTTTCTGTGCTTTGGGTTGCATAATATAGGAGAGACACAGGGCACGGGTGGAGGGATGGGAATGGGGTTGGGAAATAAAGCCTTGCTTCTGAAGGGCGGTCCTGCAGCCTGCACAACTTAAAACCACTCAGTGTCAGTAACTTTATTGCCGAG
Organism: Pachyuromys duprasi; assembly: GCA_028658305.1. Taxonomy (NCBI): domain Eukaryota; kingdom Metazoa; phylum Chordata; class Mammalia; order Rodentia; family Muridae; genus Pachyuromys; species Pachyuromys duprasi. Next base: position 27,197,043 of record CM053745.1, on the reverse strand, counting down.
GACCCAGCAAGAGACCCAGAGTTAAGTGACAGCGTGGGCATCCAAGTTGGACAGACTTCTGAAGTAGCTAGATGGACATTGGGGGATTAGGAGGCCACGGAGGATGAATCCTCCTCCTCCACAACCAGCTTTCCCCCTCCTTAAGGTTTAAAATATCACATGGAAAGGTAGAAGTTTCTGGCCTTCCTTGAGGCCCATGAAGGGTAAGCTACTCCTTCTCAAAAGAATGAGATGTGGTTTTACTGCCTGTAGGTCAAGAGGGTAGAGAAGAAGGCAGCCATCTTGGAAGCTGATGAGCCTTATTACCTAGTTATGACCCCTCTCCCTGTCTGTGTCTTAGGGAATCTGTCTGGCTCCTGGTCCCTCAGTTCCATACCCAGGAGCCCATGGGGCCATGTTTCTTAGTTTCTTGCAAATCTTCCTTGCTAGATTTGCCTAGCTTTCTGAGTTATAATTCATAAATCACAGCATCTTTTTTTTTTCTCCCTTCCCCTTCTATCCCTTCATTGGATCTGATCAAAATCCTAAATGTGACATTCTCATTCTTAGCCTGGGGTACTGAATGTGGCCTGCTCTGTTGGCCCCAGACTCAAAACTTGTGTCAAAAGGCTTGACACAAAACTCAAGTCCCCTTAGCCATTCCCCCTTCTGCCCTCCTCAGCTGCTGAGACGCACAGTTTGCCTACTGAAAGGTCGTCCAGAAGGAAAGATACACGACTCCAGACAGTTGAGCTCTTTATTATGGTGTAAACCTGCTGAGGGCGTCTGTAAGAATATCAGATCTTTCAGGCCATTTACAGGCTGAGGTAGATATAGGGGAGAATCAGTGTGTGTGTGTGTGTGTGCGTGTGCGTGTGTGTGTCTGTCTGTTTTGTGTATGGGGGAACAGAGGAAGGGAAGCGGAGTGGGGTTTCCCCTTTGGGCTGGGAACTGACTTTGCTAGGAGTGACCTAAGGGAGGTGAGTCCTGAATGAAAGAATGCCAGGTAATTGGTAAGCCACCATCAGGGGTCTGCAGGGGGCAGTGTCAGGAAACTACTCTGCAATGCCAATTACTGGAAAATGTTACCAGTTAACTAAAATGGAGCAACTTTTCAAAGTGTCCTGGGCAAGGTTCACACTTGCCCTGCTATTGCTTCAAATCTATTCAATGTTTCTCCCCCAGACTTTTATTTATTTAGTTTTATCTTTTAAAACAGGTCCTCACTGGGGAAGGGGTAGCGAACGCCTTTAAGCCCAGCACTCTGGAGGCAGAGGCAGGTGGAGCTCCTGTGAGCAGGCCTGGTCTACAGAGTGAGTTCCAGGACGGCCAACAGCCAGGGCTACACAGAGACAAATCCTGTCTTGGGGTTGAGGGTAAGGGTGCCAGGGGTGGGGTGCAGGGACTGGCCTCCCTCGCTCCCCCTCCAAAAAAAAAAAAAAAGACAGGATATCACTATGTAGCCTTGGTTGACCTGGAACCAAGGCTGGCCTAGAACTCACAGATATCCACCTGTCTCTGCCTACTCAGTGCTGGGTTTAAAGGCGAGTGCTATCATACCTGCCTGAAACTTATAAATGAGGCTAAGAATCTACTGAAAGAAGCCCGAGTTTCCTGCTAACACTCAGAGGAGGAGGTAGGGGTGTGTGGGTAGGGGATGGTCTTTGCTTGTCCCTAACCCTGGCTTCTTCTTTCTTTTAAATTTTTATTTTATGTGCATTGATGTTTTACCTGCATGTATGTCTGTGTGAGGGAGTTAGATATTAGAGTTTCAGACAGTTGTGAGTGGCTATGTGGGTTCTGGGAATTGAACCGGGGTCCTATGGAAGAGCAGTCAGTGCTCTTAACCACTGAACCATCTTTCCAGCCCCCTTTCTTTTAAATTTTTATGAAATTTTATTCATCTGGATGCTTCGCTTGCATATATATATATATCTGTGGACTGCAGGTATCTGGTGCCAAAGAAAGAGGGTGTCTGATCTCCACAGAGTCACCATGTGGGTGCTGGGAATTAAACCCAGGTTCTCTGAAAGAACAGCCAGTGCTCTTAATTGCTGAGCCATCTCTCCATGCCCCTTTTCCTTTTTAAACCATAGATTACTATGTGCTCAAATGGACGTTAGGAAGCCCCTTTCCCAGGGCAGGAGGGGTACCCGCCATGCTGAGGCTTTTTCTGCATGTGGCTGTCCCTCCCAGGGTTTTGCTCCTCCGGATGGGCCCCTTGTGCTGTTGGACTTTGGCAAACTGAATGGTAGGTCCTCACTGGAGCTGCGTAGAGCCTGCTGGGCAGTCTACAGGGAGCATGGACTGAGCCTACCTTAGCCGCTTTTCTAGACAGTAGAGGAGGAGGTGACTGTCGCATGAAATATGCCTGTTCTAGCGTGGCACGGAAGCTTCAGAAGTCACTCCGGGGTTTCTGGGGACAAAGACATCCTGTTCTGGGCTTTAAATAGACAAATCCAGCATTTAAGAAGTGTGAAGTCACCTTCGGAGGGCCGCTTGCGGAGGGATGTTTATGCGGATGTGACAGCGGGAGAATCCACCGCCGTTTGGAAAGCCACGCTCTAGAGGGGCCCTTTGAGAGGGGGACTCAAGCGCGATCGTCCTGTGCACACAGCGTTTGACACGGGTGACTCATTTGTTCTCAGAGCAGTCTCTCTAGGCAGCCAGTTGTCATCTCCAGTGTGCAGACAGGAAGGGCTTCGGTCACGACAGTGCAGAGAGGCAGGGCTGGTCCACACGCCTTCTGTCCTGCCAGATGCACCCCAAGGAGAGATCTTGTTTCCACTCAGGTCTTCCTGCCATTCAAGGCTCAGAAGTCGGCTTCCTTGGGACTTTGAGCTAATGAAAAAAAAGAAATCTCATAAACTTTGTCCCTTGACAATGAAGTTCAGCTTTCCCCTTCATCATCTTGCCACAACCTGACAGAAGTAACCTGGGTTAGTGTTGCCATGGTTACCATGTGACTTTGAGGGAGGGAGTTGATAGGTAAAGCCCCAGGGTTCCCTTTGGCACCAGAGGCTGGGGTGTCCAGAGGTTCTGTGAAAAAGAGAAAAAAAAAGTGTAAAATACATTTCTTAAGACATTAAGCAATAGGGACATTTAATCTGGAAGCCGCCTAGCTTGGTTCCCTAAGACAACTAAGTATATTGAGAATGAATTTTTGTTGTTGTTGTTTTTGAGACAGGGTCTTAATGTAGCCCAGGTTGGATTTGGATCTGCCATGTAGCTAAGGATGACCTTAATTTTCTAATCCTCCTGCCTCTACTTCCCAAGTGCTGGGATTATCATTGTGCACCACCACAGTTTACACTGTGCTGGACACCCAGCCCAGGGCTTTTGAGGGTGCCGAGAAAGCATCCTACCCACTGACTGAGCAACAGCCCTAGTCCTGTGCTGCCTCACTCCTGCTTTCTCTGTCCTTGGAGTCTCCTGCATATCGCCTTCCTGTACCCACTTTTCCCAGGGGGAGCTTTGCACACAGTCTCCTCCACTCAACCATGAGCTGTTGGAAGCTATGGCTGTTTCTTCCACCAGGTCCCCATGAATATGCGGTAGGTGCAGCCTGGCTGACCTGAGTTGAAATGCTTTCAAGTTAGAAGCAACTCCACGTGCTTTTTGACCTGTCTTGGCACAAACTATGGCTGTAAGATCCTTCAGAGAAAAATCAGTGCCTCCCTGATTTTAAAATTACCTTGAAGTAATAAGAAATCTGAAATAGGAGCCCGAGAATTGATTGAAATCTTGGCCCTGCTGCTTTCGAGTTGAAGAGTTGGGGCAAGTCTTTAACTCATATTGGAACTTGAATTTTTGGCTTAAATATCATAAGCAACCTTAGACTCATTAAGAGAGAAAGAGAGAGAAATGAAAGCACATAGAACTCTTCCATAAAGAAAAACAAAGGAGAGAGTTTGTGTTATTGAAAAAAATTGTAATGAATAAGTTATCACGCAGGTCTAAGGTCTGGCTTTAAATTTTGAACTCTACCAATCCTCCAGAAAGCCCTCTGGGGGGTGGGGAGGGGACCATTCATGGTTAAAACCCTGTAAAGGCAACTCCATACTGTATATTCTTATTTACAGACTGGGGAGGACCTGAAAAATCTTCCTGGTTTGTGCTCTCTCCAATGCCCTAGTTCTTTATCCTTGAGACTTTTAGCCCACAAGGGATAATAGGGTGTTTCTCCCAGGAGAAGGCACACTGATGTCTGATGGCTACAAGGCCAGCCCCGGGTCATCCAGCCTAAGGAAGCCCAGGCTGCAGGCCTTACCTCACCTCCAGGCTGGCTGGGCCCTTCCTGCCTCTATCACTGCATTTGACGATCTTACCTCATCTGCCTCAAGGGCCTTCTCTTCCACCAGCCTGTGGGCCCTCTAAAGACCTTGACCAAGATCCCAGGCACACAGTAAGTGTTCAAGAACACAATTGAGTTTATAGACTTGGGTATAGGACAGGATGTGAATCTGCCAAGTGTTAAATTCGTGGCCTGAATCAGTCATCCAATAACTCACAATCACCTTCTGCTTCGGTAGGAGCCGTTCCAAGTGTACAGAAATAGCTTTTTGACGGTGCGCTTATTGATATTGTGAAAGAAAAACAATCAAAAGTCAGGGAGTCCGGAGCCAGTTGCCAGCATTGCTCAACTCAGATTGGCAGGGGAGAAGCACTGGTGTGTTGCGACAAGAATCTGCTTCATGTTTTAGTGATGAAAGGACGAACTCCTTGGAGGTGAATCTCTGAGCCACCATGTTGACCCATCTCATGGCTCCTCAATGGCAAAGATCGCTCAGAGACTCCTGGAGTGGCTCCTAACTAGGTAGGGCTCTGCCTGGGCAGCTGGTACCTTCTTTCTTTGCAGCAATAGAGTTTCCATCGCTGTGAAGAGACAGCACCATGACCGTTGAGACTCTTATAAAGGAAAGCATTTAATTAGGGCTGGCTTATGATTCAGACATTTAGTTCATTATTGCCATGGCGGGAAACACCATGGTAGTGTAGCAGGCAGACAGGGCGATGGAGGCCACACCTCCTAATAGCACCACTTCCTTTGAGCCTAGGGGGCCATTTTCTTTCAAACTAGCACATGCCTCCAACTTTAGTCAACTCCTGGTTAGGGCTCAGTGGGCTCGTGTTTTTTCTGTATGTATGTATGTATGTTTGTTTATTTGTTTCTGTTGTCCTCACTATTAAACTGAAGACCCTTCCACTATGCTGATATCTCATTGGGTCACACTGCTTGCTCAAAACCCTTCCATGCTTCTCACTTTGCCCAAAGACAGACTTTCACACCACTATTTCATTGAGTGAAGCTCATATACCACAGAGTTCGCCTTGTGTGTGGGTCTGTTTTCTAGGGCAACTGCAGGGCTTGGCCCCCCTCACCACTGGTTCCAGAATATTTCCATCACTCCCCAAAGGAAACCCATACCCACCAGTGGTCTCCTCTTCCCCGTCCCCTGAAAGTGCCCTGGCTGCCTCTCCTCTGGATTCTCACATTCTGTACTTTGCATCTGGATGGGATCATGCATTATGTGGCCTTTTGCACCTAGCTTTTTTTTTTTTACTAGCACAATGTCTTCAAGGTTTATGCATGTACCTATATCAGTAGATAATCCTTCTTTATGGCCAAACAATATGCCATTGTGTGGATTTGCTTTAATTCACTTATCTCTTGGTGACTATTTCAGTTGTTTCTCCTTTTGGAAAATTTGAGATATACTGTTGTAGACAGTTGTGTGCAGGGTTTGTGTGAGCCAATGTTTTCAGTTATTTGTGTACTTATGAATGGAATTCCTAGTCATTTGGCATTTCAGGAATGGATAAGGGTCAAGGGTCTTACACATATGGCTTCTATAAAGGGCTCTTGTAGAGTCCCAAAGCTCCCTGCTCTCCCTTGGATCAAATCAAACCTGGACACTTCCTGCAACCCCACCCCCCACCCCCTGGCGCAGCCAGCATGTAACTTATGAATGAAGACAACTCCTCCAAGCTCTCCTCAAACAACTAGGAACTCTTCAGTGAAAAAAGCAAAACCCCTGCTCTTGTGGAACTTGAATTACAGTGGGAGGAAATAGGCACACCACTACAATTCTATTCATAGGCACATATGTGCATAACTGGCTATCTACCACAACTGCTTCCTTAGCCACTATGGAAGTATTCCGGTCTCAGCAGGCACAGAGGTCACATTTTCTGTTCTCTCCCTACTCAAGTGTGGTCATGTGTAATCAGTCTTTGTCAGTGAGATGTGAATAGAAGAGACCAGTGTCTTCTGGAAGAGGCTTTTAAGAAATAGGTGTGCTTTCTTCAGACTGCCACATGGATAAGCAAGCTAACTGCCAATGGGTGGCCATTGAAATGTTGGGAGTCACTTCTTGAAGCAGCTAGAATTTTCCTAATAATATCGAAATTGGGAGAACTTTTCCATCAGTTATGTAATTAACATCTAATATACTCTCACATTTGCTTCCTGCTTTGTGCCTTTTGTATCAGGATCTTCTACGCCAACATTTTCCCTGTATTTTTTTCTCCTCATCCAGAGTTTTTCCCAAAGCATGCTGAAAAGGATCGCAGACATTAGGAGGCAGGGAAGGGAGGAGAATATCTGCATATTCTATTAGTTATATTAATAATCCTTTCATACCACTTCCCAAGCCTCCCACCAATCACATAGTTCTGTGTCTGTTAGCAGACGTTTCCAATTCTATAGTTCTAGAACTTTCAAACACTCTCTAGCAGAAGTCTTTGTAAGGCACGTGCTCTCCCAAAACCAGTCTCTGCCCCTTCCTGAGTGTGCAGAACCAGTAAGTCAATGTTCGCACACACTGGGAAGAACAACACTTCCCAAAGATCACTTTCCCACATCTTCCCCGGGTTTCCCCTTTCATCCCCTCCTTCCCTGGTACCACCTTAACTCTTCCTCCCCATTTTCAGGGATTTTTTTTCTAGCCTTCTCCCAAGTTTGGGGTCTTAGAAAGTGATACTTCCCCCCTGTTCCCCCGTAACCCATAGTCACCATCATACACACCATCTTCTTCTTGATCTACTGTCTTTAAAATAAAGCAAAGGAGATTTATAAAGAGCCATGATGTAGTCTGTTGTAGACGGTCACATCATGACTGTTTTCTGACTTTTATGTGTCTGAAACATCTGCTACAGTCTAAGTATTCCATACATCTGGATTAAATTGAATCAAGGGTGCTTGAAAATCCATTAGAAACCCTGAATTTACCGGAAGGAGGCACAAGTTAGTCTGAAAATAAATGGCTGTGATGGCAGCTAGCATCTTCACCTCTCAGTGAGCTTAAATTGAATCGGACATGGTGCTGCAAACCTGTAACATCAGTACTTGGGATACAGAGACTGGGCTACAAAGTGCATTTCAGGCCAGTCTGGGCTACCAAGCAAGAACCTGTCTCAAACAAAAAACCCAAACTGAAGCCAAACCCCACATGATTTAGCAGGTGGTATCGAGGGAAGGCTGCTTGCCCATGTGGTGCAGCCAGCAAAGAGCAGCAGGTGCCTGCAACAGATGTTTCTGGCTTCCTGCTGAGGGAGTGTGTTTCCTATCTAAGTATACAGACACCACACTTTTACATGGTCTTGCTTAGACTAAATTACTTGTTATAACTGCCCTTAGCATATCCTTTCCTTCTTTCTTTCTCTCTTTTTTCTTTCTCTCTCTCTCTCTGTCTCTGCTCTGTCTCTCTCTCTCTCTCTGTATTTCTTTCTTTCTTGTTTCTTGCTTTCTTTCCTTTCTTCTTATTTATTTGTTTGCTTGCTTGCTTGCTTGTTTTCAAGACTGGGATTCTTTGTGTAACCCTGGCTGTCCTGAAACTAGCTCTGTAGACCAAGCTGGCCTAGAACTCAAGAGATCTGCCTGCCTCTGCCTCCTGAGTGCTGGAATTAAATGTGTGTGCCATCACCGTCTGGTTTTCTTTTCTTGATGTGTGTGGGTGTTTTGCCTGCAAGTATGTCTGTGGGCCATATGCATGCAGTGCCTATGGAGACCAGAAGGAGGCATTGGATCCCTTGGGACTAAAGTTACAGATAGTTGTGAGCCATCGTGTGTGTGTGTGTGTGTGTGTGTGTGTGTGCTGGGAATGAATACCAGGTCCTCTGGAAGATCAGTTTAGTGCTCTTAACTAGTAAGACATCTCTAGCCACACGTTTAGCATGTTCTAATGCCACTAAGAAATTTTTTAGGTTTGTGTGTGTGTGTGTGTCTGAGAGAGAGAGAGAGAGGAGGTTTGTGCATGTGTATTTCAGTTCCTTGCAATGATAGCATAATCTTCAAAATGTTCACATAGATGCAATTTAACATGATATAGCTCACTTTCTACCTCTAAGAAAGACTAGAGAAGTGACCCTGTGGCCTATTTTCTCTCTCCTTGACAGGGATTGGGAGTGAAGGGCAGAGGGCAACTGTGAGGCTTATCATGGAATAGCTTTAGAAGGTGAAGTAAGGTTTCAGCCTCCGGTATAGAAGAAAACCAAGGATTCTGTCTCTTTCCTGGAACCATGTTCATCACAACTGACCCATCTGGACCAATCTGATTCCAAAGGTCTCCTCTGGAGGACATTGGTAGGAGACATGCCCAGTGACTATCTCTTGGGGCTTTGAGGGTTGGTTTTCAACAGAAGTATTGAGAAAGCAACTCAGATTGCCTACAAGAATGTGCCCTTTGCACATCATTTCCCCCTTCCATTTTGGCACTTCGCTTATTTCTCAGTCTTCGTTGGCTGTGTAGACTGACGTTTGCCTCCGGCTCTGTACTACCTCCTGTAACCACGCATTCCCTCATGTAGCTGTGCTGTTCTTCCTTGGCCCTTGTTTCTGCATTTGGCTCAGAATTATAGCTGAGCTGGTTTTGCCATGTTCTTTCCAGCATACATCAGGCTAGCACACTGGTCTAAAGAGAACAAGAGACACACGGGGCCAATCAGATTGCAGCTGGCCACACTCGGCTTGCAGCAGATTGTGTCCAGCCACTGTATGAATGAGTGAGCAAAATGTGTGCCTACTCCTGTGAGTCTAATTAGAACAGCTGATTGATAACCCAGTAAGTTTCTTCTAATGCACTCCAATGTTCTCTTTGCTGAAGCTGTGTGTCGAAGAGCTTCCCAAACCTCGGTTAGAATCTATTTGTTTTCCAGTCCAGAAGGCTTCCTCCAAGTCTTAAGGGTGAGGGTGAGCTGTGGCAAGTCTGGACAGGAAGGAGGATTTAGGAGATAGGAACCCTGTGGGAAAAATTCCCTTATTGAAGAAATAGGTGATTGTGAAATGAATAACTATTTGATCATTAGGCGAAGTATCTGGGTGTTCAACCCTTATGGGATATACAGGGATCCTGCGGGCAGGACCTTTAGGATGTGCCAGGAATTCACACAATCTGAAATGTGAGATGTTGGAGGTTGGCTGCATGTGATCCGTGAAAGCAGAGATGACACAGAAGCTATCAAGCCCTTTCAGGAAGGGCCACAGATCATCTGCGTTATGACAGATACACATACATATGGAAAACCAAACAAAATGAAAGCAAAAAGGAAAGTGAGAATCATCTAAGATAATTACAATTGACATTTAGAATTTTCCCTAAGATTTTTAATGCATTTTATCCCATCTTTAAAACAATACATACTATATCTTTTTAAATTTTTCTTTGCATAGTATATCTTAATAATTCTTCCATACTGTTAAAAACTTTGAAAATATGAGTCTCAATCGGTGCTACTTTCATTGGCTGACTATCTTGATATTTGTATAATTGCTCAATCATTTAATATGAGACATTTACATTCCTAATTTTACCTGCTTGCTTTTTTGGAGGATCAGGTCCTGCTGTACAGACCGACATGGATCTCACTTTGTAGCTCAGATTGGATTTGAACTCACGATCCTCCTTCATCTACTTGTATTTAAAATATGTGCTATCTGAGCCAGATCCTGGTTAATTTTGTTTTTCTTTTTCTATACAGGATATCACTGTATAGCCCCTGCTGTCCTAGAACTTGCTTTGTGGACCAGACATCCATCTGCCTTTATCTCCTGAGTGCTAGAATTAAAGGCATGTGCCACCATGCCCAGCCAGGTAAAAAAAATTTTTAATGTGCATGAATGCTTTGCCTACATGTCTGCCTGCCTGTTTGTCTGTACACCATGTATGTTCCTGGTGAAGTCAGAAGCTAGAAGAGGGCATCAGAACCCTGGAATTGGAGTTACAGACAGTTGTGAGGTACCATCTGGGTGCTGGGAATTGAACCTGCGTCCTCTGGAAGAGGAGTCAGTGCTCTTAAACACCAAGCCATTTGTCTAACCACAATATTTTTTAAAAAGTAAATAAGTGTTTTTAATGCCTTCAAACTTTCAAATCTTAGCATAGATTCCTAAAATTGCAAAATGAATACTGTGACGTTCCTGGGCAGAGTTTCTGTACTTAGCTGTGCTCTTGCGTTAGGTTTTTGTTTTTGTTTGTTTGTTTGTATTTTGTTCTTGAGACAGGGTTTCTCTGTATAGCCCTGGCTGCCCTGGAACTTGCTCTGTGCTGGCATTAAAATCAAAGATGTGCTTCCCTCTGCCTCCTGAGTGCTTGGACGAAAGGTGTGTGTCACTATGCCCGGCTTCAGCTTGCTTTCTTACCGGGGACTTATGACAGTTTGTATTTCAGGTCTCCTTGGTACTTTTTACTTGAGAACTGGCTGATAAAGCAAACTTTTTAGAAAAACAACATTACCCTGATTTGTATGTTTTTGAGTTCTGTATCTAGTCCATGCCTCTCAGGGCTGGCTAAAGCCGCTGGAAGAGGAAAAGAGATGCCAGAGACTAATCTGTGGATTGGGTGTGGAGGCGGGCAGCCATGGAAGCTGGCTTCATTCAACTGAAGGGAGCCTTGGGCTTTTTTTTTTTAAATAATATTTATTTTTATTAATTATACAGCATTCTGCCTGCATATGTGTCTGCCCACCAGATCTCATTACAGATGGTTGTGAGACTACATGTGGTTGCTGGGAATTGAACTCAGGACCTTTGGAAGAACAGCCAGTACTCTTAACCTCTGAGCCATCTCTCCAGCCCCAAGCCTTGGGCTTTGACTGCAAACTTCTTTTCTCTCTTCAGTTTCTGCTGATCCTCTTAGTCCATTTTTTTTTCATTGAGAAAGGAGATCAAATGGAATATAACTTTTTATAACCCCTCTTCACCATCTGGCTTATATGTCTCCATTTCGTCTACCCTTCCTTCCTATGACTGTTGTGTGGTGTTGGCTACATCTGGTTATCTCTCTTCCACCTAAGAAAGACTTGGGAGTCTTTCTCCAGTGCCCCACGCATATGCTCGAACACTGTTTTGCCTTGTTTGGGGCAGGTTGTTGCTGTGCTGCTCAGGCTCCTGTCAGACCCCTGCTTCAAATGGTTTTCTTGCCTCATCCTCCAGAATCGTTGGGACCACAAGTGTGTTTCACCATATTCAGTCACCTCCCAGCTTTCAAAACAGAAGGCACAGCAGCTCTTTCTTCATCGTTTCTAAATCTATCAGTGTCTGTTTAGCCCTTTGCAGTAAAAGTCCTCAGAAGATTTCTCCCACTCACTGTCCCCGTTTCCTCTATTCCAGTTCTCTCTACCAAACATAATTGTCTTCACTGCCAAAATAGTCACCAAGGTCACTGGTGAGGCCCTGGGGTTTCCAAGGGTCTATGCATATTCTCAGCCCCACACTTGACACATTCCTGTGTGCTCACTTCACCTTGGTTTCTGAAACACTGTAGATTTACATCCTGCTTACTGTGGGTCATTTCCAGTCCTTACTGTCCCTCATATCTCTGTATCTCAAGGCTAGAAGCCGTGTGACTTGACCCCTGGACCTCTGCTCCTATTTCCACACACTCGCTCTTTTTAGTCTTATGATGTTCAAGGCTGTCTGTAGGTTTGCTGATATCTTCCACGTCATCCTTTCCCTGAACTTCAGTCTTGCCTTGCTATTTGGCTCTCACAGGATCTCCAGGCAAACATGTCTCAACAAACACCTGATTCAATCCCTGCCCAAAACTTGCAGCCATCCTTGGGCCAATTCCTTCCTTCTACTTGGTAAGGCTGAAATCCTTGGTATCGACTTTGATACTCCTTTGGTACTCCTAACCCAAACTGTCCAGGGTTCTGTTGGTTCCACCTCTCTCTTGCCACAGTACTACCAACCTGGTCCATACCATCATCTCCCTCATGAAGAGTTTTTACAAAACCTTTGAGCTAAACTGCCTCAACCTGGCTTCCCTACACTTTCCTCTCCCAAATTTTTCTTCCATGTAGATGCTAAACTGACAACATATAACTCTCAAACATCCCCCTATGACTCCCCACCTATTCCACAATAAAGCCAAGACCCTACGGCTTGAGACTCCTGGCCACTACCCCCTTGTTCATTGGTCTCTAGCCCCCAGGTTTCTTCACTACTGCTCTCTAGAGAACATGCTTGTACTCCAGGGCCTTTGCGATGTGCACTGTGCCCACAGCTGGTGCCCTCTGCCAGCTGTTACACAGCCTTCAGCCTGCTTTCCTTCATGGCCTTCTTGGATTCTATCCTAGGGAGTGATTTCTTGGAGAAGCCTTGGCAGAGGAGAAATAGCAACCAACTAGATGAAATAGGGTCATTGAGAGCCTTGAAATGGAGAGCCTAACTGAATGGATCTGCTAAAACTCAGGGGAGAGGCACACAGCTTTCTACACTGTGACCCACAGAGACCAACGCTAGCTGAGACACATTGATAGGATCAATTTCTACTCCTTCAACAGCTACTTCCCCTCCTCCTTCTGGCCTAGAAAGGGACAGCAATTATGGTTAGCAAGATGATGGAAGAATAAGAACAATACTTTTGTAAAAAGAGTGAGGAACTAGGTGAAAGCATTCAAGTCTCTTTTCTTTGCCCCAGATTTTCTGTCTGTCATGAGCGGAAGTGGGGGAAATGAGGAGGCTGCCAACTGGAGTTTTATACTTTGGTATTAGCAATCAAGAGACATCACAGTTTAATTTCCTCCTGGGAGGTCTTGTCTTACCAAGCAGTGCACTGGAAGAGCCTGTGCCCTCTTGAGTCTTCGTGGAGGAAGAACGAGCCAGCAATCCAGCTAAAGATGACTTTTAACCTTCTTTGCTTTTGTTCTGTATCCTAAGGGGGAGTCAAAATCATCAAGCCTGGAAGAAAAGAATCTTGTGCATTAACTCAGAGTCAAGAGAGAGGGAAAAACCCAGAATAAAGAAAGGAAGAGACAAATTTCACGAAAGAACACAAGCTGAGAAAAGCAACTGTCTAGGATATGAAAGAGAGTACATTGCCATTAATATCACCAGAGGGAAGGTCTTTTCAAACACCTGCTTTGTTTACTCACTCTATGTGTGCATTATTTGATGACAATGATTAATTGTCATTATTATTTTGTCTAGACTTGTAGAGGGGAGAACTCTGCAGGTGCTAGATGGAGGCACAGGAGTAATGCCATCTTAGCAGCTGCAGCTCTGAGGAGTCTGTTTATTTTATTGGACCCTGAGGACTGTGGGGAGGAAACCATCAGATCAGTCCAGGGACATCAGAGGAATGAGCCACTGAGTGAATGTTCCTGGGAAACAGGGAACGACGTGACCCTCAGTGGCTTCAGTAACTCTTCCCTCCCTGTCCCAGGCATCCTAGACTTCATATTCGCTTAGCATTCCGTCCCCTATAATTATTACCCCCAATCAACAGTCAATTAAAAAAAATTCAACAACACACTTTAACTTCTGTTTTCGAAGGGATGAATGTAAGGGTGGACAGATCAGCTTTCACGTGCCTGTGGAAACAGACAAGTGGAGGACTATATATATATTATTATTATTTATTTTTTTGAGATTCAAGGTCTCATCATTTATTTGTTCCTCTTCACGATTTATTTTTGACTGGACTGAGACTTAGAAGTAGATCTCAGTGAGGACAACTGATGTCTCTTTCTGACCTGCTCCTGGTTTATGTGTGTGTATGTGTGTGTGTGTTTTGAGATGGGGCCTCTCTATTAGTCCTGGCTGTTCTGGAGCTCGCTATGTAGACTGAGAGATCCCCCGGCCTCTTCGGAGCTGGGATTAAAGGTGTGTGCCCCAGTGTGTTATTTCTTCAGAGAGATACATCAACGAGCATTTGTGTTGCGGGACACATGGAGTAGCAAGATGCTGAATCTCAAGCACTTTGGTCCCGGCCTTCTTCCCTTCTTTGTTTATGGGCTTTCTGACGACACAGTGGAGAACACTGTCATCTGTAGAGAGACCGAAAAGCTTTTGGATTCTGCTAGCTCTTTTGGGTCCCGACTGTCAAGAACAGTAGTATCTGTCAGTTCCAGTGTACCTCCCATCCCCCTTTAACAACAACCAAGTCAAGAACACTCCGCTGACATCCATGGTGTGTCCACAAACAGGCTTGTGCTTCCTTTCTCCAGTTCTCCTTGGTCTATAACAAGAACTCAGAACTCAGTGCTCTGCTGTGGGTCAAGAGACCTCGCTTCCTGGGAAACCTTACTTGCCATCCCCACTGACTCACATCACCTAACCCTTTTACTCTTCACCGAGAGCATCTGCAGCTACTTCTGTGGCCGATGTGATTATCACAGAAAGTGTGAAGTCTGTGGTCATTGTCCACTCCAATGAGTTTCTGACAGTTGGTGGCCAGGAAGGAGATAGGCAGCTTCATCTTGACAAGGCTGACCGCCTAGGAGGTGTAACAAAAAAAGCAGACACTTTTTCTTTTTTAATTTGTTTTGTTTTTTCAGGACAGGGTTTCTCCGTGTAGCCTTGGCTGTCCTACACTCACTTTGTAGACCAGGCTGGCCTCAAACTCACAAAGATCCGCCTGCCTCTGCCTCTGCTGGGATTGTTGGCGAATGCCACCACACCTGCTGACACTATTATTTTTAAGATACTGGCTCATAGATCAGGCAATGAAGGACTGAGGTCCCTGGGACACAGGCCTGCATGGTTTCTTTTATTCTCTAGAATTTCCAAGCTGCACTGCACTGGTGGTGGGTAAACTGAGGCAGACTCAACAGTCCCTGAGTTAGGAAGCTGGATCTGAGAGTTTAAGGCAGGGAGGCTGTGTAGGGACAGAACTGTAGAGGTCAGCAGAGGGGCCGGCTGTAGATTAAGGCAAGTACCCCTCTCTGGGTAACACTGCAGATGTGTGAGGAAACTAGCCAGGGCCGGGCAAAGACCCACCCGAGAGGGCTGCAGGGGGACATTCTCCAACAACTCGTTAGCCGTCCTTGGGTGTGGAGAGATGGTCCAGTGGTTAAGAGCACTTGCTGCTTTTCCAGAGGACTCAGTTCCCAGCTCCCATAGTGGGTGGCCCACACCATGTAGAACTCCTTCTCCAGGGTGTCCAAAGTCCTGTTCTGGACTTTGTGGTCTCCCCGACACAAATATGTGCCATACAGTCATTTTCTGCACATAAAAAAAAAAGAAATAAAAAATAACCTAAAAAAAAAATCCCTGAATCACTAGGTTGCCAATTAATGTGAACAAAACCAAATTGTGATGTTAACCTATGAGAAGAAAACGCGGCCTCTTTTTGATCTTGAGGTAGGCAAAGTTCTCTTAGCAATGTTGCTGGCAGTAAGATCCTCAACATTTTGAAATGAGCATGTTATTGATAATGACACAAAACTAGCCAAAAGCCCACAGGTGTAATGTCGGTCTCTTTGATTTTATTCATCTTAAGTGGTTTAAAACGGATGTCGGTAATGTCTTGATAATGTCCTTTGAAGTTCTGAATCTAAATGAAGTCCGACTTACCTTTCATTGATTCTTGGACTCTGGATGTCATATATAAGAAATTGCTATTTAACCCAAAGTCATAAAGATTTACACGTATATTTTTTCTAAATGTTTTATGGTTTTATCTTTTTCCACTCAAGTCTTTGGTCTCCTTTCAGTTCACTGTTTTAAGTTGGGGAGGGAAATTCTTTATCTTGGCACGGTGATGGGTTATCAGATTGTAAACACGAGCGTGTATAGTTTATTGTGCGCCAGCTACAGCCCAAACCAGTTCAAACACGATTCTTTCAAGTGGTGTAAATGCTATACATTTAGGATGAAAACTTTTTTAAAAGCTATATAGATTTTGCTTTTTTATTTCAATTTTTGTCAGTTTTTAAATTTTAAATCTTGGAATGGGGGTTTAGTTCAGTTGCTAGAGTGTTTGCCTAATATGCACAAGGCTCTGGCTTCAATCCACAGTACCACAAAAATTAAAAAAAGTATGTTTTAATAAGTATCAAGAATATTGGTATTCTAAATATTAAATAACAATGAACACTTTAAAAACACAAACATTTATTTCACCATTTAAGATGTAAAAGTCCATTAATATAATAAAAACATAGAGGTCAATGCATCCCATATTTGAAGGATCTTAGACTAGAAAGAACTCAAGTCTTTGCTGAGAAAAGAATTATTCTCCTAACTCCTTTATGTGCTATTTATCATTCTCCTTTCTCCTCCTTCTCCTCCTTCTCTAGATGGGGTCTCACTATGCAGCCCTGGCTGTTCTAGAACTCACTTTACAGACCAGGTTGGCCTCAAATTGAAAGAGCTACCTATCTCTGTCATGCGCTAGAACTAAAGGCATACACCACCACACACCCCTACCCGGCATATGTGTGTGTGTGTGTATATATATATATACACACTACAGCATGTGTATATCACCTTTTAATAGGTCATTTAGTGGTTGTCACTGAAATATGTTTCACCTTGTTCCTGCCTGTCTCTGATAGTATCACCGAGGCTTCTTGTGTTCTTTCCTGGCTGAGAGCATTCCCAGCAGGGAAGTCAGAATGAACTTGGTTCAGGAATGAGGGCCTGCATACTGGGCCTTGCAAGACCCTCTGAGCTGAGTCAGCTGGAATGGGCTTGACATCATCACATGCTGGGAGTGGCAGAGGGAAACTGAGGCAAATACTAATAAGTAAGAAGCTCCCTTCAAGCCTCATCTAAGAAGGCCAGGAGATGGGCAGCTACTCTTGACCCCCTCCACTTCCAGGGTACTGTGCCCCCTGCCCTGGGACACACACATCTTCCCCCTTTTGAGATGGGGTCTCTCTATGCAGTGCTAGCCTGGGACTCTCTGTGTAGCAGTCTGGCCTTGGGCTTACAGATATCCAC
Source organism: Pachyuromys duprasi (assembly GCA_028658305.1). NCBI lineage: Eukaryota > Metazoa > Chordata > Mammalia > Rodentia > Muridae > Pachyuromys > Pachyuromys duprasi. Next base: position 27,179,897 of record CM053745.1, on the reverse strand, counting down.
CTGCCTCTCGGGGCAGCTACTGGCTGTGGAGAAGAGGCAGTCAGGTGAAAGCAGTCTCAGAGGTCCTGAAGGAGAGACAGTTTCTTGTTTTCCTCAGAAGTGTTGTCCTAAGTTCCCTTCTAGGATAAAATACTCTGAAGGAAGCATCTTGGAAGATAAAGGGTTTGATTTAGCTCCGTGTCACATCCATGTCATCTGCTTGCTCTTTTCTTCCCCTTTGTCAAAGTGGCCTTCCCCGGGATGGAACCCAGGCCTGAGCTGGAGGAAAGGAGGCTGAAGGCGGCGTGGTAGCTGGGCGAGGACGTGCAGCGGAGGGGACAGCGTGCACAGGGTGGTGACGCGGCAGCGAAGGCCCTGAGAACAAGCACAGCACGATCCCTGCTTTTGCGGGGCTCATGTTCTGATGGGGAGGCAGATTAGAACATGAGCACATTAAAAAAAACCCAAATGCTATGGGGAAAATTAAAACAGGACGAGATTACAGAAAGGAGAGAATGGCTTAGTGATGAATGACTGTCATGGTTTGGTAGGAAATGTCCTGCAAGGAGCTCCTGTCTTGAAGTTTGGTCGATGCAGTCCCCGAGAAGTGATTGGATCAGGGGGTTCAGGCCTCATGAATGGATTACCCATTGATGGATTAATAATTCTGTGGAGGTAGTAGGTGGTGGGTAGGTCCCTGGTGTCTGCCTTTGAAGTGCTTCTTGTCTGTGGCTCTTCCCTGTCCCACTCTCTGTTTCTGGGCTGCCATTAGAGTAACCTCTGCCTCCCATTCCTGCTGCTGGGACAGTTCACCTTGCCTTAGGTCCAGAGCAATGCAGCAACTGACCTTGGGCCCAAACCCAAAACTGGAGACAAAATTAAGTTTTCCTCCTTTTAAAGCTGTTTTTCTCAGGGACCAGATACTAACAGAATGACTGGGTGAGCAGTTGAGGGGTGGAGATGAGCAGGAATCTAAAAGGCTAAAATTAGCCCCGATGGCCGCTGGGGAAGGAAGAGTCACTCTCCTCCGGGAACATGGCCTGTGGTAAGCTGCTAATGCCTGAGTGGATGGCCACATGCCCATAGTGCGTATTTGGGCAGAGCTGGTGGAGCGTGTGCTTAGTAACAACAGTAATAAAAAAAACAAAAACAAAAAAAACGTAAAGTTGAGCAGGGGATGGATGGAGGGCACTAGGGGGAGGGGAGGTAGTGATGTGTGAACGTGATCATGTATTCGTTTTTGGCAGCTACATCGGGGCACCCTTGCCTTTATAGATGTGGAGAGATGGCAGAGTTGAGGTCATTTCCTCTACACGGGTTTAGCTGCTGTAGACGGAAGAGCCAGCTGTGCAGTCGCGGAGTTCAATGTGGGGGCGGGGGGGGGAAGGAGTTGTTTTAAAAACCAGTCTGGATTCTTTATCATGTATTTGTTTAACATTATACTCACACTTGAAGAGAGATCCGAGATCCTTAAGAACAAAGACTTACTGTTTCGGTTGGAAAATTTCCTCATGTTAAAACTTGGGCTTTTATTGAAATGTTTATCCTCTGGGTATGGCCTGTGAACAGACAGAAGAAATATCACCATGTTAATGCTATTCAAAGTAAGTATCAGGGCCTTTGCATGGACCTCCCTTTTTCAAGTACGTATATGGAACATACAAATTGCCAATAATGCCACAGATCTCCACAGGCTGTGTGCATGTGTGGTGTTTACGAATGTGGAGGCAGTCTAGTTCCTCAGATATTGTCTGCCTTGGTTTTGCCTAGTGCTCACCAATTCAGCTAGACTGGCTGGCCAGCAAGCCCCAGAGCTGCAACTGTCTCTACCTCCTCAATACTAGGATTACAAATGCTGTTTGGATTTTTAAAATGTGGGTTCTAGGAAGTGAATTTAGGTCCTGACACTGTGTGGCAAGCACTCTACAGACAGAGCTAGCTCCTTAACCTCCATAACTCACTTAAAAAGGGATTTCTGTTTTCAATTATTCTTGTCTATCTGTACACGTATGTGTTGCTCTCTGTTGTGTATGTGCCTATGAGTTTGAGTGCCCCCAGCAGCCCAGAGGGAGTGTCAGATAGGTCCCATGGAGCTGAAGTTATAGGTGGCTATGAGCCATCTTTTGTGGGTGCTGGAAACTGAACTCAGGTCCTCTGCAAGAGAAGCAAATAGTCTCACCTGCTAAGCCATCTCCCTAGCCAGTTCCCTACAACTTGCTCTTAATAGTGGGGTCAGTTGCAAGAGAGTGAGAAGCAGGGAAGGTGAGCTTATGTACTGAACATCTGCTGCTGGAGCAGCCTCCAGTGGCTCAGCGCATGGAGGACGCCTGGGAGTCAGGCCGACGTTGCGCTCTCTACTTTCCTCTGAGCCTGGAATTGGGGTGTTGCTATTGCTGTTGTGACCAACACACCTTAGAGAAGCAGCCTAGAAGAGGAAACAGTGATTATGGCTCATCGTTTCAGAGGGTTGAGTCTGTAGTCATTTAGTCCAGGCACTTGGGCATGGCGTCGTGGTTATGGATGTGTGTGTCTGAGGAGAGTTGCTCACCACGTAGCTAATCAGGAAGCAGAGAGAATGTAAAACAGTCGGCAGTTAGAGATAACACACCTGCACCAGTTGGCCTATTTCCTCTAGCTAGGCTCTGCCTCCTGAACCTTCTACAACTTCCCCAAATCAGAGGAATTGTCCCCCAAACCTTCCTCAGCATCCAAAAAAGAGCTTGTGGGGGCCCTTTCATGTCCAAGCCATAACAGGACCCATCCCAGGAGTCTCTTCCTCCCCTCCTTCCTCTTCAGCTATGCCTGGCCACCACCCGCTATGGGAGAGGGCAGCAGATTACAGTGGGTGTCCAGAAGACGGTAGTGCTGGGACATTTCGGGTGGAACAGGTCTGCCCGAGGGAGTAGGAACACAAAGGACAAAGGTGGCAATGGGCAAAGCCATGCAGCTCCTGTGGCATCCAGCTGGAAGAACGGTGAAAATGGTGGGCCAGCTGATATGTACCAGCATCAAGGCGGGAAACGCTTGAGACTTCCTCAGGAAGCAGGCCAGGCCATCGGGTACGGGAAGTGGACATTGGTGACCAAACCATATCCTCTACGACTGACAGGTGGTGATCTTGGGTAAGAATTGACTCTCTCAGTGTCCTCATCGGTCCAAAGGGATGATATTCTGTGCTTTCTCCATGACAGGGATTACGATTTTAAGTGAGGTAACTTGGAGGAGAGCTGGGCCTATGCTCTTCAGGCAGGTTGTTAGTGCAGCATGATGAAGATCCATTTCTCAAATGGACAGGATGCTGTGTGTGGCCTGAAGAAAGTTCTGTGGTTAGGACTGGGCTCCTAGATGAGGCTAGAAACCACTCTTTCTCTTCTTCTCTCTCTCTTTCTCTCTTAAAAATAAAAACACAACAGCAGCAGAATCAGGTCAGGCTGGGTTCCTGGTGTCTCGACTGAAACTAGTCCCTCAGGTGACTTGAGTAAGAGAGGTGCTTTGTTAAAAGTATTGTGGCAAAGATCTCATGATTTCTCTTTCTTGGGTAGATATAACACAAGATCCTTTTGGTTTTGAAAACTTCCACCAAGCAACCTAATCCCACTTATTTTCATTCTTACTTTCCCCCTTTCCAAATACTTATTAGCATTCCTAGGAACTATATATACCACAAACCTGTGTGTGTGTTCACGTGTCATAGAGAGTATGCCTACACACACACACACAGGCCAGAGGTCAGTGTTGAAAGTCTTCCTCAATTGCTTCTTCATTCTCTTTTGAGACAGAGTCTCTCCCTGAACTTAGAACTCATCAGCTGGCTAGACTGGCTGGACAGCAGGCTCCTGTATCCTTTTGTCTTTACCTTGCCAGTGCTGGGACTGCCAGTATACATGTGTCCCATACTTTGGGGTATTGGGAGGGGCCCATCCTCAGTGAGAGATCCTGTCTCAAAACCAAGGTGGGTGGTGCCTCAAAAGTAACATCTGAAGCTGTTTTCTGGTCTCTACGCGCATACTCACCTGTGTCCACGTGCATTTGAGCACACAAGTAGAGTATTTCAATTTCACCAGTTTCCCTACTTTGGGTTGATTCATGAGGAAGCTGAGGAAGCTGTTGGCTGGTGGGTTGTGAAAGAAGAGCACTGTGCCCGGGCAATAACAAGATGGGTTTACAAGGCAGCCCAGAAGCCCAAGGGCCATGCCACAGCTTCCTCGTGGGGAAAGTAACCCAAGTTCTTTTCCATCTCAACTGTGGGTGCCAGAAGAGTTGAAGTATCACAGCAAGACCCAGTGCTGTCCTCCAAACCCCATATGGTTTTACCAGACCCCACAAGGGCAGTCAAAGCAAAGGGCCAGGCAAGAGGAAACTTGATCTCCGAGGCGGCTCCGTGCTCTGTGATGATGGAGGCAAGCCAACAGAGCCTGTCCGTCCTTAGGGGAAGAATAGTCGCACATGCCCCAGCTGTCTGGAGCCCAGCAAGGATATACCTGGGCTGTGAGGCCCAGCCTCATAACAGTAGAGTAGATGATCTGGTAAATGGATTTACTACTTCTTGGCTAAAACAGTTAAGCCCTGTGTTCACCCTTTACTCAACAGGCAAATACTTCGGAGAGTCCGGCTTCTGGGGCAGGACCCCATCAACCCACATCACTGAAGTGCCCTCTTTTCCTCGGCAGTGATTGGCTTAGGCATGGGCAGAGGGAGAGATGCTCTGATTCAGCACTCCTCATCCTCAACAAGGGACTCAGAGATGAAACGGCTTCTTTTCCTGATGGGCAAAGATGCACCAGGATGTGCTGTCCAGAGCTTTGGCATCCACATCGTGAATAAAAACAACGAGACACAGAATGACAAGAACCAAGGTCTTCCATGACACCAGTAGCCACCTAGCCAATGGAGTGTGGAGTCACCTGCTTTTGGATTTGTGTATGTGCCGGTTTACCTGGGTTTTCTGTTACTTGAGGTTAAGAGTCCCTTGGTGCCATATGCAACAGTGGTGCTGCTTGGACTCCTAACAGCAGGAGCAGGGGCTATCTCTGACTCTGTCACCAGCCTTAGGATCCCTTTCCCCTAACTGGGCTGCCTTGTACAACCTCAATAGGAGAGGATATGTCTAGTGCTTCTGCAACTCAAGGTGGGTTGATATCTATGGGAGGCTTCCCCTTTTCTGAGGAGAAAGGGGGATAGGGATTGAGAGGGAGGAGAGGTGAAAGGGAGGGACTGCAGGAGTGGAGGGAGGGGAAGCTGTGATTGAGATGTAAACTAACTAAATTCATCATCATCATCATCATCATCATCATCAGAGTCCCTCAGTGCCAGAAGACCTGTGGCCTGGGAATCTGAAGCCCACAGCACCATGCTGGGTCCCCTCCTGGTCCTGACTCATCTCTGAGATCTCTACATTAGTTTCCTATTTCAATGCAGCCATTTCAAAAAAAACTTTAGTGGCTTAAACCCAAACACATTTATTCTCTAACCATTTTGGAGGTCAAAAAAACAAAAACAAAAAAAAAAACAAAAAAAAAACCGGAAACTCAATGTGCTGGCAAAGGCTTTCTAGAAGCCTCTAGAAAACCTGATTGCTTCTCCTTTTCATCTATATTCCCTTTGTCTTCTGCGAGGCCCTTGTGGCTACGTTGGGTCCACCCAGGTCATGCGGCATAATCTCTCCAACTCCTTCGCTTAATCCATCTGCAGAGTCCCTCCCCAAGTAAGGCAGGGAGGGTATTCACAGGCATCAGAGACTGAGGGCTGGTGTCTTTGTAAGGTACCATTCAGTTTACGATCTCCTTAATAAAAAATGATCCATGTGTCCCCGCCCAGCTCCATAATAAAGGACAATAGTTTTTGGGGGCACGCCATGGGTCTCATGTCTGCTCTTCCCCAGCTGCGGCAGGGGTGGCTGGAGATGGAGGCTGTGCTCCCAGAATGAACTACTTCAAAGTCGAGAGAAATGGGGGGCCTTGTGTTTTCTCAGTAGCAGGGAAGTAGAAAAAAGATGTTATGGACGGAGGTCCCAGATGGTTTAGATGGGTTTAGCTTTTCCTTGGAAGCTTACTGCTTTGAGGACCTTCGCTGACGTCAGAGCTCCAGTAAGTGCCTGGCATCTCTCAGGGAGGTTGAGCGCTGGAGTTGTCCTCTGAGATCAGTGGGCTACTGACCTGTTTCTCATCTGTTCTGGTCTTCAGCTGGATTTGGGCTGTGAAGAATTCAGAGTTGTGCTAGCCATTTTCCGTCTCTGGGCCACACGCTGGGCTTTAAGGCTTGGCCAAAGAACTTCATAGATGAAGCTCAAGCGTACCTCCCCTGTGGCATCCCTGCATCCTCTGCGTTTGATGCATTTGTCTCTGCATCAGGTGCAAAGCAGGGGTGAGACCAGTCTTTGTGGTCCCATGGCTCTCAGGTTGTGGTTGGAATAGGGTATAGGAAATAAATCTCTGGGGTCAGAAGCAACAAAATGCACACATTCTAGAGATTGCCATCATGACTCCTGACCCCAGAACAGGATACAGATGGAGAATGCACTACTGTGGCCTCTGGGGACAGCTCTTCCACATCCCAGCTGGGATCTGTTGCTCCCTGCCACTGAGTCCTCAGCAAACCCCACCTTGCCCTGGCTCCCCACTTATGATCCTTCCTCTAGTGTAAGCCCCTGGGTGAGGAGATGTCACCCCACCAAGACACACCAATCTATGACTAGGAACTGAAGAACACAGTACCCTAAATGTTGCTGTAAAACACGCCCCTTCTCAGAAGGAAAGCTGTAGCATCCCTTTTTATCCCAGATTCTGGTGGTCGGAACATTTCAAGGCTGACAGAGGAAGAGCTGAACAGAAACAGTGGGAGTGCTTTTTCAGTTCAGGAGAGAATAAGATTCATGGGTGGTGACGGCAGAAGCTGATATGGACAGATCACCACAGCTGGTACCGATAGCCCTGACGGGATGTGATTCTGGCTTATGAGCTCCTTCACTCACTAGCACCAACTCTCACATTTCTGAGGCTACAGAATCATGCCCTCTCCTACTTTAAGGGAAGCCATGGCAGGTGATGTCACAAAAGAACTTTTTGGAAAAGATGTGACTGTTGACCAGGAACCTCAGTCTCCAAGCATAATGATTCTCTTCAGTTCGCTACACATGTTATTAGTGTGAGGAGGCCTCCAGGAAGGCCTTAGGGTTCTCAGACATAGCCACACATAAAGAAACAACACAATCTGGAGGCACAGTTTGAGTATTTGACAGTGTTGATGGTTAGAAATTACCCTGGGTTTCTGTGTGAGTCACACTGTCTTCATCAAGGGTGATTTGGGGAAGCACTGAGGAGTTCTCAGGACTGCAGGGTTTGATCCATCCAGTGACAGCCCAAGGCAACAGCAGTTTTGTCCAATTTCAGGCAGAGTACAGCAAACAAAGCAAACAAGACACAGCCTATGAGATGCTTCGGTAAAGTTTCAACAGCAGGCACTTCCGTTCTCTATTTGCTTTCCCTCAATGCCGCAAGGAGCTCTGAAGAGCCCTGGGGAAGAGTTGGCAGTGCCGAGGGGCAGCTGGGTTTTCCCTGAGCCAAGATAAGGTGGGAAGCAGGCACATGCAGCCACAGAGAGGCTTTATAGTCATGGCAGCTGGAGAGGCCGCCAACCTCTGGAGCTCTGTAAAGGGAAGCTGGGAGTATCAGATGTCAGAGCTCAGCAGGAGGCTGTGGTGTCCACACTTTCCACTGGCCAGGGATGCTGGGTACTTGACATACTGGTAAGAACTGAGGATATGAAGGCCTAATGGAATGCCTTTCTAGCCAAGAAAATACAAAATCGTTTTATCAGTCAGAGTTCCTAGCTGCAGGCAAAAGCAATTGACCACAGCTAATGGAACAGGATGGGGCTAATGAGCAGGACAGCGGGCTGCTCACAGTGTCCTAGGGCCGCTCTGTACCTTTCCGGAAGTTACACAGCCAGGTAGAGCACCCTAACTCCTGACACTAAACCCACATAGGGAGGGCACCATTCCTCTGTGGTATCCCCCACTGTGGCACTCCCTAGACACAGGCCTCTCTGCTGCTACGGCTGCAGCTGTCTCTCCCTGGGACAGTGTGTGCAGGGCGGGGGATGGAGGAGGGGTGCTCCTCATAAGGGGCAGAAACACAACCCACCTCCCCACCAAAGAGACCAGAGAAGCCAAGGGATGGTGGTTTTGGATTTTGGGGTTTTGAGCAAGCCGGAGTCTCACAGTGGGAAGACAAGATTAGAAGGAGATGAAGATCTTTGGTGAAGAGATATGACTGTACCCTAAAGGTAGAGGTGACAGAAATACTATCAGGTCATATGATCCTGCTTGCTTTAGGTCATGACCTCCTTCCTATGCTCTCTGTCCTCCAGAGTGAGGTACACAGAACTCATTTGCTTAGGACTTTCCTGCTTAGCTCACTTACATACCAGAGGAGTACTAACCATGAATCAATTTTCTGGTGTTTTGTTATATATTTTTTTCCAGACTTAAATCAAAGTATAATTGTATAATTGAAGTCTCACCTAAGATATAAAATTGAGGATGTATGATGCAGTTTTATAAACACTAAATGTGCACAATGAAATGATTGCACGCACACATACGCTACAAAATGATTGCTACAATCAAGTGAGTCAACACGTCTGCCACTCAGTTGTTGTGCATGTGTGTGCTCATCGTGAGGGCACAAGATGCTGGGGATCCCCAGGAGGTTGGGGGTGTAGCTCAGTGGTGGGGCAGCTGCTTAGCATGTAGAAAACCTTGGATTTGATCCCTAGCACTACCCAAAAAAGTCCAATTTCAAGTTAATAACCCCCTTATATGTTAGAAACTAACTTTCTTGTTTATTAAAATGTTCCTATTAAAATAACAGTCTTGTTATCCTAAGAAAATTCATAACATACACACTCGTAGTCAGTTCCTTAAACTTAATTGAACAACGGTAAAACTTGTATATATAAGTAGTAACTAACACGTTGGGTATACTTAAAACACACATTAAGAAGCCAGATGTGCCTTTAAATCCAGCACTTAGGAGGTAGAGGCAGGTGGATCTTGAAGGCCATCGTAGTCTACACAACAAATTCTAGGACAGCCAGAGCTACACAGAAAGAGATCCTGTCTAATAAAAAAGGAATGAAGCACATTAAGGCATTATTAATCAATATGTTTATGCTGGTTGGTTTTTGCAAACTGGGCACAAAAGAGAGTCATCCGGGAAGAGGGAACTCCAGCTGAGAAATTACTTCCACCAGATGGTCCTGTGGACACATCTGTGGGGCATTTTCTTGATTAACATTTGCTGTGGGAAGGTCCAGCCCACTTTGGGCAATGCCGAGCCTTGGCAGGTGGTCCTGGGTGGTATAAGAAAGCAAGCTGATCAAGCCATGGGCTAGTAGAGGGTATTCCTCTGTGGTCTGTGTTTCAACTCTCCAGGTTCCTGCCCTTGCTTCTGCTGGTGGACTGTAAGATGGAAATGTAAGCCAAATAAGCTCCTCTCTCAGCCCAAGCTGGTTTTGGTCATGGTGTTCTTATCACAGTGATAGACAGCAGACTAGGACAAAGTGTGGAGTACTGCTCTGATGGACTTGACCGTGGTTTTGAAAATTTGGGGCTGAAAGTGCCTAGAGTTTAATGAGTAGTTGTGGGAGCTTGGACGATTAGAATGTCATAAGAATGAGGGTGGCCAGTGGTGACACATGCCTTTAATCCCAACACTCAGGAGCCAGAGGCAGGCAGATCTTTGTGAGTTCCATGCCAGTGTGGTCTACTGATTAAGTTTTAGGACAACCAAGATTACACAGAGAAACCCTGTCTCAAATCCAACTCCTTCTGGAAAAAAAAAATGAAAGAAATGGCTGATGGTGAAGGCCTGAAATGTAAACTTTCAGAGGAAAGCAACGGCTCTTTTGGAGGCATCGATGTGCTCTTTGAGTTAGGAATTATTGCAAGTGAAATGTGTCCTTCACTGAGGCAATAGATGCTGGTCAGCCGGGGCTGAAGAATCAGCTGTGACTAATTAGAGGCCCCACGGCCGAGGTGAGGTGTTTCCTCAGGGTCAGTACTCAGAAGCTTGTGCTTCAGAGGTGGCCATGGCTGTACATTTAGCTGGCAGCAGAACTTGGCAAATAACGTGTAAAGTTTACCACATGGTCCTGGCTTTAAGGGCATGGAGAGCAGCTGAGGCTTGGTGCTGTGAGAGGTCAGGGGAGCCCGTTGCTGAAGGTGCAACCTCAGTTGCAACGGAAACCCCAAGATACTGGAAATGCTGTAGGATATCTGCCAAGGACAGCAGCAGATGGGGACCTGAGCCTGGAAGACAAACCGATGGCAGAAGGAGCTGCCTAAATGTTTGGAGCCCAGAAGACGGTAAGTCCAGACATTGGACACCGAGTTATTCACACTGTTAGGTTTTGGTTTTGCTTTGATCTGACTATAACTATGCCCTGGTTCTTCCCTCTTGGAATAAGAACTCCCTTGTTTTTATTTTCACAGGTTACCCACACAGTTAAGAGTTAAACATTTTAAAGAGACATTAGACTTTAAAGCTGTACTGTATTTTTATGTTGTGGTATTAATATTCATGTGATCTTGAGGGCAAAAACAGAGGAAAGTTTATGGTTTGATAGTGATGTGTTTGTGTGTCAAGCTGACAAGCGTCAGTCAATTGTGCAGGTTAGTTTTTGTCACAGGCTACAGTCTCCTAGGCAAAGGAATTGCCTGCATCAAGTTGGTTTGCAGGCAAGCCTATGGTGCATTTTCTTAATTGATGACTGATGTGGAGGACCTACCCTGAGTAGGTGGTCCTGGTTTGTTTAAAAAAAAAAAAGAAAAGCTAAACAAGCAATGGCGGGCAGGCCAGTAAATAGAACTCCTCCATGTTCTCTACTTCAATTCCTGCCTTCAGGTTCCCACTTGAGTACAAGGCCTGGCTTCCACTGACGGATGGGCTGTGATGTAGAAGTGTGAGCCAAGTGAAAGAAAATTAAGGGAAAGGGGTCTGTGCTTTGTAAGTGCACACATTTGGGTGTGAGTCCAAGCTGCATTGCTGATCAGCCGAGTGAATGACCTTGTCCTATTGTCCCTGTGGGCCTCGGTTTCTCATTTGTAATGTAGGGATGGTATTTTGCTCACAAGGTTGTGATGTGGACTTAACGGTAGAGTAGATGGATGGCTTAGCTTCTCCTTCCACTGAGAACCCCACTGACAGTTTAGAAAAGCAGTTTAAAAGTGACAGGCTGTTATTGTGTTAGAGGAAAGGGTGCTGTCACCAGACCCAAATAATTGGGCAAGTCACTGAAACCCTAGCAGGTAGAGCTCATGTAGTATAGTAGGAGGACTCCATCCTTCGTTTATTTCTTCATTGTCTCGTTTCTTTTCATTTTCTTATCTATCTAGGCGAGGTATCTCTGTGTAGCCCTGGCTGTCCTGGAACCCAGAGTTTCTGACTGCCTCTGCCTCCCAAGTGTTAGGATTAAAAGTATATGCCATGATGCCTGGCTATAGTCACATTTCTTGAGGATTAGCCATTTCTATCTCTTTGGCCTGTGTTGACTCTAGGAACTTGGATTCTTTCTTTTCTGTTTGATTCAGCACAATTCCATGGAAACTCTTATTGTACTGGCCAGCCTTCCATCTTGGTAAATGACATTGGTTAGCCACATCTTGAAACACGGTGTTGTTTCCATGACAACTCCCTCTCTGTGTCCTCCACCTTCCCTGTGGCTTCCCACTCTGCTGGGCTGGCTCCTCTTCCTTGGCCTAATCCCTGAACATTACTGTTCTCCTGCAAGCACCCCTGGCTCCTTCTCCTCCTCTGAATCAGCTCCATTACCTCATCCATTCTCATGATTTTGAGCATCACCTGTGTCCTGATGGCTTCTACATTTTGTCTCCAGTCTAGGTCTGTCCGACTTGCATACTCAATTGCATAAAAAAATTATACTTATTCTTTCATTCTCTCCCCTCCTTGCTTCACCCTCCTCCTCATGTGAAAAGACAGCTATTTACAAGCTAGGAAACAGGACTTCACGAGAGACATCTATCAGCACCTTCATCTTGGACTTTTTTTTTTCTCATTAGTTTATTCACTTTCCATCCCAATCGCAGCCCCCTCCCTCTTCTCCTCCTGGTCCCACTCTCTTGTTCTTGAACTCCTAAGTCCAAGAATTTTTAGGAGTATATGTTGGCTGCTTAAGCCAGGCCCTTTAAAATGCCTTCACAGGAGACATATTACTTGACCCCAGGTAGAAGGGTATATAAAACAGATCTACAAATGAAATATTGCTATTAATATATCATCAAGTTTACTTTAAAAATTCTTTCTTATACATATATCTAACTACTTTTTGAAGATGAAAGACCGTTTGCATACTGCTGACATGGATGTGCTTCTGTTACATAGAGATTACATCTTGGTTAAATGTTTTCTACGGCAGGACACAGAGCACTGTCAACAATTTTCAGAATTGACTGATACTTAGATTTTATAATTGTCAATGGGAAGAATGCCATTTTGCATAAGTACATAAAATAAAATGGCAGAAGGGTGTCTAAGACCATTTAAAATTCACTGGAAATTCTGTCCTAATCCAAGCCTAAATTCAATGAGTGATTAAAAAAAAAATTCAAGCCAACCAGTCAAACAGCAACTTCTAAAATTAAACATTTTAACCTGATTTGATATCTTCCATGCTGTAATCCAATCATTTTGTTTCTATCAAAGTCAGAAACTTTGCATAGACAGTTAATATAAGCTGCCACAGTTCATAGTATTAAAAAAGAGTCTCAGTTCTGAGGCACGAGCAGGAAGCGTTTGCTGGTGCAGTGTGGCTGTGGGCACAGTGGGCGTGCTGTGAGCCCAGGCTGCAGGGCAGTCTTTGGTGTGACCAGGTGCTGCCGGAAACATTCAGGTTTCCGGGTCGTTACACAATTGATTTTGAATTGAATTTTGTTTGGGTGTGCGTTCAGAAGCCTTTTACAATTGCCAAAGCTTTATGATCCCCACATTCATTTAATGTGACCCTACATGGCTGGTGACACAGTTTAAGAAGGCATAGTTTAAGCCGCCAGGTCTAGGGTACTCTGGCACGGCAGACTAAGACCCTTCTTCACTTCCTCTGTGAGTGAATTCTGGGTGGAACCAGTATTTAACCTTATAAAATAAAACCAGGAAAGCATCAGGTTCCCAAGGGCTTAACATATAGGAGCAAAGAAGTGCCCCCACCCCCATCCTCTTTCCGTTTTTAAAAGGTATTTGTTTTACGTGCACGGGTGTTTTGCTTAACATCTATGTATATGAATCATGTGTATGTCTGGTGCCCCAGGATGCTCGCAGAGAGTCTTGGACTCCCTGGAACTGGAGTTAAACAGTTGTGAGCCGTCACATGGGTCTGGGAATCAAATCAGGATACTCTGGAAGAGCAGCTAGTGATCTGAACTGTTGAGCCATCTCTCCAGCCCGTGGAAAAAAGTCTTTCTGAGCATTACAAACCCCTCTAGAACAGCAGTTCTCAATCTGTGGGTTGCAACCCTTCACATGGGTCCCCTATGTGAAAACACAGATATTTACATTACGGTTCACAACCACAGCAAAATTGCAGTCGTGAAGTAGCAATGAAGTTGTTTTATGGTTGGGAGTCACCACAACATGAGGAACTGTATCAAAGGGTCAGGGCGTTAGGAAGGCTGAGAACCACTGCTGTGGAAGCCGTGGAAAATATTAGTTAAACAAAATACTAATAATGTAAGTCTGCATAGCAATTAGACCAAAAAAAAAATGCCACTCTAAACAAGGTCGAAAGGAGAAGGACAAACTGGGGAAAACATTTGCAACAAAAATTAACATGTTAAGTACAGGAATGTATTCTCTCAAGTTACTTATAAAAATTAGTACACATGAAAAAAAATTAAAAACGAGGGGCTGGAGAGATGGCTCAGTCTTTTAAGAGTGCTTGCTGCTTCTGCAGAGGACCTCGATTTGGCTCGAGACACCCATGAGGCTGCCCACAGCTGCCTGTAACTTCAGTTCCAGGGGATTAGCCGCCTCTTCTGGCCTCTGCGGGTCCCATAAATTCTCACAGAGCACATGTGCACACGTGGGCAAACACTCATATATGTAAAGTGAAATTAAAGCTTTAAAATAAAAGTATAATAAAAGAGGAACAGATCGTTCAAAGAAAAAGAAATCCAAGAAACTCTTAAAGGGCCTTAATTCTTAAACCCACGCAGGCTCTCAGCCCTGCCAGGCTCCTTGAGAGCTTGGGGGCTCTTAGCAGGTTTCCCTGTAAGGAGTATGTTCTAAATCTTTAGTGAGCTGACAAGATATTATCAAAAACACTCAGTGTGATCGAACAAACTAGAAAAACTTGCGGTGTGCATGGTCAAAGGATTTGTATTGCGAAGAAAATTATTCAGTGGCAGAGTAGGTACACAAAAATCAGGATTATCAATTATCAAATTCCCTTTCATTTCATCTCCTTTCAACTGCCAACGGTTCCGTCTTGTGGGGAGATGTGAACTGTGAGCTACACTGATTTTTTTCCTACACCAGGCCTGTTCCCCAGTCTTCAGCCATCCTTACCCTGCAAAGGGTGGGGTGAGGGAACCGATGTGGTCGGGAGGGTGCACGGATGGCCGGCAAGACTGACTGCTTTCTCATTGTCCCACCTACCACCCAACGCAGGTCAGCTGTCTCTGGGTCATCCTGAGTGATGTCACCAGGTGTTTACGGGGTGATCTGGATGCGGGTGACAGCTTATGGAATGTGCTCTGGAAGCTGCCGTGCCTGTCCCTGCCTGTCACCCGTTTTTGGTTGGTTTATTTTATTGGAGCTGATGGGCCAACTCCTCTCCCAGGTGGACAGGCCTGAAATGCCAGCCGGGTCTCAGCTGGGAAAAGGTTTCTTCCCTCCAGCCGCCCTGGACTTTGCAGAAGGGTGCGCAGCTAGGTGCCCCTGAGCCAAGGTGGATCAGTGTCTTGGCTGTTCTGTCTGAGGACTTCCTGGGGTGAAGTGGAGGGAGCAGCAGGCTTAACCTGTCCCCCAAAGCTGCTGGGATCAAGTGTCTTGTAGCAGGCATGCCTCAGCTCACAGTACAAGTGGACCGGAGGGCATCAGATCTTATGGCTGGACAGACAGCATCGAGTTACATGCTTCTGTGTATTGCAGGGTTGCCTTTGAGTCTCTGATGGCTTCAGAGGGGTCAGCCCAAGGTCATTAGCTCTACCACAGCCTCATGCCACCTAAGTTGTTTAGGGGTTAATTCTAGAGAGACCCTTCCCCCTCCCGTCCAGAGCTAATCATTGAAACAGTGGGTCCGAGAACCACAATATTGTTTTGTATTTAAGTTTTTTTTAAATTTCTGTATAGCAGAATATTTGACATCTTCTAAAAACTTGTTCTGGTTGCCCTCTGGGCTAGCCAGTAGACTGAAGCATGCCTTTGAGATGCAAAGCAGCCCTGCAGCTTGCTTTGCGTCTCTGGCCTATCTACTACCCTTGGAGGCACTATTCTCTGTCATAACCATCCCAGAAGCCGAGTAGCTGAAAGTGTGTGGACATTATTTAAACTGGCCCCGTTCTGGCTCCTTGCTTTTCCCCAGGAGATTCCAATAAAGCCACTGGTCAGGTCCACACCCCCTCCTCTTGCTTTTTTGTCTTCTGCTCTCTCCTCTTCCCTGTGGCTCGCTGAGGTCTGGGACTGTAAAGGACTGGAGTTTCCCAGGGTCAGCCCTGCCATACCTGACTGAGCGCGTCTGAAGGAACACAGCAGGTGGCTGACCTCTTTCCTCAGTGTCTGCCTCCGTCCACACCTGCTTCTCTCCGGCAGCACCCTCTTTCTCTCCAGCCCCAGGTTGCGGGGCGACTGATTCCTGACCCACACCCTGCCCAGATAAACCTGTTCCCACCCTGTGGTGGTGGTTTTGTTTTTCTAGCAGAGATCTGGCAGGCAAGCAAAATTCTGTGGTCAAAATTCTGTGAGCCCCATCCTTGGCCTCAATTGATGTCATAAGATAGAAAGTCCCAATGAGAGGAAACACTTGAGTGAGGACAGAAAAGCCATTTGCCTAAGTAAAGTCCTATCTAAGGAGGATTTGTCTTTTGGCTCCTGGCTATTCAGAGAGAGAGAGGGAAAGAGACACACACAAAGAGACAGACAGAGAGAGAGACAGAGACAGATACAAAAAAGAAAGAGATGGAAACAGACAAAAACAGAGATTGAGATTGGTTGTGTATATTAATACCCACACACCTGCTTCCCAAACATTTACAGTCTTCATATATAATGGTGTTGCTTTAGGGGTTACCACAGGGGACCTAGTGTGCAGTCCTGGTTCTAGTGTGCAGTTGCCTTTTGAGATCTGGTCCCCTTATCTGGGTACACTGGGGCTGGCTTCACGTTTATTACATAACCCAGGTTGACATGCACTTGATACCCTCCTGCCTCTGTCTTCTAAGTACTAGATTATAGCTGTGCATTCCCTAGGCCTGGCTGAGTGCCCTGTTTTTGAGAAAGACAACTTGCCTCTCCCTCAAAAGCATCCCACCCCGTGACAAGAATACTGAAAGGCTAAGGGAATGTTCTCACTGGAGACTCAGCTGCCATACCCAGTGTCAGGGTCCTTAGCTGCTCTGCCTAAGGCATCCCAAGCCTGTCTTGAGCTTGCAATGGCCTCTTTTGTGATTTCTGTGGCTTCATTCCCTTAAGAGAGCCTGTTCCTTGAGTGTGTGCACCCTAGGACAAAGACACAACTGCTCTGGGGACAGAAGCATGTAAAGGTGGAAATCAGAGTGTTGAGGTGAGAAAAAACCCAAGGTCCTCCTCCTAGCTCCCCTAAGCCCTACAAGTGGAGTGTAGATGTCACATTCCCAGGGGCCCAACTGCATGAAACAACAGCCAAAGATGTTGAGCAAAAGGAGTCTAGGGTACAGGGATGTTTTTATACTTTTTTTTTTATCCCCCATTGCTCAATTGGTAAATTGTTGCTCAAAAAACTGGACAATTGCTACTTCCCAAGGGACCACCTTCCCATACTTGGATCCCACAGTAACCACTGAGGGGAGGCTTCTTTGTAAGGTTCAGCGACTGAGCAGGCCTCAGTTTCCAGTCTGGCAAGCAGAGGGGGAGAGCCTGAGACACAGGGAAATGTCCTCAGCATAATTCCCCAAACACTCCTGGCTGAAGCTCTTACCTGAGTTGCATCGTAAGGTGGAGGAAAGGCTGTACCACAGACTGCTGGTACCAGCTGGGCCTCCTGGCTCCCAGGGCATGGGCAAGAGGCGTGGGTAGCAGCAGCAGGCCCATTCCCCCTTAGGATCCTTTTAAACTTCCATTCTTACGGTGTTACCCTTGTTTCATATGCTAGACTTTGCAGGGTTTAAGGACTGTTTTATTATTCTACTGTTGGCTTTTTACTTTGGGAAAGGGGCATTCTCTCCTAATCTATCTTG
>CM053745.1:27002308-27161972 GCA_028658305.1 Pachyuromys duprasi | reverse complement strand
AAAATTTTTATTTTACATTTATTGGTGTTTTTGTTGTTTTTGTTTGTTTTGTGTGTGTGTTCATGTCTGTAGGAGAGTGTTGGATCCTCTGGAACTTGATAGTTCCAGATAGTTGTGAGCCGCCATGTGGGTGCTAGGGCTTGAACTTAGGTCCCATGGAAGAGCACCCAGTGCTTTTAACTGCTGAGCTATCTCTCCAGGTCCAAATTGTTTATTATTATACAGTGTTCTTCTCTTAAAATATTTTACATTGTTTTGCTTTGAATTTTACTTTGTCTAATATAAGATTAGCCCTGGGTTGGAGAGATGGCTCAGCTGTTAAAGGCTAGGCTCACAACCATAAACAGAAGAACAGCCATGCCTGCCTGTTTACATTTTTTATTTTCTTAGTAGTTTGTTTCCTATTTTTGGTATTGAGTCGTTCAGTATCTTTGCTACCTAAGTGTGTTTCTTGGAGGAAAACAGCAGTGGTTCTCAGTTTTTAATCCAGTCTGCTAGTCTTTGTCTTTTTAGTGGTGAGTTGGAGCCATTTACATTTAAGGTCATCATAGAAAGGAGTGTTCTATTTTCTCTAAGTTAGGCAATGTTTTGTTTTGCTGGATTATTGGTATTTCATTCTCTTCTCTTGTATTAGTTTTGAAAATTTGCTAAGTTGCTGTGTTGGACATGGTTGTCATGCCTAACATGACATGACTTTTCCAAACCTAGTTTATCTGTTATTTTCATGAAGTGCCCACTTTGATGTATTCATATGAAGAAGGCTATTCTCCTTTTCTCTCCCTTTATTCTATCAAGTACTTGCTGCAGTTAGAGAAATTGCCTTAATTTGTGTTTGTATGTAAGCTGATGTTTTTCTCCTTCTGTTTTTAGGATACTTTATTTTGCATTTTTGACATAGTGACTATAAAATGTTATGGAGAGTTTCTTTTCTGGTCATGTCTATTCATAGTTCTAAATACCTGTTGCTTTAAGATGCCTACATCTTTCTGCAAACTTGGGAAGTTTTCTGCCATAATTTCACTGAATAGTTTGTCTACTCCATTTGATTTTACCTCTGGTCCTCTATACCATGAATTCTCAGGTTCAGCCTCTTGAATGTCTGGGACACATTCATGCTCTTCACTTTTTTTTTCTTATGTTTGTGTCATTGTCCTGACTTTGTCCTCTGCCCCTGAAATTTGTTGTTGTGTATTGTTTTGTCCGTTGATGATATTTGTTGTTTTTATTGGAGTGATCATCTCCCTCATTTCAAGTATTTCCATTTGATTGTTTTTCAATGTTTCAATCTCCTTGCTAAATTTTCCCTCCATATTTCACTTTCACTTTCTTGTCGAAGTCAAAGGATAAATTCCTCAATTTGTACGTGTTGTCTGAATCTTCTATAGAAGATTAAAAGCTAAAACTGAATTATTTTTCAGACATTTTAGGTATCTCTGTAGTCTTGGATTGCCCTTGTGAGGAGTTGGTTGGTTGGTTGGTTAGAGACAGGTCACAGGTGGTGATCATGTCATCTTCTTTGTGTTTGTCATGCTCTGCATATCTGTTGGAGCGGGTTTGCCATCAGTTTTGACTTCCTCTTCTTCTGAACCTACTGGGATATTTTGTTTTCTGATTCTTCCTGGAGGGGTACCTACGTGAAGTTCAGCTGTGAGGACTATGAAAGTGTTGATTGTTAGAGGATCCCATCATGGCCATGTGGCAACAGGACCAAGGGTAGGGCTGTATACTGGGCACCATGGCAACAAGATACAGTCCACACCTTAGTCACTCTCCGACTCTAGGAACCTCCTGCAGGAGGGATACACGAATCCCACTGAGGCCTGTCTTCTAGCTGGTGACTGTGGCTGGACCCACGGCACTACACACACCAGATCCTGCAGCGAGCCCTGGAAGCTCAGGACGAAAACCCCCCACATCATTCCTAGAGGCCAGAGGAACCAAAATTCCAGCCTTTTGGGGGAACACTGGCAAACAAAGCTGAGGCCCTGCAATGAACCCCGAGGCAATGGGGATGGAGTCCTGGTCTCAAAGTGCTCTGTAGTCCCAGAAAAGCTAGTGCTGATTGCCTGATTACCTGATTGCCCGGTGCCCTCCGGTCCCCTGGGATCTGGAAGCCTGGTTGCCAGGTGATTTCTGGTCCTGCTGGAGCCAGAGACCTGAACACAAGGTGTTCGATGGATGAGTCTGTCTTTCCTGAATCCTTCACACAGAGCGGCTGACCATTGGGAAGCTGCTTGAGATTCAGAGAGCCATTCTTGCCGTCCCATCTCAACATAGCAATGGGGATGTCTCCCCTTTCTATTGGGGAGAAGATTGATATCAGGTAGTTTGGGGAGGCTGGCCACTATCTGTGACCCAGCCTCCTCTCCTGAGGTGTTTTCAAGGCTGCAGACACTCGCCACCCTGCCCTATTTTCTCATTACCCTGGTGGTCCTCAGTTCAGCACCCAAAGGTCCTGCACTTTGTTTTCCAAAGTGACCATGTACTTATACAGTTCCTTTGTTACTAGAGAAAGGCGAAATGACTCCTCAGCATGTCCTGTGGGCTCCACTTTCACTTCCTGGAATTGAGACACGATGGTTTCATCTCTGTAGCAATGTGGGCCATTCTGTCATCCTCCAGGCAATCATGAATCACTCCTGGGCACCTTCCCTGGACCCAGCAAGGGTGGGTTCAGAGGCAACATTCTAATTTCCCACTGAAGAGCAGAACAAAAAAATGTTACCATTTAGTGAGTTTGTTTTCTCCACCTGTTGAAGAATTAAAAGGCAGGAACACAATTTCGAGCACAAAAGGTAGCAGAGAGAAAATTGTAGGAGCATCACTAGAATCAACAGATGAAAATATACTTTTATTGAAGGAGAAGCATGCAGGCACATACACATTCATGCATGCACGTGCACGCATACACACATACACAGTGCACATGTGCATGTATGCACACATACAGGAAGGGACTCTGAGAGAAAGCTTCCCCTGCATAGCAGAAAAGAAAACTTGGGAAGCCAACACCTGGTTTTATGGGGCTCTCATGGGCTGAAATTGGGTTCTTCCTACCTTAATTTAGGACTGTTTAGTTTAAGCAAAGAAAGGGAGGCTGACGAGCCCACAACTTTGGATAAAGGTGTGCTGTGTCCTGGTCTGGCCTTGGACTTGTGGGAGCTGTCCACCGTCAGGGGGCCTGACTGGTCAGGAGCCAAAGCCTGCTAGGACGGAAGGGTGAGGAAGAAAGAGGAAGATTGTCATCTTTATCATCTGTCTGTGGTTCCCAGCTGACTGTCTATCAGGGATCTGTCTGAAACAGCGGTTCCCAGCCTTCCAGATGCCATGACCCTTTAATACAGCTCCTCCTGTTGTGGTGACCCACAACCATAAAATTATTTTGTTCCTACTTGACAACTGTAATTTTGCTACTGCTACGAATGGTAATGTAAAGATCTGACATGCAGGAAATCTGACATGTGACGCCTCAAGGGGTCATGACCCAGAAGTTGAGAACCATTGCTCTAACTCCTTGTCTCCGATTTCCTCTTCTCAGAGGTCACCCTAACTTGTGTTAGGGCTTCAGGGGTGCACTGTTCTAAATACTTCAACACGAGAGGAGGGTGGGGTGGGGAGGGGCAGCTGGGTGTTTTAGGACCAGTCAGGCAGCCAAAATCATCACTATCTTTTTACTGTCAAGGCCAGTTGAGGATCTGGTCCTCAGGAGGTCCTTAGGGCTAGAGCCAACCTCTGGCTCCTATAGCCTGCCTTTTACCTCCATGTGAGGGTAAAGCAAAGGGCTTGGCTGACCAACCCTTCACTTAGAAGCATGGCGAAAATACGGCTTCTGTGTTGACAAAGGGTTAGAATGGAGTCCCCACGGCCATCCTGAATGAGGCAACAGGTGACTTCCCACAGGTACAGGGTGTTCCAGAGGCACTCCACAGTCTTCCTGGGCTTACTGTTTGAGCTCAAAAAGTGAGTGGGTAAAAATAATCTCCCCTTTACTCTCCGTGACCACATCAGTGTAGACTTGCAAGCAGGGCTGCTGGATGCCCAAAAGGTCAGTGCACCTGTCTGCTACTTTTAACTACTGTGTAGCATTTAGATAGAAATGAAACATTTAAAAATAAATCTTGATTAAACATACATTTTCCCCATACACGCCAGGGAGTAACAGCCTGGCTAGATCCCAGGGGAGGACATTGCAGCCAGCCCTGAGGAGACAAGATGATCTGGGGTCCGATGGAAGGGGAGGAGGTCCTCTCCCATCGGTGGACTTGGAGGGGGCGGGGAGGAGATGAGGGAGGGATGGGGAGAGTGGGAGGGAATGAGGGAGGGGGCTACGCCGGGGATGCAAAGTACCTAACCTGTGATTGATATAAAAATAAATAAATTACATTAAAAAATATGTATATCACATGTATGTTTAATCACTTTCTATTTGAATGTTAGAGATGTGAAAAACCTTTTAAGTAAACTAATTTAATTTTAGAAAATGCAAAAAAAAAAGACATACATTTTCTAACGTCAGTACCCAAAACTGTTAGCAAGAGTAGATAATTTATAGACAAGTCTACTTATTTTAAGCACAGGCTTGATATTAATGTTCTAAACTTTGGCCTTAGGGATTTTACTATCATAGTATCATATAATCTTTTATATAACTTAAATTATTTACAGATAATTTAAGGGGTCTATGCAAGGTATAGACCCTGTACCTTGCATAAGCTTTCCAGCTTCCTTTCCCATTATGGGGGAAAAAACAAATCTAGCCATCTTAATTTTCATATACAAGTCTTTATTTACTAAAAATATTTTCATTTTTATATCCTAATATCTTAGTGGCTTCTTAATACCATGACAACATAATAACGTCAACAAATATGTCTACTGGACTGTTGTAAGAATTTTCTCCCAGAGGGATTAAGCCATAAGGTCCCAGTGACAAACCAAAGTTCGGTTTCACCAAGGCTCACTCTAGGGGACCAGTGAATTTGTAAGTCTCGCTTACAGAGCGTGGATAAGCTGAAAGCGGTCACACTGGAAAGCCTTCATCAGTGTAAACGGTGTCTTAACCATAGCCACATAGTTGGAGTCATTTGGCATTAGGGTTGCTAGAGTCTGCATGTCTGCCCTACAAGGTTTTGCTGTTTTTAATGAGTTCTGTCCAACATAGGGAATTTCCCTCTTGTTTACGGTTCTAATTAAATAATGGCATTATAATTAAGAGCCCTTCCCTACCCCGGGGGGGCCACTTTTCACTGTCCTCCAGAGGGCATTTAGGCCTCACACCAGCTGAAAGAAAGTCTAAAGTTTTCTACCTAAGTCCCTGGGGGTTTAATTTACCCCAGCTGTCCAGGTCAGCAAGTGGGGACCTGAAGAAATCTTAGTGGCTTCTATCCCCATTTGTAGAGCAAAAACTCAATTAGGAGAGACCGACGGTCCCCCTCACACTCCTAAATCTCCAACCCAGCATCCAGAGAGGCATACTGTAGCCAACTGAAGGGACAGTCAGTCTGACCTGACAAAATAGCCCAGGATCAGTGCCCAGTGTATGGCTGGTTCATTCTCGGCCTGTGGTCCTCGTCCCCACCACTTTTCACTTACACCCTGAGATATCTCTGATGCTTTCATTCCTGGAAGTACACTACTTCCTTCACACGTGAACACGAGAAGCCTACAGTCTGAGAGAATTCCCCACCCCCAAGCTATAAAATGGCTTAAGGGCCTGTTGTTTAGGGTGATATAGAGTAACCTCTCCTGTAGGGGAGTGGGTGGGTCCACAGCACATCTCAAACTGTAACCTAAGAAAGGCAGCGACAGCAAATGTGAAATTGGTAGGCCCCGGGCCTGCCTTGTGCTTCCTGGCTTGGAGGTAAGAGGGGAGGTTATGTAGCTCCAAGTGAAATAGAAACGGGAGACATCCCTCTGCCTTCGCATCTCCCTGACCTCATGCCTATTCTCTTAATCTGTTAGCCCATATTACGTCAGCTAGGAAGCAAGCACAGATGAGCAGCCCTGGCGACTTTGTTCTTGTCGAAAAAGGGCTGTCTGAGTGGCAGGTCATCCTTGCTACTTGCCACATGTAACCGGGACTCGAATCACTGTGAGCTAGAGAGCACTGTAAATGAAGAAAACAAAATACCACACATCTGAGAGAACTCAAAAGGCATGGCATCAGGCTGTTATTTATTTATTTATTTTAAACTTTCTATGTTCTTCTCACTGAAAGGCAAAAAGCAAAGGCATCCAGTGTGTGGTGGGAATAGAAACAAAAACCAAATTTGGAGCCGTGGAGCTTTGAGTGGGAAAGGAAGAACACTGTACGTCAGAAAACAAATAAAAACCGGGGCTGGAGATACCAGGCAGAAAGACGCAGTGGAAGCTGGCCTCTGCAGCCTCCTGCGTGTGGGGAAGCACTTGATCACAACAGTAGCTTTTCCAGCACCAGGGAAATTTACCCTTTGGGTCCCAGCTGGGATCTGTGCTTCACCAGTATCTGGCCCTGGGCCGCTGCAAATCTCAAAGAGCGTCAGCTTATTATTATTAGTAGGTCGGTGTTGGCGGCACACGGCTGGGAAACCTCGTAAGTCCTCCTTATAATCCGGTAACTATATCATGAAACACAATGTGTCAAAATTCAAGGAATCGGCAAGGAAGGTCTGCTATAACCTCTGGTCTGGTAACGTCAGCAAAGTGCCTTGGTTCCTTCCTGCATGTAATGCGCTCGGCTCCCTCGTAAAATGAGCCCATCCTGTCCCAGGACATGAAGTACCCCGAGATGCCAGCATCTCACAGATTGAATGTGGACAATCACCGCCTTTCTTTTTCAAACAAACATCCAGGTTAGACTGGCATGGATACAACGGAAGAAATTACCCGCGGGTGTGGAGAGCTGAGTAGTAAAGTAAAGAAACAGGAAGGAATCCCGTGGTCTCGGCTCAAGGAAGCTGTGAGACTGGCTAGAATCCCGCTTGGCTTCTAGAGAAGAGAACAAATTTAATCACCATCCACTTTTTAGGCTAAAAACAATAGTGAGCTTGTCTTTTAGGATTGGAGAAGATGCAGGAGGAGGATGGGAGATGCACACACTTAAAAACCAAAGGTTTGTGTGTCTCATGGTGGAAAGTGCCTCCCCAAATCTCCCGAAGGGGGGGGGTCCCTTCTTCTAGCACCTAGGATCCCGTTTCCTCTTGAGCCTGGTGAGGTAACATCACTGTGGAGCCGTTAGGCCTTAGGTTAACAGGGCCATTTCCATCTGCACACAGATCTTCTGTCACCAGAACACTTTAACTTCCTACGATAATAAACATTAGAGCAGCTATTCTCTACCTGTGGGTCACCACACCCTTCTCTGTGGGTGAGTGTGTATGTGTGTGACCCCCTTTCACAGGGTCACCTAAGACCATCAGAACAGATATTTACATTATGATTCACGACAGTAGCAAAATTACAGCTATGAAGTAGCAGTGAACATGTTAGGGTTGGGGGTCACCACAACATGAGGGAGGATATTGAAGGGTTAGAGCGTTAGGAAGGCTGAGAACCACTGTTAGTGCCAGAGGCCGCGGTGTCTAACAGGATGGTCTTTGTCAGAACATAGCACCACCAGCCTGGGACTCAGCATTCCTATGATGTGGGACTCCCCTTTCCAGATGGCCACACCTTTCTGTCCTTTCAGGGTTTGGCTTGGTTTCTACTGACCTTGATGAAGGAATTAGCTGGTTGTCTGAAGAAATCCTGGACCCCAGCCTTTAAAAATGTTAGCAGGTAGGGGTCTGGAGGAGGTCCAATTTCTCTGCCAGTTAATGAATTAAAGGGCAGGGTTAAAAAAAAAAAATCTTGAGCACAGCAGGTAGCAGCAGGGAAAGTCTGAGATGCAGCAGCAGGTGAGAACTATTTTCGTTAGAGCAAAGAAGCACACAGAAGGACACAAAGAGAGGACCAGGTCCTATTGAGCAGAGGGGACTCTGGCTTCTCCTAGAAGGCCGGGGACCTCAAGGCGGTAAGCCACCAAGCAAAGCTCCATGGCTTCAGAATGGCCCTTCTGACTGTAGAGATATTCACTGAGATCAACAGTTTGGGGCTGGGAGTGTGTTTGTGTGTGGCTGTAATCTAGCTGTGTCGTGGTTTTATGGGTGAGTTAATTAGAATTTTTATTCTCTATGTAACTGTATTCTAAATATAAGTATATTCTCTATATAGAATACAGTGATTTTTAAAAAGCTTCAAATACACTAGCTTACTTATATACTTACTTATGTACTTACTGTAATATAGAGGCTGATTTTAGCATGGGTGACTTTGCCTCCAAGGGACAGTTGGCATTGTTTGCAGTCATCTTTGCTGCCACAGCATCCAGGGGTTTCTGTAGCTTCCTAACCGCCCTCACAGCAAAGAACTACCTGCCTTCTGTTTGAGTGAGCAGTGCTGAGGTTGAGAAGCCCTGGCCTGTGTAGACAGAGAGGGATTAAAGCACAGTTGCTGTCCTTCAGGAATTCATAAGCTCATTTTTTTCAGGGGCTTTCCCTTCAGTGCTGGGATCAAGCCCAGGGCCCTGTGCATGCCTGGCAAGTGCTCTGCCATTGAGTCACAACCGCCAGGTGTGAGCTGGGTCATTTACAAAATGCTGTGTAACGGGAACACCACGCGGCTTCACCTTGCTCCGACCCATGCTTCCGATTTGTGGGAAATCAGCAGTTCTCCTCTCCTGAGCCCGGCGTCGTGGGCAGTGACGAAGCAGGAGGTACAGTGCCACTGTGGCTGCGGCCGCGGGTGGCTAACTCTTCTGCTGTGGTTAGCTGTTTACTGAAATCTGCGCCGTCTTGGGGTACCTTCTGGGACACCTGGGCCGTGGTTGTGGTTCTGGTCGGGAAGAGGTGACCGGAGGGCAATGGAGCACAGGCTGGCCATCGGCCGCTCCCAAGCCGGCACCTTTGGGAATCTCCTTCCGGGTGTCTGTGATTGTTTCATCTCTGACTTCCGGTCCCTTCATGTTCTTGGGAACTCACACCTCTGGGCCAGCCTGATGCGCTCCCATCTCTGCCACATTCTACTGAGTGGCTTTGCCGTGGGAGGCGGGGGAGGGGGCTCTTGGGTTCGATTTCTCAGTCTATGAACGATGATATCATCGTTGAAGAGAAGAAACCTCCTATATAGTCAAATTTGGAAATAAATTGCGGATGAAAAGAAGAGATGCCTGGGATTTGTTTCAGAGTATTCTATACCCCCACTCACTTTCACCCTGGGGACATGATCCTTCTTTGGGTTCAGGGTTCACTGCCTCCAGTTCAGCTCGGGTATAGTTCTCACACTGCCTCAAGACCTGAATGCGGGCCCCAGACCTCACACATCTCTCCTTAGCCTCTAGCTTCAAGCACCATGGCAGGACCCTTCTGGTGTCTGTCACATCCACTAAAATAAACTCCTTTCTCCTGTGAAGAGCGACTTGGGTCTCTGTAGCAGATTATAGAGGAACATGACACTACCACTCGGCCGTGAAGAGGTAGAGCTTTTTCTTCCTCCCCTCGATTTCTGAACCAACAGAGGGTAGCAGGGGAAGCCAGGCCAGGTCAGAATGGAAAAGAAACCTGTGTCTGTAAGAATCCCTGTCAGCCAGTTCACCTTCCAAAACCACATGAGAGGCTGCCTGGGAAACGGCCTTGAGATTATGTCCTAGACAGGCCAGCAGTCCTTGAGTCCTAGGAGAAACTCTTGCTTTGGGTCTCTTGTCTGCATTCCCATGAGAAAATGCCAAGAGCCACCCACCTGAGCCCCAGCAACTCACAGAACCACGGGAGTAATACACACTTGTCTGGCTGCAGACGTTAGGTTAGAGGTAGTGTGTTTGGCAATGCTGTTCCTGGGAATCCGTCCGTGGCTTCCAGCTTAACAGAAAGGCCTCTGCAATAAAAACCCTCCACTTTTTGTTCATTTATCAGGGCTCCTCTGGATAGAGGAGGGAGCCACTGCCATCACTTAAAGGCGGGTCAGACCCAGAATGGCAGCCTGTGTTCCTTCATGATGTGGCTGCTGACTTAGACAGGAAAGGGGAAATCCTGTATCCCTGGATTCCCTTGAGACTTACCATCAGCTGTGAGGAGGTATCAGATCTCTTTCTCTCTCTCCAACAAGTCATGGGCTATCCTCCTAATTATCTGGGACCAGTCCTGGCCCTTCTCCCAATGTGCACGGCACTTGACAGTCACTCACCCAGCCAGATGCTGAGACTAGACTTGTTTCTACATGACCTTTGCCCGCTGATCCTTCTACTCTTCTCCCTCTGCACCTGCAGAAAGGACATCTCTGTTGGGTGGAAATAAGAGATGGCTCGTCTCTGTCAAATGGAGGTCCAAAGGGCAAAGCAGGGGACCAAAGAAGTGGGGACAAAATGGTACACTCACATGTGTCAGCATCTCCTCATATCCTTCAGGAATCCGTGAGAAAAACGAGGTTACACAGTTGCCTCGAGGACACACAAACGTCATATAGTAGAATCACGGTTTGACTCAGGTCAGCCTGACAGCAATGCTACAACTGCCTCTCGCTCAGTCACCAAGCCACGTGGACAGCCAGGCAGGGAAGCTGGCTGGGCAAGGTGCGGCCATTCCTCTCCCCCAAACCCTGGGAAGGCGCTTTCCTTCCTCACTGTGTGCTGGCTTGCTGGTCAGGACAGCTGCTGAGTTTTCAGGAGTAAACATTTCTCATGTTTTACTTGAATCAAGTTATTTGGATTCTCTCCACAAAAGTGTCTGGGGAGAGGAGTGGCAAAGGAAGAGGTCACAGCATGGTTGGTCTGGGGGTAGCTACTGAACAGTGGATACTTAGGACTTCTGGACATGTCTGGACTGCCCTTACAGGTGTTAACCAGGAGCCCAGGAGGCTGTGTTGCAGGCTATGCTGTTTGGAATTGAAGCAGAACCTGTTGGCCTAGACAATCTGCCTCAGAAGGTCTGTCATTCTCTCTCCCCTCTAGTTCCACCACCCTGCCAAACTGGGGAAAGGATCACTCAAAGACCTGAACACTTGGTTCAGCCTGTACTCTCACCGTCTTACTACATTCCACACACAGGGCAGGCCCAGAGCTTGGCCAGATTGTAGTTTTTTAAAAGCCTTTGAAATATGTGCAGGGCTGGCGATGGAGAGACAGGAAGTGAGGCCGTATTATTTCCTTGGACACTTAGAAATTCTGTCTAGAGTGCCCCCACAGTCCTGTCTGCTTCATTTTACTTTGCAAGGAGAGACGTGTGCATGTGTGTGTGTACTTGTGTGTATATGTATGAGAGAGAAGAGAAATGGTGAACTAAAGGCCTCCCAAATACTTCAGTCTACATATGAGCAAGAACACTGGGGAAAATGATCAGATTCAATATTCAATTTCTCCTAAACCTTGTAAATCAAAGACTTTCAGAAATCTGTAGAACATTAACTAAAAACATCAGCCCTCTCCCCCCCGCCATATTCAGTACGATCTGTGAGCTTTATGGTGTTGTGTTGGGAGTGGGCCAGTTAAGTGTGGCCTGGTGGATCATAGATAGCTACTTGAAACACTGAGGGAGGAGGATTGCAAGTTCAAAGCCTTCTGGAGGCTCTAGAGAAGGTTCAAGAACAGCTGAGACAGATTACAGAAACCCTGTCTCAGAAAACTTTAAAGACAAGCCAGGTGTGATAGTACATAGCTTTAATCCAAGTATTTGGGAGGCAGAGGCAGGTAGATCTCTGAGTTCAAGGTCAGCCTGGTCTGCAGAGTGAGTTCCAGTGCTACATAAGAAAGACCTTTTTAAAAAAGAAAGAACAGTGATATGTTGGGACTGTAGCTCAGCAGGATAATGCCGGCATGACTGAGGCTCAGTCCCGACTGCTGTGAAAGA
Organism: Pachyuromys duprasi; assembly: GCA_028658305.1. Taxonomy (NCBI): domain Eukaryota; kingdom Metazoa; phylum Chordata; class Mammalia; order Rodentia; family Muridae; genus Pachyuromys; species Pachyuromys duprasi. The sequence continues at coordinate 27,150,117 of CM053745.1, read as the reverse complement.
AGCCAGTTCAACAAAGTTACAAGACACAGAATTAATATACAAAGTAAACTGCATTTTTGCACATGAGCAATGCACAGTGTGATAATAAAATCGAGAACACAATTACATGAATAATAGCATCAAAGGGAAACAAATTAGGAATAAAATTTAAAAGACTGCACGCCTCATATATGGAAAACTATCAAACACTGGAGAACATAATTTTAAAAGACCTAAACACTTGGGAGGAAGATGGTTTGTATTAGATGGTGGTCCTCTCTGCAGTGATCCAGAGTCAATGCAAGATGTTCTCCAAGTTTCTCAGAACCACTCTGACTCTGTCTGCCTCACCCACACACATAGCCTGAGAGTAAATGGAAATTCAAGCTTATGTGTACACCCCTCTGAGCTGGACAAGGGGGGTTATATACAAAGGATGGCCAATCGACCAGCAGTTACACCGCGAAGAAAATGACTCTGCCTCCCTCAGCAGGATTCACTGCCAAGAATTCAGCCCCTCCCTCACCCATGCTGGGCTATTGACAGGCTCAGTCACGTGGAGGTCCTGTAACCATAGCTGCTCTGAGTTCATGGATGCAGCAGCCACATCCTGTCCATTTCCTCTGTATCCTTTAGCTCTTAATTTTTTTTTTAAATCCCCCTTTCTGTAGTGTGTTCCCTGAGTGTTCAAAGAGGTGATATCAATGTTCCATTTGGGATGAGCACTCAACAGTAACATTTTCAGCACTCTGACCAACTGTAAGTCTTTGCAAAAGAAGCTTCTCCAGGCAAGACAGGGCAGCATGGTCTACAGATAGAAACACAAATAGTTAGAAGGCGGGCCAAGACAATTAAACTGGGAACTATCTCTTCAATAAGTGGTGCTGGGAAAAGTGGATAGCCATATGTAAAAGAATGGAATTTGATCAATACACCATCCCATGTACAAAACTCAACTCAAATTAGTCAAAGATATAAACATAAGCACTAACACTATACTCTTATTAGAAGAAAATCTAAGTCGTAGGTCTAGAATATTATGGTCTTATATTGAGCCATGCTTTCTTAGATACACTAAAAGCACAAGTAACCAGCAAATTAGACATGTTCAATCATTTAAAAACTTAACTCCAAACTTAAAATTTTATTTTAAATTTAAATTAAAAAATATGCACCAAGCTGGGTGTGATGGTATATGCCTTTAATCTCAGCCCTTGAAAGGCAGGTTAGTCCCTCTGAGTTTGAGGCCAGCCTGGTCTACATAGTGAGTTCCAGGATGGCTAGAATCACATAGTGAGATTCTGTCTTGAAAAAAAAAAACCCAAACAAATGAAAGCACTAAAAACATTATCAAGAGAGCAAGCTGGATGAAGTGATTTACACCTGTAATTCTATCACTCAGGAGACTGAGGCAGGAGGATTTCTATAATTTCAAGCCCAGCCAGAGCTACAATAGTAAATTTCAGGCCAGCTTTGGCTATAGTCTGAGACCCTGTCTGTATCAAAAAATATGGAACACAACCCAAAGAATGAGAGAAGTATTTGCAAATCATTTAAAATGGTCTGGTATGCTCTAGTATCAAAGATTGTGAATAGAATTCTCACAGTTTAATAACAGACACATAACAAATTAGATACAGGCACAGTATATTTTATTTGCATTGTTGTTTTGCCTGCATGTATATCTGTGTGAAGGTGTCAGATCTTGGAGTTAGAGACACTTGTAATTTGCCATGTGTGTGCTGGGAATTGAACCTGGGTCCTCCGGAAGAACAGTGCTTTTAACTGCTGAGCCATCTCTTTAGTAACCTCCACCCCCCACCCCCAGGGAAAGTATCTTAATAGATATTTCTCCAAAGAAAAATACACTCCTGTCTGTGTTGCTGGGAACTAAAAAACCCAGGATTATCTGTGTGCCAAGCAAGTCTTTACCACTGAGCCACATCCCCAGAAGATATACAAGTGGCCAATAGACATATGAAATGATATTTGGTATTGCTGGCCATTAGGGAAACAACAAATTAAAATGGCAGCGAACTACACTGAGCATCCACTAGGATGATCGTAGTGAAGAAGACGAGGGTCAAAGAGACTGAAACCTACGGATCACTTGTGGGGATGTAGGGTGGTACAGCTCCTTTGGAAAACAGTTGGACAGGTCCTCAAAACATCAACCAGAGTCGTCCTCTAACTCGAAATTCCATTCTCAGTGCTATACCCAGGATAACTGAAAACACATGTGCACATAAGCTCACACACGAGTGTTCTTTGTGTTAGCCAAAGATCCACCCCGTAAGAGTGAATAAACAAAATGTGATCCTTTCATACAATTAAATATTACTTGCCCATAAAAAATAATAAATATAACATGAAGGATATGAAAACATTATGATAGATGAAAGCAGCTTATATTGTATGAAGTCATTTATATGAAATGTCCAGACAGGAAAACCCACAGACAGTAGACTTGTGGTGCCAGGGAATGGGGAGGGAGCAAGGGAAAGTGGTTCCTAGGCAGTATGGAGTTTCCACTGGAGATAATAACAATATTCTGGAATTAGACTGCGGTGATACATATTTTTGAATATATGTCAGACCACGGTATTGTATACTTGAAAGGAATGAATTTAATGGTGTGTTAACACAAAATATTAGGGAAAGACTTCCCCAGGACATAAAACTAGTTAATACAGGAGTTATGATGTGAATTCAGTGTCCATGCTCTCAAGGACACGTGCCATTAGGCTTTGCTAGGCAACATGCTATCTGTAAGCTATCTCAGGCACTCACAGAAGAATGGCTTCTTCTGGGGTGCTTTGAGCAGTGAGCTGGGCATTCATTCATCTCAAAGTGACCCAACCATCTCTGACCCTGTTACTGAGAGGGTTTTGTCATAGTCTCAAGCTTATGTACCTGGTTCTGTTTCTCTTGGGTGAAATCATTTCCTGGTGGTTCGTCAGCTCTCCCATGGCTACACTTGGGGTGGCCTGTGAGGCCACTTGAGAGAAATACAGTAGCATTATTGCTTCGGCTAAAAGTGGAACTCTGCTTTTGCTTCCTGACTCTTATCACTGGTATTAATAAGAGTCTTAGGAATATCCTTCCCTGAGTTCTTAAATAGGGTAGACTTTACTCTTCAGTTCATCTCTCCATTTATTTGCCTAGCAGCTACTCAATCATTTAACATCTACTCATCTATTTGTAAACATTAATTCATCCATATACCCACACATCCATCCATCCATTCATTCATATTCACTCATCTATCTATACCACTCATGTCTAACCATAGTCTTATTCACTCATGTTCCATAGACACACCCACATGTCGAATCATCTATCCATTCATACTGCAGCCATCCATCCATTCATAATATACATTCATTCACTCATCTATCCATTCATACAGCCATTCATCATCATTCTATTTTGTTCATCCCTTCCAATTCGTTGTTACCTGTTATGTGGGGCTCTTTATAAACCTGGGTTTTAGAAAATGAGCCAAGTAATCATTTTTTCCCAGTCTTCCAGGAATTGATTATTTTGTAATCTTACTGGGATGTACAGATGGTGGAAATACTTGAGAGCCATGATGACTCAGTCAAGGGTTCCCAGGCAGTTTCACAAAGGCTGAGCTTCCCCACTAATTTCCTTTCTTTCTCTTTCTCTTTCTTATGGAGTAAGCCATTTTCTCCAAAAGGACGTGCAAATGTGCAAGCTCTTCCCTTAGGGCTCCTCTGCACAACACAGACCCTTTCATCACCAATTCAACTTGTAATTTGGCGGAAGAAAGTTCTCCACTTATTTTTGAGACAGAAAAATGCAAGCAAAACACAATGGCCACAGCATGAGGCATCCCTAAGGCTTGCTCTGTTGTGCTATCATTACCCTGGGCTCCAGGCAGGCCTGAGCTGTCCTGCTGCCTCCCACCTCACCCCTGGCTGGCCAGGGTTAGCAGCAGGGCAGAAGGCTGGCCTGGAGCCTCTGAGCAGGCTGCCTAGATGTTCTTGGCTGGGGAGTGGCAAGGTTGCCAGGGCTGCCCACCCAGCTGCCTCCAAGAGCATGCCAAGGCTGTTGAACACACTACCCTTCCCTCTCTACCTTCCTGTGGGATTCCCTGAATCTTTCTGATTCACCCAAATCTTCCTGGTTCTGTCTGTTTGGTTTTTCCAGAGGCAGTATAACTCCTGTCTCCTGGGACAGACACCTTTTCATCCCTCAGCTATTCATTTACTCAAAACACATTCAGCACCTTTTCCTGGTCAAGCCAAAGACAGACAAGTGGTGGCATGTGCCTTTATTCCCCAGAATGGGAAGACAGATATGAACACCGTTTGGGGGCATGCTGAGCACACATGACCGCTGTCCACGGAGGCTGGGCTGGGGCACGGCTGAACTCCGTTTCTTCACATTTTCTTGACGATGTGTCCTCTCTTCCCAGCTGGTAGTAAAAGGAAGGTCGTGTTGTAGTTTGTTCGTCTTTTCCAAACCTCATGTTGAAATTTAATAACCGCTGTGATAGCATTAAGGAGAAGGACTTTTATAAAGTGATTACCATAGCTGGTCTTCTCTCATGAGTTAGATTAGTGTTGTTCTCATGAGACTGTGCTGATTATCATGAGTGGGTGAATTATTGAAACAGTGTTTCTGGTAAGAAGATTAAATTCAGCTTCTTACCCTCTGCCAGGGACTGCTGTAGCAAGAAGGCCCACAACAGCCGTCACTAGCTTGAGCTTGGACTTTCAAAACTCTGGAACCGTGAGTGAAAAAATTGGTGTGCTTTATAAATGATCACCTGTGGTATTCTGTTATGACTCAGAGAGGCAGCAGGCCCATCCATGAGGGCTGGACCTTCATGTCCTAATCAATCCCCAAATGCTCCACTTCCCAATATAATTAATTACAGTGGGGGTATACCCCAACATATGAATTTGGAGGGTATAATGACTTACAGCATCCAGGAAATGTGGCTCAGCTATTAGGACTGCATCGGTCCACAGACTGTGTCCAGGGGAGGGGGCTGTAGTAGGGCCTTTAGTGAAGAGCGCACTACTGCTATACTTCCCAAGCTGGAGTAGAGAAGGGGGTGCTGGGAGAATGCCAAGGCATTGTGAGTTTCCAGGAAGGGGTGGTGGTGTGCCTGAGTCCCTGGTGGAACCACATCAGACACTGGAGACAGAAACCATGGCCCGCTCTAAGAAAATTGCTTCACTCTCCCAACATCGAGTTAATAGAATGGGCTTCCATTATGATTAGACTATAAATACCAATTTCATTGAAATTTGGATGTAGTGAGTTATGTAGTTTCCAGCACATGAGAAATATCAGGCAAGAGTTAGCTATTATTTTAATAATGATGCTACATGTTCTCTGCCTACATGAGACAAATTCTTTGCAGCGTATCTAAATAATACCTAGCTGAGTCAGGGGCTCTCCTGCTGGGCTGAGAGAAGAGAATGGCTGAGGGGCTGAGATGGCTTTGATTATGGTCTCTCTTTAAGACTGTCCAACACTCTCAGCCTCCTGAGGAGGCCCGCGCTCGCAGTGCAAACTGCCTGGAGCCACATCCAAGACAGGCAATTCGACCCTGCCCGGGGTAGGTCACTACTGGCTCCTAGAGGGAAGTGAAGTCCCAGGATCTGGCTGACCTCAGTTACCTGTCCAGATACCCTCGCCTGTCCTGCAGCTTTTCTTTGGTCCTGCACCTCACGCATCCTGCAAAAAGAGGCCATTCTGGGCTTTGAACTAGCTCTGAGCTGTTTGGTCAGGATGCCATGGTTCCCAGACAACACTGACACAGAGACTATCACCCACGGGGGTTACCTTGCACCAGGGGCCTAAAATGGAATGTGTCTTGCCCCAGGCCTGTCGACGGCCTTCCCACAAGAGCAAACTCTCCAAGGGCAGTCGGTCGTCTTCTTTCCAGAAGTGAAGAGAAACAAAGCGTCGGGTGCAGAGTCTTGGTCTCCAGAGCATGGATGAGGGATGCTAGGGTGCTGTGATGGTGTTGGGCGACAGCCAGGCACAAGCGCTGATTCGGGCGCAGAGCCACGCCTGACGTATGCTAGCGTGCTGTGAGGATGGTGTTGGGTCGGTAGCACATGCGGTGATTTCGTGTGTTGGCTGCTCTACAGTCCCGTGGCTCTGCGAAGGAACGCAAAGCTTCTGAAAGGGCGTTCCACAGCTCGGTCACAGTGCCGGGATTGAGGTGTGCAGGAAGCCATCCCCATAAAAACGTTTTGGGGACAAACTCCAAATACCTCTTGCCCAGGTGCACACTCGTGGTTTGTGAAGTCCTTTTGTTATCTGCAGCCCTCCGATGAACAAGAGACAGGGTTGTTGCCCTCATCTCAGGGGTGGGGAACCCGATCAGTGAATTGCTCCATGTGGTGTGCAGGTGGCCATGGCTGGCAGCGGCAGGGCGGACTAAGAAACTGGGAGGACTCTTCTCAACCCAAACATTGTGACTCTCTCTCTCTCCCTCCCATGGTTCAGCCCTTGGAGAAGCTGCCTTAAAGAACGTATCACACAGTTTGTTCATAGAAGACTTGTGTGGGCCTATGCAAGGCGCCTCATATTCCCTAGCTGGCCCTACCCTCCTGTGAAGACACGGCCCTTGCAGAAGCAGGGCCCATGCCGGCCCCGATGGGTACACTGGCACCATGGTCTATGGGAATCTTGCAGAAAGAGCTTTGGGATTCCCAAGCTCTCTCCTGGTAAAGACTGTACTGAGATAATTCAAGCCTGTTAAAATTAGAGCATGCTCTTCCTGTTCCAGTGAAAGGAAGCGGGATGCTTCGATGGTGCCTCCTCTACACGGAAATACCTTTGGGTTTTGTGTTTTAAATCTTCATTGTGCATATTCATTTCACATGGTACTGGGTTACATAAGGATATTTTCATAACTTACATTTTGTGTCTTACATTTTGAGTGTAGTCTGCCACCACACCCGTTTTGTTTTGTTTAGTGAGGTCTTGTGGAGACGGGCTTGCTTCACAGCCTAGGCAGACCTGGAAGTCACTACATAGCCCAGGCTGACCGTGAATTCATGCTTCTTTCTGCCTTGGGGAATCTCAGGCATCTGGTGTCTTATCTGACTTGCTGGAAACATTTTGGAAGTATCCAGCCTTTACAAAAACATGGGTTTATGACAGTCGAACAATTAAAAAGATCAGATGCCTCCAAAAAATTAACGTCAGCTTTAATATATATATATTTCCTGGGTTGTGGGAGTGGCACACTGGGTGGTAGACAAGAATGAGGGCACGAGACTACCCCAGCACCCGTGTGAAAAGCCAGACGTGGTGGCACGCCCACATACAGCAGTGGTGGAGGCAGCGACTGGCGCTGACTGGCTGTAGAGTCCAGCTTATCTCTGAGAGCTAACTAGCTCCACTGAGAGATCCTGCTTCAAAAACAAAAGGGAGCAATGAAGAGAAAGACACCTGACATTGACTCATTGACTTCTGGCCCGGCACCCTCCTCAACGCCGGCACACACACGTGGATACACTACGCGCATGCAGAAATAGTTAACCTATTTTTCTCTTCCTTGCTCACTTGGCTACCTCCTTCCCGGTCACTACCTCCTCCAGGTAGAAATGCAAAGCTGTAAAACTCCAGTGTCATTTCCCCACCTGAAAGTATTTTGGCTCTTCTCCATGACAACCTAATGTGTCCTGGAGGAAGTGGGTCACAAGGCATGTGCCTTTCAAGGCTCTACTGTGCCTGACTCCTACTGCCTCCAGCTTCCTGGTCTACCACACTGTCCTGAGGCCACAGTCTGAGCTGATCTCTTATCGTGATAGGCTGAAACCCTCTGGAGCCATGAGTCCAGACACACCTTTCCTCTGTTGAACTGTTTCTATCAGGTATTTTGGCCACTATGACACAAAAATAACTAAGACACCCCCTCTCTGTCTGCACCCCAACCATAGCCCCTCTGCCTTGAGGGCTTTCAGTTCCCAGCTGGTGCTAGAGGAAAGCATGTAGATGAAAGAATTCCAGGCAAGAAGTGTATGATGGATGGCTGTGCAGGGGCCTCTGCATTAGGAAGGAGCATCCCCTCCTGCTAGAAGATCCACCACTCCAAGGATGGGCTCCAGACGCTGGGGCACAGAGCCAGGCCAGCTGCGTGGAGCTGTACTCCAGCCAAGCAACTGAATGTCTGCTTTCAGGCAGTCTGAGGAACTGCTATAGTCCTCCGCCTCTGCTGCCCAGGGCCTGTCCTTCTCCTCCAGTGCCTAAGAAAGGTCATGGGGAGAAAGATTCTTTAGTTCTAGCATTCCACATTTGCTACCAAATCTTTGGGAGAGAGTCTTAATGGATTGTGCCTGCCTCTCCCATCAGGCTTGTTCAAAAGTCTCAGAACCGTAAAGGAAATCTGCCCAATGGGGATCCCCTCCTTGTCAACTTCATAATCATTGTTATCATTTAACCTATAATGTACATTAACTATCCTCTTGCCTTCCCACTTATCATCTGCGAGTTCTCTCCTCTGTGTGTGTGTGTGTGTGTGTGTAATCTGCGCACCCTGGCTTGGATGCAGCTTCCTCAGGAGCGGCAGGCTTTGTGAGGCTCACTCCCAGGAGGTGAGGCCAAGGCTGTCTAGCCAGGCTGCTTCCCAGCTTTGTCATGTGGCTTCTCTCAGGACGGTGTATAAGCATTCACAGTATTGTTGTTTCTGGGGCTCAGTTTCATGTGGTCTGTAAGATTTTTTGTAAAAGGACACGGACCAGCCAGTCTTGTTGAGATCCACTCTGTTTCTGGAATTCCCACCACAGCAGAGTTTCTAGTGCTAGAATAAAGAAGCTGGCATCTGCATTTATAACATAAATATCCAGGCAGGAGAAAGTCCAAGTTGAATATACTCTGAATAAATACACTATTTTTTCCCCAAGTTTTGGTCAGAAAGACTCCATGTATGGCCTGGTGTCATGATATCAAGAGACCAACTACTCGGAGTATCCCATATAGTCATACGGTTCATATGATCTCACATATTCAGACCTACAAAAGCACATGTACTCCAGAAAGTCCGCAGTCATTGTTCTCTTCCAGTCCCAGGTTGATGCCCACTACTGTGACCAGCGCTTCATCTGGGCTCAGTGCCAACAAATCCTCTGTGCTGAGACTCTTTCGAGGTCACATCCCCATCTTTGGAGTCTGAGCTTATTGACACACTCTGGCCACTCCCAGGGACTTTCATGGGAGCCTGTGGTGTCAGTGCCTCCCGTACCCTGGATAAGATTTCTTCAATCAGAACATGATGTTCTCACCACCCCCAGGAGCTAAACTACTTTGAGTGCTGCACTTTGCACTGAGTGCCCAAATACCACAAACGCTACTGAAGTTTGACGTTACATAACCCCAGCACTCCAAAGGCCACGTGCACGGTGCGTGTGGACAGAGACTGCTCAGACTCCTTCTCCACTTGAGGCGTTAGGCAAGCATGTCTCCCCTCTGTAGCAAACTGCAGAATTCAGCACAGGCAGAACTCTTAAATGTTGAGGGAAAGAGCCTTTTAAATTTTAATGGTGCTTATGCGAAAGACTATTTACATTCAGTCAGCAATGATGTGAAGGGGCAGTTGATACAGACACCAAAATCTCATGTGCTGGGACACGGGCTACCATTTGCCAAATATGCTCACAGGTTACACCAAAGTGATGTGGCTCTTCCCAGAAACTGGCAACGAGTCACCTCATTCTGTAAACGAGTTTCTGGAACATACAACTGTCATTTTATTAATTAATTTCTTCATTTTTCCCCCCCAAGGCAAGGTTTCTCTGTGTAGCCCTGGCTGTCCCGGACTTGCTTTGTAGACCAGGCTGGTCTCGAACTCACAGAGATCCGCCTGCCTCTGCCTCCCTGAGTGCTGGGATTACAGGTGTGCGCCACTGAGCCTGGCTTGTTTTTGAACATTTTAAGGCATTGATTTAAGTCAAAGGAGACCCAGGATGGCTAGCTCAAGTTTACACAGGTAGGTGATGCCAGTGCGGATCTAGAACCTCTTTATAGACTGGTTCTAACTAGAGTTATAAATTCTCCCCACTGCTGGTGGAAAATTGGAATTTTCGTAGTTCTGCCAGGGCAAACGGTAGCAGCTCAAGGCAGTAGGTAAGATCTTTACCACAATTCATGTCCATCTAAGTATTTGTACACTGTCTATATAATTGGTTGGATTTTAAAGTGGACTGCGACACTCCAGAGATGTGTTTTCAGGATCGGGTGCTCATGTCTGGGGACGGGCTTAGACTTCAGGGGACTTCTTTTCTGCTGCATTTGTTGGATGTGAATACGGACGGAGGCTAAAGCAACCGTTTTCTGTTTCCCTCGCTCTGAAGCTCTGTGCTGGGCTCACTGAGGCATTTCATGCTGGCTGACATGGCAGGCCTAGGAAGGAGCCAGGTGTGGGGAAGGCGGACTCTCCAGAGCAGGCCTTTGGGGCACTCTGACTCAGCTGTGTTGAGAAACCCGCTTCTAGCGGGCCTTCAAAGCCTCGGGTTGGCTTTGAGAAAATCCTGCTGGTGCTCAGGGATTCCTCCACCTCGGAGGGTTCCCAAGAAAGGGGGAAAAGAATTAAGTGATTCATTCCTGACATCTGACACTCCTCTCAAATCCTCCCGCTCTGACCCACTTCTGTGGCTGCGCGCAAGCCACCCCATCTGCGATGAGGTCATCTTATTGGGGGCACAAAGGATTCCAGGGGGAGCACACACCATATACTGTGGCTATTCACAGCACTCCTTCCTCCTGGCTGCTCCAAACTAACAATGAACCTTCTCAGCAGTCCATGTGCTTTCAAGGGAGACTTTCCAGGGTTAGATGTCTTTCAGCACAGACCCCATGGGCACACACTGCAGCTCTTATTACGCCCTGGCTCTAATGAGGGCCTGGGAACAGCTCTCAGTGGCCTATAATTAAGTACATTTAATAATAAATGCGCACACTTCCTAGGTAGTCTGAGAAGTGAAAACAAGGCTGCTTTCGCCTCCCTCACCATCTTCCCCTTTTACAAATAAGAAAACACAAAAGTCTATTTTCTCTTTCAAATAACAATCGCAAAGGATGTCTGGCTAGTGGGAAAGGGAAACTTAATTACTGGAGAACATTCTTTCCATGTTTAAAAAAGAATGGCTCTGCTTACTCAGGTTGTTCTGTGTGCAGGGTCTGTGAAGGACCTCCTCCTCGAGTTACTTTCGTATGCTCTTTCCAAAGGCTGCCAGTGACCTTGGGGCCAGGGTGCCCCTTGACGGGTGTTTTCTCAGGTCACTTCTGTACCCAGGAAGAAGGGCGCTGTCTCACGATTCTTCCCAGAAGTGTCCCATGCCCTAGTACCCACAACCGCAGAGTGCCTGAAAGCACACAGTCAGTGAAGGCAAATTGCGAGAGAGAAGTCCTGGAAGAAAAGAAGGGAGGCCGTGGGAGCCCTCCACTGATGGCAGGAAGCAGCAACTTGCAGTGTGGGTGACGCAAGCACTCACAGGCCTGGCCTACCTGCCTGTGTCTGTGGACATCTCTAAGGCTCCATGTCTTCATGTTTGTAAAGTAATAGTTCAACAAATAATCTAATGTCTGTGGTCAGGACTCTGGTGACGAGTTTTCTGAACGGCACTTTGTAAGTAAAAAGTGCCCATCTCACAGGCCGTGAGAACTGAACTGACACAATGCACAGAGCCATTTCATGAACTCCGGATGTGCAGGGGATCACCAGCAACTGTGGATGCTGATAATTAGTCCCGCGATTACATTTTTTGAAGGCATTTACTGAGTTGGAACTTGGTGTATTTGGGGAGAAGCTAGCACCCAGTTTAAGCACACGAGTAGAAAAATAAACCAGTCAAATTCCTTGGGTGACGACACCGGATTGGGAAGCAACTGCTTTTATTTGACAGTAAGAAATGGGTGACGTTTTCTCTGTCCTATAACTAAATACAATGTATTTGACAGTAAGAAATGGGTGACGTTTTCTCTGTCCTATAACTAAATACAATGAATCCACAGGCCCGGACGGTGACAGTGTACACGGCTAGGGTAATATCAAGACTGGGGTTTTCAGCTATAGTAAGCACACACACAATGGTGGCCTCAGCACTTCTGACTCCATTGCCAGCTGAGAAGGGGAGCATTTTATTAGATTGCTTGAGAGAGACTTCTGCTGGAATATGAGATTTTAAGGCTGTGAAGAGGTATAGTTGGAAAGACAAGAGAACTGGGCTGAGAAGAAAAGTATGTTTTTCCTTAATTAAACCTAAAGAGATCTCCAGGCAACATTCAGTCAAACACATTTCTTTGAACTTTGTGTAACTTGTCCAAGTAGCATTTGTTACTTTCAGTATTGTAATTTGGACAGCAAAGTATATTCCACTGTGCAACTCTGGAGAAGTGCAAAAGGCAACGTGCAGGGAACCTGAGGCAGGAAAGCCTCACCCTTCAGGGCGAGTAGGAGATCTGTTCTTTACCATCTCAAAACTGTTCAGAAGCCATGTGGGAGAGCAAGCACCCCAAGGATTTTTCAGTCAAGAGAGTGGATTATTGAGAGAACCCAACACTTTATAAAGACTGCTGTCCAAGTACTTTTCTGTGGGTTAACTGCTGTAAAATTGTTTTCTAGGCAATACACATTGGAGAGAGTAACAATAGCTATAGACAGAAGCAGGTTGGGTGTGGCAGGCAGACCTGTCCCTTAGTGTCAGACTACGGGCTTAGAGGCTCTGTTTCTGGAATGGCATCTAGTGGCAGATGACATATTAAGGCAAAAGCGGGCATTTTTTTTATTCTTTGGGTTTGAAACTAGACCTCCAGTTCCTGCACCTACTTCCTTCAACCCTGACCTTTTAAGAAATGCAGGTCAACCCCGTTTCCTTTTGGACTTCCAACCCTTCCAGAGTACATTTCCATTCACAAGTCTGCTCGCTGTTGGACAGCAGTGTCCAGCCACCACACAGGTTGGCTTGGCTGGTATCTTTTCAGAATTCTCTCTGCTCTTCTCTTGCTTCCAGTCCTGGGATGGCAAAGGGTGCTTCTTAGATACTGGACAGCATGGTGGAGGTGAAGATCTGTTGTAAAATCTGAGGGATCTTCTTGGTGTCCATAGCAATGAAAGAGCGGCCAGCTGGCAGTGTTCTCTGAAGCCTGCCAGAGAAGGAAGGAAGGAAGTCACCATTGCAAACCAACGCTCTATTCCAGTGTCTGCCCCTGGCCAGCCGCAGTGTCAGAATGTGTTCTTAGGATGTTTTCACTTTCTCATACCTTGCCTGAAATTGAATTGGCTGTCACTGAGCAATGGAGGGCCTGGGAAAGCATCAGGGAGACGGGCAGGGAAAGCAGGGAGGCGAGAGGAAGAGCTTTTCAGTGAGAAAATGAGTGCTTTTGGAGTTCTTTGTTTCCTGAAATGTTATATTCCCTTGACAGGACAGTGCCCGAGGGCCCCATCTGGAATTAGCTCACCTGCATCTGGCCAAGTGTGCTGGCCTCAGAGTGTACTTGGAAAAGCCTCCCCCATTTTTAGAGAACAGGCCTCCAACCCTCTCAATAGCCAAGTCCCCAAGTGGCTCTCTCCCTCCTCCCCATCACACAGTGTAAAATGCAATCTGCATCATCCGATTGCCCCTTTGACGATATTGAGGTTGAACAGACTTATGGTAACTTAAAAAAAATGTCAATTTATCATTTGGAACAAAAGGCCATCTTTGAAGGCAATAAGATGGCAAGACACAGATGTGCCGAAAAGAACACCGCCTTTCATTGTGCCAACAGAGTTTGGTTTGGGAATGACATTTAATAAAAGTCAGGCATTCTGTGCAGCATCGTGTATTTGGCATGCCGGGCAGGCCAGCTAAGTCTGCACCGTGTCTTTTGCCAGTGAATGTTGGACCATTTCCCCAGGAAACCACAAGGGTATTATTGTGCTTTCTTAAGTATTCCAACAGGATCTGTTCACTAGAAAGGAAAGGAAAAAAAATGCTCCTTTCAGTTCAGCCAGCAATATTGAGCCTGCCGACGGCCTAGCGCTGGTGCTGGGGAAATGTGGACAGAAAAGGCTTCAAGGACATAAGGCCCCAGAAAAGGAGACGTGCATGTGGTCAGCTGTACTGAGTGACCACGAGCCCACAATACCAAATCTGTTCTCAAGCTCACTGTGGAAGCTGCAGACTCACAGGGCTGAAACCTCCTGATTTCTACAAGTTTGTGCCACAGAGCAAAGCGTGCAGAAGAGGCGGAAGCAAAGGCAGGCCCTCTGTTTATAGATTTTTTCCTGAGATACACTTTCAGTTGTGTTTTCTGCCTTTTACGAGTGTTTTAGGCAGAGAAAAAGAACATGACTGTTCTGTTACTGTGTTTAGGTTATGGAGAGTGTGTCCTGGCTTCTCCTCTTGGGTCATCCCAGAGGTACCTATTGTCTGACGATAAACTCCTACGGTTACCATGCCGTCTGCTCACTATAGCATGTAACTGTACACACTTACATACACATGTGTCTATATGTAGGCATATACGCATATGCTTGCAAACGTACACGTCTATACATACTTGTCACTTATTAGTTTGTTTATAGGGTTTTGTATATACATGTCTGTGTGCATGCATGTGAATGTGCATATGTAAGTCTTCATATGTCTGTGGTAGTCTAGTGAGACTGGCCCCCATAGGCTCATATGTTTATAGGCTTAGTCCTCAGTGGGTGAACTGTTTGGGAAGGATTAGGAGATGTGGCCTTGTTGGAGAAGTGTGCCAATGGGGGTGGGCTTTGAAGCTTCAAAAATCCATGCCAGGCCCAGGCTGTATCTCTCTCTGGCTGCATGATGTAAAACTCTTTACTACCGCTCCAGTACCATGCCTGTCTGCTTCCTACCATGGTGATCACAGATTAACACTGACACAGTACACAAGCCCCAGTTAAACACTTTCTTTATAAGAGCTCCCTTGGTCAGACTGTCTCTTCACAGTGACAGAACAGTGCCTGAGACAATGTCTTTTTACACACCAAACAGACAAGCATTGCATGTAGACGAGTACAGTTTCTGTTACTGCTAGGGAATTTATTATTGCTGGTTTCCTTTATTTTTTATTTTGGCACTACTTGGGATTGATCCTGGGGCCTCATGCATGCTAGGCAAGTGTTCTACCTACCCCTGAGCTATAACACCAACTCTATTTATTAATTTGAGTTTGATTTGAGCACAAACTGATGAGAGTGGGTGTGTGTGGGGGTCTCTGTAAAGTACCTAATCTATAAAATACTATCTAACCTATTAGTGGATAAATCAATTTGGTAATTATTTTATAAGAACAATTAAAATGATATATTCTTTTCCAAAAAATTGTAGAGCATCATGCTCCCTCAAAACTACAACTGCTTGCCCAAACAAGCCAGGGCATTGTGCATCTTAAATGTGACATTAGCTGCTTGAGGGTAGACACTCTAGACCCTGTTTTACCTGCCCTTCAGGGTGAGGTCTGAAGAATGACATATGCCAGATATTATCACATCCACCCTCTGTCACAACAACGCTTACCTGGCTGCCTGATCCCCCAAAGAGCCAATAAAGATGGCGAAGGCATTTACTTGAGGGTCGCTTGTCAGGATCTGGGCAAAGCGGGCTGGCTTTATTCCATATCGGGATAGATTTGCATCACTCAAGATGATGACAAAGTACTCATCAGCTTCTTCTTTGGTGATATCCTTGATGGCGTGTTCCGTCCCCTCGAGCGTGTGGTCCCCACTCATGCAAAACTGAGAGTGGGCATGCATTGTCTGGAGGGAAGCGTCGGGGCACAAAAGCCATGGTGAGCAACTCCTTTCAACAAACATGATGTTTCTATGACAGACTGTCTGCCTTTTGATTTACACACTGAGTGACAACAGCACAGTGATAGGTATATGGAGTTGACTTTCCTTAGAAATAGGCAATGTTGGGCTGGAGAGATGGCTCCGTGGTTAAGTGCACTGGCTTCTCTTTCAGAGGTCCTGAGTTCAATTCCCAGCAACCACATGGTTACTCACAACTACCTATAATGTGATCTGATGCTTTCTTCTGGCACGCAGGTGTACATGCAGATAGAACACTCAGATGAATAAAATAAATAAGTAAATCTTTTAGTCAGCTGAACGTGGTGGCACAAGACTTTAATCCCAGCACTCAGAGAGGCAGAGGCAGGTGTATTGTTTTGAGTTCAAAGCCAGCCTAGTCTACGAAAGTAAGCCCAGGACAACCAAGCCTATACAGAGAAACCCTGTATTGAAAAGCCAAAAAAAGAAAATAGAAATAGGCAATGTTCCCAACTGACACTTTTACAACTCAGCTTTCTATTTAAACTAAGAAAATATGCAAGTTGGCATCATCCTTAAGAGAAACGATGCAGGAGAAAAGTAAGGAATGGGTTGAATTTCCAGTAAACAAGTTAATTTGTGATGCGGAACACTGTTTCCAGTGGTAAAAGAGGAAATCTGTTTTAAAATCATGAGGTCTACTGTAGATTTAAGTATGTGAAAGTGAATTTATCATTCAAAATTACAAGAAAAATATACAATTTGGAATACAGAGTACCCTAGAAAAAGGTCATTCTTTCCTTTCTACTGAGCATGTCTTACTATAAAGAATTCTGATCATAGATACTCAAACCCAACAGAACACTGAGTGTCTGAACACATGCAGAGAAAACATGAATTTAGATGCTAGAAAAGGGATTTTAAGCAGGAAAGGTGGTTTCTATTCAGTGCTTGAAAGTATCTGAGATTCACTGCTTTGTCAGTGAATCCTAGCTTGTATCTAATCTTACAGAAATTCTCACAATGCATTTATTTACCTTCAGAACTTCTAGTCTCTGCTTATTGTCCTTGGGGATTTTGTTAACTGGAACGATCCTGATGTTGTAGCCATCTCCCGAGTGTCCAGCAATGTCGTACTGTATGCAAGAGAGTTGGAGAGTTAGGAAGTTGGTGAGAAACAGAATGATCATTGATCCTATGGATCCCCGACTCTGGACTGTTCCATGTTCAACATTTGGCCATAAAGCAATGCAGAGACACAAAAGAGGAAGATGTGTGCTATCAACAAAGGTAAACAGATTTTGGACTCATTCTGTTTGGGTCTACCCCCTTCTGAGATCTCTGGCTCCAGGAAGAGGTAGAAAGAATGATGGTGAACTCAGAGGCTATCCCAAACTTTACGTGGATGTTTCAAGGGACACTTTGTAAGAAGCACACACACGGTATTAACTCTCAGTATTCCAGCCTTCATGTGCAGGCTCTCTACATAATCCTCATAACTGTGGTCATGTCTGCTAAACATAATAGGATAGCACTTAGGATTACATTAACTTTCATGATAAAGGGGATTCAGCTGATGCAACTAAGTTTCCCTGACTGTGAGTTAATAAAAAGAAGTTATCTAGTGGGCCTAACACAGCACTCTTTCAAAGCAGCTTTTTCCTGGAAAGTTAGAAAAAAAGCATTAGGGGGATCTGACATGAAGGTGTTAGCTATGATGGAGATGGAGGGGACCATGGACAAGAGCATCAGCGGTTCCTAGAGGCTGGGAGCCAGCAGGAAATTAGGGACCTCTGTCCATGATTCCGAGCAACTCAAGTCTACCAACAAGGTCAGCCTGAAGCAGACCCTTCCTCAGAACCCACAGAGAACAAATATACATGTCTAGTTTTCTTCTGTTTCTAAAGGTAAAACATACTTGCACAAGTTAAAGTACAGAAAAGGCCAACATTATCCTCACTCACGTTCAAGATAACCTCTGAAGATACTGTATGATAGATGATCTTGGCCATTTCGTTCTTTCTAACAGACGTGCCAAGCAGCATAGTCACAAACTGCAGCATGACTTCTGGCTGATATTGACCATGTGCCCATACAATCTGCTTTCCACTTATTAATCTGTCATGTATCTTTCAATGTAGGAAGTTCTTTTTAATTCTGTATCTTTTGGGCACACAAGACTGTCCTGACTGTTGAGAGGTCAGAGTTGGGAGTTTGGTGCCCCTCTATAAAATATGCAAAGAAGCCAGAGGTAAACAGTCTGTTGAGGTCAGTCTCTCCTACTGTCCCTCTCAACCCTCCCACCTCTGTTTGAGACATTTTGTGATGACATGATGGTTGGGACAATGGGGCAATGGAGGTATCTGCAAGGAAAATGGTGTGTGTCTGGGGATGAAAACTTCAGGGAACATTTGGGATATCTGCTAATCCGGTATTGATCAATAGCTGTTCTCCAAACTCCTGTACATCCTATACTAGGTGTTATAGGCGAATGGCTCCTGTAAATCAAATTTTTGCCCATCTGCGCCTTTGCAGATGGTAAGTGCTTATGTGCTTCATCTCTGCTCACTTAGTTTCTGTGCACGATTACCAGAGAAATGCTCTCAGAGACCTTAAAATCAACTTGAGGCAAAAGGCAGCTTGCCTTTTGTTGGGCAACATTATTTTATAAACAATCTAGAGAGCAGAACGCCATTTTTTCCTAAGCCAGATGACAAATGCAATCTAACATATTGAGGTTGGCAGCCACATCTGTAATGGGAAGCAGAAAGATTCCTGGTAAAAGTGCCCTGGCTCCCTCCATTAAAAACAGGAAGTGGCTGGAGTTATCTAGGAGGGGCCCGCATTGTACACTGAGGAGGCGAGGCTGGCAGGGAAGACCTAGCACTCATCCCCAGGATGAGGACATAACCAGGGGTCTACATACGTCTACACCATGGAAAACTATAAATCTGGCTACAAATTTCTAGATTAAACATGCTCTTATATCCTACTTTGATGTTACATCTTAATGACCTGTAAGGCCAGGATCAAATTATGAATATGTGGCCTCCTTAAAGTTTTTGGAACATTGCAATATGGGGAGAGTTCTTGCCTCTGGTCCAGCCTGGCTGTTCCTCAGACCACTAGGAAGGCAGACCTAAGAAAGGCCCACACAGGACTAGAGGGCAGAGTGGGTCATTCATCAGTGCCGTTAGGAGCTGTGAGAAGACCTTGCCCCTCGGTCCAGGTGCACCTCCCCTGGGGGGCTTGGACAGCGGAGCACTAGAGCAAGGCTGAGGGGTGACTGTATGCCCACCCTCCTTTTGTAGTACTGGGGACTGGACCCAGGGCCTCAAGTACGCTAGCCAAGTGCTTTTCTATCTCCAGGCCTCTTTTTATTTTGAGAAAGGGTCTTACTAAGTCTTCCAGGTTAGCCTTGAACTCACTGTGTATCCAAGGGGGCTCTTGAACCTGAAATGCTCCTGCCTGAGTAGGTAGACGCAGGCCTGTCCCACCAGGCTGCTTTCATGATGGGCTGCTGAAGTATCTATAAAAAGGAACTCACACAGAGGAAGAAGCAGATTCCCATGCACTGAGGTAAGAGGGCTGAATGACTCAGCCTTTTCCTCCCTTCTCAGGAATCCGAACAATCTGATGATAATGGATGCGACTGGGTAGGCTTTTGCCCACGTACCTCAAGGTGTTTAAAAACAGTAATATGCTTATCCTTAAAACTGTCTGAGTTCACGGGAAACATATATGAATGAACTCTGTTACTATTTGTGTGAAGTTATGTAGCCCAGGCTAGCTTCAAACTCATGATCCTTCTGCCTCAGCCATGCAGGACTAGGACAACAGGAGTGTGGTATCCCAGCCAGCTGGTCTCATTTGTTTTTATTTTCTAACTCTTGACTCTGCCATTCACCCAGGCCGGGCCCTGCAGGGACCATCATGTAATCAGCTGGATAGGCCACACACGTGCTTCCACAGAGTGGCATAGGACTTAAACAACAGCCTCATTGTCCCTGTCAACCACCAACATTTAGGCTGCAATTTTTCTGTGGGGCTTACAAAGTATCCTGGAAATCTCTGTGCAGTTTTGCTTTTAGCATTCAGCATAAATATTAAATGACAGCTGTTCAGAAACCCCCAAACAGAGAAAGTGCCTTCTCTAATGTTTCTTTGCTCTACAATTTGGTTAGATTCCCCTTAGCTGGTTTGTTTTGAAAACGTTACTCCTTTAGAGGAAGGTATAACAAAGAAAAGTAAAGAGTCTCAATCAAGACAGGAATTTACCATCCAGTAGGAATTTAAAGCAGAATGCAAAGGAAGCTGCTCGAAACACAGAGCTATTGGCACATTTATGAATACATGAATACGATGGGGGCTTCACCTTCTATTAGGAAGGAGCATCATGTACTGGTTTGGGGATAGATTATGCTTTTTTAGGCTTCTGATTGTAAGTTGGTATGTGGTAATCTTCCCAGGTTGTTGTGAACACGACATATGAATTCTGTGTTCTAAAATCTAAATGCAACATTCTAAAATGGCACTACTGTGGCCAGCAAGGAGTTAGATGAATGAGTGATGGCAAAGGTCTAGGGAGGTGCTAGCAGAGCCCTAGGGGGCATGAGAGTTACTAATCTACCATATACAGTTAGCCCTCTTCCTGTCATTGAAGTCGGTATAAAGAGTGTTCTTAAAGTCAAGGTGCGACATGGCTTGGCCATATAAGCCTTTTGATTTAGGGCAAGATGCTTAGCCTTTCCAAACCTTCTGCTACCTTGGAAGTGATGCTAGTGTAGATGACCTCTGATGGCACATGCTTGTAAATCACTTGTCCTGTCTGACAGATCATATCTGTTTGACCACGTCCCAGAGTCGTGGGAAGGACAGCACAATCCATTTAGTGATGACGATGGTCAATCTTACTCTGTTCTCACACGCACAGCATCTTCATAAGGCCCATCTGATTCTGTGAACTAGCTCTGCTGTAGGTGCTAACACGGATGCTGGGAAGGACCATCAGCCTTTGCCGAGACAGACTTTAGCATTGGCTCTCTATTCCTGCGTCTGACTATTCATGTTACTACAGAGCAAGGTGAGTCCTCAAGCTACCCCTCCATCTCTTCTTAAGCCTTTTGTTTTCATGGCTAATATTTCTACGTCAACTACTGAGCCAATTCTGAATGGACTCAGCAAACTTTGTGCACTTTTTTGGGAGTTCTATTTTGAGTAATAGTATGAATATATTCAAGGCCTAAGACAGGTAAGATGACTGGTCTCGTATTTAAACTTAAGGAACATTCTTAAGGCATTGGGAAAGCGGTAATTACAGACACTCAGCTAAGTGTCTCTCTCTGTGAGTCATGCCTTTCTATAGCCTTCTGGGAAGTAACGGAGCCTTCTTCACTAAGATACCTTCAAAGAAACCATCTCTCTCATACTACCTTTACATGGTGGGATACAAAGACTAGAAGATTACAGAATATGTTTACTTTAGAATGAATTTTTGAAAATACTGATTGGGCATAAGTTTGGACATAAGTAAAGTAGATCCAAGAAACAAGATAAAACAAGTAAGAAATAAATATCCCCAATGTGGGGCTAGAAGCCCTGGCATTTCACTGTCTAGCAGTGTAACCTTGGGTATTTAACCTCTTTGAGTCTTAGTTTTCTGTAGAAAGAGGTTGGTGAAGATTATTCCCAGCCACAAGGTTCTATGGCAATTTTATAGAATACTCAAGAAATGGAATGAAAAGCTGGTTTCTCGTTGTTTGAGGAGCACACGTGTCTTGTAGTCTCCTGTCGAGGCGGGGGGGGGGGGTGCTTTACACACCTGAAGTGAGGACCAAGGACGCCTTCTACAGAGGGAAGGACTTCCGAGTTGATAAGAAGCAAGAGTCCAGTATGGTTCTAGAACAGTGGGCTTCTTTTTCATCAACATCCCCCCCACCCCCCGCATCTTCTTCTGTAGTGTTAAGGATAGAACCTAGGGCCTTGTACAGGCCATGAACCTGGTTAGAGTTTATCATTAACCTAGGAAGACAGAACCTCTGTAGCTCAGCCTGGTCTGTGAGAGATTATCCTGACTGGTGAGAGAGGACCCAGCCCACTGTAGATGACTTCCTGCCTAGACGGTGGACCAGGGCTCTGCAGGGAAGCTGAGCATAAGCCAGTGAGCAGTGTTACTCCCTGGTGTCTGTCCTGACTTTCCCCAGTGGACAGGGATCTGGAAATGTAAGCCGAGTAAGCTTCTACTCCCTAAAGTGCTCTTGGTCATGGTGTTTGTCACTACAACACTGGGCATGCTCTTTACCACCAAAGCCGCATCCCTAGGCTTTTCTAATTTTTTCTTGCATTAAATTTTTTTCTTAAGCAATGGGATCCTTTCTCCAAATGAATCTGTAGGAAGGCCATGTTAGGCAGCATTGTGCTGCAGCAGAGTATGGGGCGCTGTTTCAGTGGTGCTGGGAGTCGGGGTGGAGCCTGTCTACTCCCCGAACCCCACCATTCCCCACAGGCTTCCTTTTCCCCTGCTCATCTCAGAGCACAACTTACATGCCTTCACAGAAATAATGTATTTTACGTTATTGTCTCTCCAAAGCCCAACTTCTGAATGAGAAGAAACCCATTTTCTGGCACGTTAGTGGAAACACCAAACTCTTGGTGTTACTGAGTACTCCAAAGAAACCTCAGGGCATTAAAAGCTTTTGAGAAGAAAGTCTATTAAGATGACAATGAAAACGCCCAGGAGCTTGGAGGAGAGATCAAATTGGAATGGAGGTAAAGGAGAAGCAGCTTCCTACAAAACAAAACAGTCCATGTAACCGTTTGCCCTGTGTACTGTGCGGATGACTGCCAGTAACTCGCGCTGTTCTGGGAATGCGTGCAGGCAGGGGCTGAGCACTCTGAGGCACTTGAAAGACTCCAAGTGGCTTAGCAAATGTCACGCTGCTGAACTACCTTTCCGTCTCAGTAACTCTCATGCTTGAGGGTCCCTGTGGTTTGGCATGGGTTGTGTGGAATGAAAGCAGAGGCAGACTCTAAGGGAGCCTACCAGTACAGACTGTAAGGACCCGCAAGTCAGCACGGAGCTCTAGCCAAACACAACAAAAGCAGACGCCAAGAGGGAGATGGCAGCCTGCGGACCACCACACCAGGGGGCTCTTCCGCACGCTGCAAAGCAGAGTGGATACCCTCACAGCCCAGAGCTAACTGCGGGAAGACCGAACGCAGGACTGTCTGGAATTGGGGGTTGGAGCTCTAGATCACACTGCTAATTCCTGAAGACACCGTGTGATGTCATCCTGGGTACTCCACACACCATCATCTGCTCATGAGTCATTATTTTATATTTTCCAAGTAAGTTATGGCCCCTCAGGACTTCCTGCTAGTGGACCTTACTTTTCTTCCAGAAACAAGAAATTGAA
Source organism: Pachyuromys duprasi (assembly GCA_028658305.1). Classification (NCBI taxonomy): domain Eukaryota; kingdom Metazoa; phylum Chordata; class Mammalia; order Rodentia; family Muridae; genus Pachyuromys; species Pachyuromys duprasi. The sequence goes on along the minus strand of CM053745.1, from coordinate 27,126,948 downwards.
AGCACAGACAGATTAAGTGGCTGGGGAAAATGATGACATTATGATGAATAATTATGAAATATCAAATGTTTCTAAAGAGAGACCAAAAATTCAATGATGCAGCTGGAATCAGAAAAGGAACAGATGGACTTTCAATTCCTCACTCTTCCTCCTTCGGACTATGTGCACCTCATCCTCATGTACCCTCAAGCACCTCATTAGAAAAGGCTCTCACAGAATATTGGACACCATTCCTCTTCTGGCCTCTACAGAGGGCCCGGGGAAGCCCATGCAGAGACTGGGTGGCTTGTGGCCAGTCTAATCTCAGGCAGGGTGGTGGCAATATGCAAGCACGGAGGGAAGAGTATGTGAAACAAGGGGGTAATGGGGTAGGTTCAAACCCAAAGGCTTTTGAACATTAGGTGAGATTGTGATTATTTATGTTGCTCCACGGCTGTCTTAACTACCCATTGGCCCTCAGTGATCAAATGACTTAAACATTTTTTCTTTTCGAGACAGGGTTTCTCTGTGTAGCCTTGGCTGTCCTGGACTTGCTTTGTAGACTAAAGTAGCCTCAAACTCACAGAGATCTGCCTGCCTCTGCCTCTCTGAGTACTATAAATAAGCATTTTCTATAAAAAAAAAATCATGATGCAATCACAAATGAGGTACAGGAGAGTCAAGAGATGGGAAGGTTGACTGGCAGTCCTCAGTGCAGACAAAGCAGGCTTCTGCTTCGTTTGCTCCAATAGGTATATGCTTTAAAGGGCTGATCTCCTCTGGCTCCACAAAAGGAAGTTCTTTGTCTTACAAGCCACATGCTATTCAGGAGATCTCTATTCCCAGATCTCTCCAAGCGCCCCATCCCCATCCTGTCAGGGGGAGCCTTTGATTTGGGTTCTGGGGTTCCTGGGGACTCTGACATTTCCGAGGTTCTCAGTGGCCACGGGGGTTAGCACTCCTGCTGTGAAGGGAAGCAGAGCTCCTTCTCACCTAAACCATGTGTTACACACATCTGATCCCCTGTACTGTGAACAGTCTTGCAGCCCCACAGTATTCAACTGCTGGATGCTGTTCATTCCTCACCACGTAGCTCTAAAGGCCTTTCTTACAGTGTGCTGCGTCCTTCACGGGAGCCTAAGTAAAATGACAAGTCAATTTGTTTGTAGCATAATACAGAGTCACGGCATGCGCTGCAATCTCAAGGCACAGATAGGGTGCCAGGCTACGTGGCAATTGACTTGAGATTGTGTGTTCCTCAAGGGTTTTACCCAGTACAGAAACTGGAGTTCCTAGCCAGAGGCTGTGTGTCCTTCCCAGCATAAGCGATGCCAGTGCTGTCACAGCAGATGAGTCGGCTCGTATTGGCTGGCAACACAGCACTGTGCGGATGCCCTCCCCATACTCAGACCTCTGAGATGGGGGGCTGAACAGCAGAATGAACAATAACAAGCTGGAAATGGTTTGAACAGAAGGCAGCTTTCTCTCAGGGGTGCATGTTTTTGTCAGCTGGAGACTCCTATGGCCATCTAGACACTGAATGTGGGAAGGGAAAGTGGAGCAGAGAACAGACCGCTGCCTGGCTGTGCAGACTCTGGGTGATGGGGTGTCAGTGCTAGACACACTAGGATGGGGGTGCCCAGGGGAATGACGACAGTCTTCAGTAGTTCTAGGAGACGCTGGGGTTTGCCATCACACAACTGGCATGTTGTGTGCTTTTCTCCATGGGAACCAGAGGTTATCAGGCCCTTCAACTATGTTACTGTTAGAACAGGAGAGCAGTGGGCCACTTTCCCTGTTGGCGAGAGGATAGTGCCCTGTGTCCTGTGTGGACTCCGCACCCACCTCTCGGCTATTGACCCTGGAGGGTCAGTGGCGCTCTCGATCCCTAAGTTGTGCCATTACCTTGAACTTCTCCTCATAGTTCTCAAAGGCTTCCATGACCATGCACACCGCCTCCATGGAGCGCTCCAGCCGGCCATCCACCCCGTTGAAGCGGTACATGCTGCCGGAAACATCTACCACCAGGCGCAGGCGCTTGGGTTTCTGCTGTGGGCTACCCAGCTGAGGGAGAGAACGGCAGAAAACTATGGTCAGCTGCTTTCCTGGATTCCCGCCCGGGCTCTGCAGGGCCAGCCCAAGGTGCGCAGATCTGCCCTGGGCTCAGGCCTGCACAGGGCTGTTCCAGCAGGCAGAGGGGATGACTGTACCCCAGTAAGTACATGTCAGACTGGCCGCAGGAGCACGGGAATACACCAAAAGCTGCCTTCTGGAGGCTGACGACTTGAAAAGTAATAACCTGGAAGGATAGAAGCCCCGTGTCATTTGCTCTCTGCCTCAGCGTTCCCTCAACCCCGGAGAGAGTGTGGTAGTTGGAGCGGAGCCCACATCAGCCTCACACTGTTAGGCAGGCACTTGAAGGTCATTTTCCACCTAGGCTGAAGAAAGGCCAGATGTCTAAACACGGTTATGTGAGAGGGAGTCTGGCCAAGAACTTAAGAAAGCATTTTCAGAATGTCTCGGTTCTTTAGAGCTTTTGGTTTTTCTTCTGGCCGATGAACTAGTGGTTCTTTTTCTTTTCTTGGCAATTAAAGTGGCACTGAGCTGCTATCTGGCAAGAACTACTGATTAAAATGTGAAATCTTATGAGATCAGTGTAGGGCCCAGATCTGTCAATGTGCAAAATTAAAAAAAAAAAAGTTTGTCAGTAACGATAAATAAGAAAAACTCCAAATTATTATATTATTATATGCTTGCTGACCCGCATGCAAAATAATGGGCAGAACTAGTAATTTCAAGAAAATACTGTAGGGGGCTGTGGAGATGGCTCATGAGATGGCCTGACACCCTGAGTTCAATGCCAGGACCACGTGGTGGAAGGAGAAAACTAACTCCCACAAGTTGCCCTCGGACTGCCACGCACCTGGTGTGGCATCCACAGCCCACACGCACATATAAGATGAATAAATAAACATGTACAGTACCATAGAAGTTTAGAGGATAGCAGTAGAAAGTCAGTCTTATATCTTCCTTTAAAACCTGTTGAGTCTGCCCCAATAGAGACCAGTAAGGCGCATCTGCTTCCATGACTAGCTCACAGATGAGTCCAAACACTCGCTGACCACAGTGAGTCAGTAAAGAAAGCAGCTGTTGACTCATGGCAGTGACACAGAAATAAGAACTTCCAAATTACCACCAGCTCCACTCTGGGTAAACATTTAAAGAGTGTGACACTCCTCCTCTCTCTCTTGCACCCCCGCTCTCAGCGGCTACTCAGCAGTTTTGATTCTTCAGGGCCACAGGATACCCCAAAGTCCACAAGATTCAGTATTTGACCATGTTGCCACAGTTTGGGGAATGCTATTCTACAATCAGTATAGCTTAAGGGAGAGTTCCTTGTGTCCTAGAAACTGAAGGCTCCTAAAGCTCCAAGAGAGCAGGAAACCACTGAGATTGCTCTTAGGCTCCCTGAACAGCAGTGTCTCTCATCCCCCACGCACAGAGTGCCCATGCTGCATCTGGGCAGTGGACCTATAGGTGGCCACAGAGCTGGCTTTTGGCTATTGGCTTTCTGAAGGTTCTGATGATGGGGGCTGGTGGTCAGTATTTGCTCTCTATTTTCTTCTCTGAGGTTGCCCGGGCTGGGCTGGGGTAGGAAGGTTGACTTCCCCTCTACTAAAGACTATAGCTCTATGAACCACTTTTTCCAGCTCTATAAACTAGCATCTTCAGGTTTGAGTGTTTACGCCATTGATCTGCCTGGTTGGAACTCAGGTCACAGTCAGAACCCTGCTGTCAGCAACTCTAGATTTGCTTAAAGCTTACCCCACCTTTGAACGAGCTTTGTGCTGATTTTGTTTTTGTTTTAAGACAGGGTGTTCCTGGTTGTCCTGGAACTTGCTATGTAATCAGGCTGGCCTCCGTCTCTCAGAGCCTCTGACTTCTGAATACTGGGATTAATAGAATGCACTACCATACCTGGCCCTGGTATTGACTGTTTTTAATATTATCCTATTTTGTGAGTGTGGTCCATGTCTTGGTGAGACTACTTTTTAAAATTTTATCTGTCTTACATAATGCTCTCTATAGTTGCATATTTTAAATCAATAGCATTTCCACACAGCTCATGAACTCAACAGAAGGCTGAACTATGTGGCTCGGAGGCTCAGGGTTCCCCATTATTTACCTGGGGTTCCAGATCACCCCGACGTTTGTAGATGGATTTTTCTCCGGCCAGCCCATCAATGATCTTGGCGTCGTCTAGTTCTCCAGTGGCTTGGTGTCTTAGCCACTGTCTTTCTTTACCTTTGGCCTGTAATGTCACAAACAAATGCACGTGAGTCTTTGTGCTGCGGTTCTCTGACACACTTTTTGCATGAATAACAGGAAACACCGTGGGATCCTAGCAGTAAGCCTCAACTCTGCAGGGGTATAATCACGTGGTCTCTGCTCTTCTGACAAGAAAGGCTTACCGTGTGTGTTTGTCAGTTGTAATTGTTTTAGCACCCAAAACAATACAAAGGAGTTGCACAAAGAACATATGAATAGGAAGACAGTATGCAAATGAGCCCCAGGGGAAAAGTTCTGCAAAAAAGATGTCTGGAAATGTAATGATAACATATTTCTGATGGATTTTCTGTCACAGTGAACCTAGAAATTTTATTAGGTAACAAAATAAACAGCTTGAACTTGTTAACGGTAACAGAGTCTGTGAGCCACTCTTCAGTGGTCTCTCTTCTGGACAGGAATTCTGCAGCTCAAATTCCTGAGACTTAATGTGCAAGCTAAAACAGCTGAGGACTGTGGGAGCAGTCTGTGCCACACGTGGTTCTCTGCTTCTCAAGATCTGGAAATCCAAATCACTTTTCAAAAGATATTCCCACAGCATGTTTTCCTGTAGTAACATACAACTATGCCAGGTAGCCTAAGAAAAGAGTTAAGAGATAAAGGACTCTGCTGGATGGTTTTAGGTCCATGGAAACCCATTGGGTCCTTAAGACTAGACTCAAAGCTGGAGGAGAACTTGTTGAGAGAAAGGATTTCAGATGAAGTAGGGAAGGAGGAAGGCAATGGGGGGGGGGGGGCATGATATGATCAAAATACATTATGCACATGACTGTCAAAGGATAAATATTTTTAAAGGGTAAAATCTTAATATCTGTATGCCTCCTTTATTGAGGTACCTGTTCAACTGTACATGTGAAAACACGCCCACCATTCTACATCATTAGGGAGTTGCAAATTAAAACAGCTATGAGATATCACTCTATGCCTAGGTATGGCCAGAATCCAAAACCCTGACAACACCAAATGTGGGCGAGAATGGGAGGAGAGGAACGCTCGCTGCTCCTGGAAATGCTACAGCCACTTGTGAAGACAGCTTGGCTGTTTGTTGCAAAACAAAACTCACTCTTAAAATTCAGCAATGGCTTGCCTTAGTATTTGCACAATAAGTAAGAAACGTGTATGTTGCAAAAATTTGTACATCATGTCTTGGAAGCAACCAAGATGTAAATGGATAAACTGTGGTATATTCTAGCCATGGAATATTATTCAGCACAAATAAATAATTAAATAAATAAACGAACCATAAAATTTGTAGTGCTCTTGCTGTAAAAAGTGACCAGAGCAATATGGTTTGTTATTTTATATATTACTTATATGGGCCTGGAAAGATGGGTCTGCGGCTACAGTACCTAATGCTCTTGCAGGGGATTCAACTTTGGTTTCCAGCACCCACCTGTAACTCCAGCTCCAGGGGATCTGACGCCCACTTCTGGCCTCTACACAAACTGTGCTCACATGCATAAACCCACAAACACACATATAATTAAAAGAAAAAAAATTAGTATAGTGTGATTATACTTGATTAAATTATATAAAGATATTTACTTACCAAGACCAAGATCTTAAAAATTCTCTTTAGGAGGACTGTGAGAGAGAGAAATCTTTTTATTTGCCCTAGTGATCTTACAAGACTAATTTTTGCATGGTGTGTCAGCATTTGGACAGGCTGAAGAGGCCAGTGTGTGCTACAGGGCTACATTATTTAAGAAAAATTTTAAATGACATTTACTATGAGGCACCTCTCAAGACCACAAAGCGAACCAATGTTCACTCTTATGTGAGTGATGTGAAATCAATTTCCGACAGAATTAGAACCCAGAATTTACAACAGGGACAAGAAAGAAATTACTAATCGTAGGTGCCATGGATCTCGGATATTGAGAGGAAGTCCTGTAGAGTCACGAGATTCCACGGAGGCTTGATACACAGCAGCGTGAGGAATTTTCTTTTCATGCTAATGATTATGACAATTCTTTTTAAACATGATAAAGGGTTCCCGCTTAGACAAAGACTACTGTTACTGCCCCTGATAGAGAGGGTGTTTTCCTCTTAGAATATTGTAATTGGTTTCTCTGGGTTGCTCATCCCATATGGCAGGCTTAGTCTTAATTTTCTTGTGCTGGCATTCTTTTCCTCATGGCTGTGCTTGCTACATCCTGACGATGGAAAAGTATCACTCCTTTTTCAGGCACCTTCCTAGCTCCTCAGAGGTGACAGAATACAGGTATTCTTGCTCTCTCTCTAGTGTCTTCTCCTATTGTCTTCGGCCTCCAGGCCTACCCCAAACATTGAACCTGAGTCATGTCTTCTCCATGTGACCTGGGGGCCGAGAGAGTTCTGCTCTAGGTGCTTCTTCTGTCTACATGACTGCTTCCATTTGTGACTGGTCAGTGATGTGACAGGTCACAGGGAGTGACAGCCATTTGGACAAAGGATTTGGTGTATCTTTCCTTCCTTCCTTCTTCCTTTCCTTCCTTCCTATATTCCTCTCTCTCTCTTTTTCAAGACAGGGTTTCTTTAACAGCCCTGGTTGTCTTGGAACTTGCTCTGTAGACCAGGCTGGCCTTGAACTCACAGAGATCCACCTGCCTCTGCCTCCTGAGATTAAAGGTGCGTATCACCTCCACCCAGCAATGATGCTTATGAGTTAAGAAAAAAACAGGAGCCTGAAGCTAGAAGCTATGCATGCCTCTAATCTCAGGATTTAGGAAGCAGAAGCGGAAAGACGGCAAGTTTGAGGGCAGCCAGAGCCTCAAAGACTGTCTCCACTCCCCTCCACCTGTATTCAATTTTAATAAAAATTTCCTAGTAACTTCATTTGTATTGGATATTATAAAAGTACTAGTCTGTGCTGAATGAAACCAAATCTATGTGGTGGGCCTGAAGCTGTGCTCTGGAAAGCCATCTTGCCAGTTTCTAGCCATACTTTGTACACTCACCAAGGAAATACCATGGTTACTGGGATTACACAGAATTGTCAAAACAACTGGAGGGTTTTAGTTACTCAGTCACACAGGATTGGCCAAAGATCCCAGGAAAGAGCCAATTAAAGTCTTCTTGCTTTAGTCACAATCTGCAATTTTATAGTTTATACAAGGCCTCATCCATTCTTGGCCAGTAGCTATGTTTTTTAAGCAGCCTCATGACTATGACTTGGGGATTAGAAGACCCGCCTGAAAACAATTCCCCTATGGTTTCTATGAAGATTCAGCAAGGGAAATGTGCAAATGTTGTGTTGGCATCAGGCTGATGGTACAAATATCTTGTCATATGTAAAAAATTACACATAGGATGAACTAATAGAGTTGGAAGAAGGTAACAGGGACCTGGCAGAAAACAGGAGCATGCCTTGGGTTCAGACACCTGCTTCATTGGCCATACAACACCGGAAACTACGCTACCAGTGTAGTCTTCAGTTTCCTTATTTATAAAATGGGGACAAAGTAGATTTTGAAATTAGGTATCTGGATAATAATTTGCAGATCTCTTTCATCTGGACAGTGAACTTTCCCTCAGGCTTTGGCACAGTTTAATTAGAGCTTTTAAACAATGAAGACTCAGGCTGGAGAGATGGCTCAGCAGCTAAGTGCTTCTGATGTTTTCCCAGAAGACTGAGTCCAGTTCCTACAGCAGATGACAAACCACAGTTCCACGGGATCCAATGCCCTCTTGTCTCGCTGGCCATTGCATGCACGTGGCATTCACTCAGACAGACACACGCAGACATAAAAAATGCATCACACACTCTAATATCTAGGAAAACATGATAAACACTCCTTGAAAAGAACATTTGTGAATACCAAAGAATGAACTGAAGGCAACAAAAGTCAAAAGCTCATGGGAAGAAAATGTAAGCGTGCAGAGCCAGACAGGGCTCCACGTCCCGACCCCTTCCCTGAGGTGAGCCTTTGCTCTTTTTGGACAACAATCTGATTTCATGTGTCATTTAGGGAATATGCTGAATAGAAATAATGTCTACTTAGGAGATACATAAGTATCTTAATATTTTAAAAAGCTGTACTGGTCCCCCCTGGTCCTGAGGCATTGAGAACATAGTGAAACAGCAAAAAGCAGGGGCAGTACAGGCTAAGGGGAGGAAGAGGAGGTGACAGCGGATACAGAGAAAGCACACGTTGCCTGACCTAATCTGTTCCTTTGCTCCTTCAGCGGCAGTAAAATGATTTGTAGGGAGAGTTCTATTTGTGAACTACCAGCAAAGGTGAGATGTATATAGATCTTCCTAAGGGGAGTCAGGAAGTCACTGTCTAGGAGGGTTACTGGTAAATTACTGCTTCCTGGACAGGAAGAAAGGTGAGGTCGGATGGTTCTCTCTTGGAGAACTTCACTAAGAAAATCACAGGATGAGTCCATAGTTTTATGTGTCAACCTTGAAATGACTTTTTCTAATTGGCTGATTAGGGCTCAAATAACTTTCTCCAGAAGTTTTGGTTTTAAGTCCAGATTTTGCCCAAATTATCTGTTTGTCCACAAAGAAAAGTTACCTGTAGGTTATCCAGGATGATCCGGAGGGCGTGCACCTGCCGCTGAACAGCTCTTGAAAACCTTTCATAGGTTGCAGCATCGTACTCACTCATTTGGATCTCCTTTAGCCTGAAACCAGAGGGGTGACAGACAACACCAGCTTATGCCATGTTTATACGAGCCTTTTACACTTGCTTACACACTGACAGAACTGTAACAACTTCTTGGTGACTTATACTGATTTTGAGGAAAAAAAAATACACAAAAGAGACGGCATCATTAGTGATGCCCCTAGAGTCAAAGGACAGTAATGCCCAAAGTGTACTCTGGTAATTGATGAACAAACTGTCTTCCAGGACAAAGGAAACAGCCCTGACTTTTATCTTTATATCTATATCCATATGTAATGACTTCTCTCATGCTAACAGTCCCACCAGGTGGCTCCCAACTGCCTATAACTGCAGCTCCAGGGGACCTGATGCCTTCTGGCCTCATAGGTACTTAATTACAAATACAAATATAAAACAAAGCACTGCCACTTAAAGCTAATCCTAAGTAGGGTTCTTTTCCTAAGTGAATGTCCTTGGGCTTTCCAATGTGATAGCCATAGTGCACTAATTTAACACACATTTTCATGGATATCTATAAATATTAAAGGTGCTGAGACCAAGACAAAAAAAAGAAGGAACACATTTCTCAAAAGCCTAAGCATGACACAATCCTGTTAATATTTTTTGTGTATGTGTAGACATAGAGCCTTAATATATAGCTAAAATTATATATAAAGTATATTTATATTTGAGAAGAACCTCAAATGAGAGAAAATGAATGGTTTCTATTTTTCCCTCACTGGGAAAAACACAATCAGAATAGTGGAAGCTCAGAACTCCGTGTAGGTACGTATGTAATAAGAGCACATGTTACTTTTGAGTCTTCAGTACTCAGGACGGCGCCTGGCACACCATGCTGACAACACATGCTCTTGTGTAATACTCTGAAAGCACTGGCTATCAAATGGTAAATACAGACAAGGTCACTATAATAGCCAAATGCCACCCCTCAAGGTGACACACCAAGATGCCTTTCTAGATCCTATTAACTCCCTCTTCTAAGGAACAAAAAGGAAAGTGTGCATGAGATTTATCCTCCTAACAAGGTCTCTTCTGTTTAGTTTTGATGATCTCTGACTTCTCTATAAATTTCGTTAGGTTAGGTTATACCTGAAGCAGAATTTGGGCACAATGAACCCTGATGGATATGCCACATGCCTGCTTCATGTCTAGGCAGGCAACACAGGCTTTCTCAAAGAGCTCCGATGAGTACTGGCTGCGAGTGGACAGAGCTTGTCCTGGCGCGGGGTAGATGGGAAAGGAGCCAGAAGAGGAAATGAATACAGACAGAGCAGAGGACTCAGAGAGCACAGTGGCCTTTGGAGAGGTCAGAATCAGCTTTAGCTATACAGCTGTCTCTGGGGTGATCGTCTTGCACCCCTAAACATCACATGTGAATTTAATTATGAGGAAATCTGGAAACCGTATTTCAGGTTATGTCAGCCTTCACTAGAAGACTCGGAGGACGCTCATAGTGGATATGTTCTGAAATTTGGAGACTGAAGCGGGAAACTCTAAGCCCTGGGTTAGACAAGCCTCCCCTTGCTGATATTCTCAGGACCCCTCCAACTACCTGCACATACATTTTTCTGCTTCCTTTCCTCTAAGCAAAGCTGTGGGGTGCAGCTGCCCCACCTCCTGGGAATCACTGTGGACAAAGTGCATGCTGTAGGCCTGGCACATGTTTGAAGGGTACATTTATCATTACGTAAGAGTCTGGGAATCCGAGTCCTTATTTTACTTTTTCTATACATTAGACTTAAATACTATAATTTGGATTCAAGTAGGAGGAAAGCTAACAGAAGCTGAGATCTACTGTGTGCAGCTCATTAGTTATGCAAATGGCAGTGTGTGTAGTTTCCGAAGCGGGTGCTCGCAGACAGCTCTTCCACATTTGCACAAGCACTCACTTGATGGTGACATTTCAATACATGATCCTCAGGTCTTGCTGTGTCCCTCTGTCAGGCTTCAACTGATCAGTTCTTGATGTGTAGGGCTAATAACCGATTTAAATCAATGCTAAGTGAATGCTGTGGATGATGTGAGGAACCCATCGGTCACACTAGGTCCTTTGTACCAGGGAATACTTCTAAGTAATGTGAGTCGCAATCATGTTAGGACTGACAGGGGATACGAGACAGGCAACCCCCAGATCTATAGTGTTCATCATGTAGAATCAGCCAAATGTGCAGTGAAAATATTCAGAAAAAATTTGCTTCTCTAGGAAACAAACAGAAGAGAATTTAGTGTTTAGCGGGACATGAACCAGTCCACCGTAGATACCAGGACAAGTACTTGCGGGTGATAACCGGTTCCTGCATGCACACGTGTGTTATTTATTCTCTGTGTTTGCCCCTCTCCAGGGTCTGTCCTCATGGAACTTACAGCCAGAGGGGAGAAGCAACTACTCATGCAAGTACTAAGATGGGAAAGAGTGGTCAGAGTGCTGGGGACAAGGTACAGGTACTGTAAAAGCACCAGGACTTGACCCCATTGTGCAAATGTCTCCTTCTGTAACCAAAAGTAACTTGATGATAGAAAAAAACTATTGCTATAAAAGTGAACTTATGCATAAGGCGTAAATGTGGGGTTGTGCAATTTTTGCCTTATTTTAGTTCTTATGTGTAGAGATACAGTCTGCAATGCTTATGACAAGATCAGATAATAGTTTGAATTAGCTTCAAAAGAATGCAGAACAGAGAATGGGAATGGCATTGGGGGCAGTGGTCCATAATAAAAAGTTTAAGACAAATTTCTGGTAGTACTCAGCAGATATTCGTCACATGGGTTGGAAGCCCCATTTCTAAAGTAGCATTTTCTCGTTTTGCTGTGTTGTCTTTGTCAGGATCTCTGTGTTTCACGTCTTCCCTTTCATTCCCTGCTGTGCCCTCCCTCTCACACCTTACGATATTCGCTTTGGCTGAGCCCTTCTCTTCAGGCCTGGATGGTTCCCCTCTCCTGCAGTCACTACATTCAGTTATCTAAGGATCACAGGTGACCCTTGGTCCCTTTCCCTGTAGGTTCTTAATAGTGGTCCACTAGGCTTTTATTCTAGTGGTAATCAGAGAAGAGGTGACTTACTCGTGGCTCAGTGCCACGGCGAAGGCTTCCTGCCTCCTGTGTACACTTGTGTGCCAGGCTACTCTATGTCCATGCAGGCAGACTCAGCCTGGATAATCACATGCGAGAGCCGGGGTAATAACAGCCATTCACTAATTGAAAAGGAGAATGATGCATGCCTTATTTTTTTTTTCTTAAAGGAAGCTTTATTATTCATATGAAACATTGAGAAATACTTTAGTTCTAGTAAGACTTTGTTATGACATAACGTTCCTCCCACAGTGTTTGAGAAATTACTACTACTTTGATCCCTAAAGAGTTATCCACCTTCCCCACCTCTCTTAGAGGGGCTGGGGAAGCCCCCCCACCTCCACAGAGTGCAACATAGCACAGTGAGGGCAGAACAGGCGCCCAAAGTCCAAGGCAGGCCAGGAACAGGGCTGAGGGCATCGCCCACGAGCAGCAGGCACGCGTTGTTTACCTGCTGTACCCGCGTGAGTCCTGAGGCTTGCAGGCTTTCCTGCGGGTGTGGCAGGCTGGACCTGCATTCTGTCTCTATTGTTCTCTGCTGTTTACTTGTAGGATGTGAAAGCACGGCGTGTAGTAACATACCAGATGTTCTACGTGGGAGGAGTTTCGTAACTCACTCACACTTGAACACGTTTTCGTGTAGCTGCCCCTGCTCCTCCACTGAGCACAGAAACGCAAACCTGCTCCCCACACCTCCACTGAGTCCCTCAGTTTGAAAGGGTGTTAGCAGCTGCTTTGGTATCTTTTCACTTTTGCTGAAGAGCACATGTGGACGTCTAGTGAAATAGTCTGTGGGGGCCAATCAGAGAAGTCCAAAGCAGCTAGGGCACACCTGAAGGCTGAAGGCTCACCTGGCTTGAGTTTCCAGGCTCACCCTGATGACAAGCCTCTCCACCCAAGTCCACTTCTCTCTCCAGCTGTTCCAGGAAGACAAGCTGGTGCTCTCCGCCACTGAAACCTGCCGTTCTGTCACTATCTGCCTGAATGATTCCTTTTAATTTTTCTTTTCTGGAATGTTCTAGCCCTTATTGCCAAATCCCAAATGAGTACAGGCTTTGTCTCATGTTGGTCCAGATATTTGCTTTTCTCAGTGACATCCTAGGACATAGTCCTTGTGACTTTAGCTTTGTGTGTGTGTGTGTTATGTGTGTGTGTGGGGGGGGGGTTGCACACACACACACTAGTCACCTGCACTGCTCTAGATGCACAAGGCACACTCACCTCTGCTGAAATGCTCTCTGTGCCATCTCTCTCGCAGCTCTCTTGACATCCTCAGGAACCGCATCTTTCTCGACCTCAGACACCTGATACACTGGGTGGCCTGTATCCAAGCGATAAGGACCTCCTTTGCCACCAAGACCTGCAGTGTTTCTTCCCCCTGGAAAGAGGACAAGGGGACATAGCAATGGATGTCTAGAACCTGGCCACAAAACAAAAGTCAGATCATGGCTTTAAGACAGTTCTGTGAGGAATATTAATTGAACCAACTAGTAATGACCACTTCGAACCACCTTTGCCCGAACACAAAGATAGTCCCATTTAGGGCAACTTTTCCCGTATGTTAAGGTTCAGTCCACATTCAACTAGGACTTTATCTGGTGTGTCTGCCTCGCAGGGATAATGGTTTTGTGCGCTGTTTGCAGCCCTTTAACATTGAAAATATTAATATTTTTCTTATCAATTGTGCAACAGTTGGGAGAGCTTTGTTTTCCTAGACGAGCGGCTCCACAACAGTGACTGAAGACGCTAATTAAAGGGGCGGCTCTTCTAGTCACCCGTGTCCCTGGAATACCAAGACACTTAAACTCCAGATGAAATGTCTTTGGTTTTGAAAATACTAAAAATAATTCACGGCTGGGCACGGTGGTGCATGCCTGTAATCTCAGCACTTGGGGAGGCAGAGGCAAGCAGATCCCTGTGAGTTTGAGGCCAGCCTGGTCTACAAAGTGAGTCCAGAACAGCCAAGGCTACACAGAGAAACCCTGTCTCGAATACGACAACAACAATAACAAAACACACACTATATATATTTAATTCACAGAGATTAAATGACTCCTTTGTGACCTCATATCACTTACTTAGCCAAGAGTTGAAGTCAATTACTGTGTAGATTTTGGCTTTCAGCTTTGAATAATGCACAACACATAAACATCATTAGCTTCAGATGCATTTTTCAATATAAGCTCAAGCTTACATGCCTGTACGCACACATCATGGAATGCTGCATGAGCTATTTATACTAAAATGAAAGTTAGATGCCTATGATGCTAGGTATGTAGTCTTATAAGGTGATAGAGACATTGGCCAGTTACAGAGGAATGCTTAATATATGCTCAAATTTAAATTATTTTAAAGCACTGTATCAACCAAAGAAAATATGTACACCTACTGGCTATATCTGGCCTTTGAATGAATGATTTATTGTCTTTGCTCTTAGGTAACTGGTAGCTAGGTCCCTTTGTGTATCCACATGTAACGTGGGAAGTTGGAAAGGCAGGGCCACGCTGCACAGTCTAGCACAGTATTGCAGGCTAGCTGCATAATTACGACAGAGTGCCTGAGTATGAATCTGGTGTCGACTCAATAGCTGGCTCATCAGAGAACTTCCTCAGCTTTTCTGTGTCTTGGTGCTCATCTACGGCACGGGATGGCAATTCCTGCCTCCTGAGATTTCCACAGAGTTGGACTGCTTGGGGATGTATCTGGCGTGCAGTAAGCACTACGTAAGTGACTGCCCTTGGATAATTATTTGGTTCAGTGACACAGAGAGTGAGGTCGTTTCTAGATTCATATGATGGAAAATTGGAAAGCTTTTAGACTTTGGATAAATTATGTTACTCTCCACCATTAGAGCTTTGATTTGTCTAATAAACTAAAAATGAGAACTTGGCATGAACTCCTTGCCTTATAAAAGTCCAGGGAGGTCATTTCCTTTGGGCAGACATCACAAGACCAGTAATATCTGTTACTCACAGAATCTTGGTCTTTTGATTGAGCATGTGGAGGGTGGAAAATTGCTTCTACAGTGTGCGTGGACCTTGCACTGCCAGCAGGTGTGCGGTGGAGAGGAGCGCTGGCAGGCAGTGGCAAGGTGCTGAGGGTAGAGAGCTGACCCGCTCCAGGCTGGAGGTTCTCCTTGAGCATGGGTGGAACACGACCTGAGCATTCTGCTTCCAACCACCCAGAGTCAACAGAGGAGAAAAGAGGAAGCCACAACTGTCAGAGATAGCATGAGTGTGGTCAGAACGGGGGGGGGGGGGCTCCTCAGGAGCGTCAGCTGGGACAGAGAGGGTGTGAGGAGAGAAGACTTTTCTCTGATCCACAGTTCTAAATTCATATTATTTAAATGAAAAAGGCTTACACCTGAACTTGGACTCACACTAGCGTCTCCATAAGACAGGAGTGGGAGCCCAGTGGGAAGAAAACACTGTGATGATGTAAATGACCAAATACTTGCCAGTCCAGAGCAAGGTTTAAAGTAGAGAATTCCGAAGGGCACAAATGACAGACAGGGAAAGAGCTGTGATCAGCTGAAAGATGCAAGGCTGCGATGCAGCCAGGACGTTTGGTCTCAATAGGTGTTGGAACCAGTAGACTCACATTTAACAGCAAGTGAAACCGCCTCTGCGTAGGCACAACTGGGAAGCCAGCATCTGGCCAGCTCGTTGCATGACGCATTCCATATGGATTAAATATTGTTGGCTTGACACTAACTTCCAGATCAAAGGACACTTCTAAAAATAGCCTTTCTTTAAAGCTGGTGCTTGATGAATAAACAGAATAGGCAAGAGGTCCCGGGCTTACTTGATAGCATATTGTCTCCGCACAGAAGCCCGTTTCCTGCAGAGGCCTTCAAGGCCAGGAGGCTTAGACCATCCTAGGGGAAGGTGAGGGCCTGAGCTGTGCCAGCACTTCTCCTGGCTGAGGGAGCCAGACAGTGCGCAGTCTGGCCCTGTTCCTGTGGGCCAGCACATGTGTCTGCCGCAGCTGCTGGGAGGAAAAGGGAAGACGGCAACTCGGGAACAATAGTCTAGGAGGGCAGCCAAAAGCAAGGAATGGCACGCAGCCATCAGCGCAAGCCACACCAACCTCATCTCCGAACCGTGTACCTCCGCACTCTCCCTTCTCAGATGTGGACAGGAGCTATCTCTTCCCTGGCTTAGTCGTTCAGGAGCTCACTATAGATTTCTGGCACAATTCCAAAGGCAGGGAATGGGAAAGGAAGGGATCAACGCACCGATGACTGTTCTTTAGCCCATCTGCTGTGCTCCATGCTCAAGCTCAAACCAAGTTCATCTTTAGCATGGCCTCATGAAGCAACTACAAGGCAGGGGGTCAGTTTTAGGTCACGCTGGCAGAGTCTGTGGGGTTCTCAGTGCCAGGCTTTCTGTATGTCTTGATGTCGAGTGGAGGCAGAGGGAGAGAACACATCTGACAGGCTAAGAAGGACAGCCAGTGTCTGGGCTACCTCAGGGGTGGCATGCCGGCCCGATGGGCTCAAGAAAGCTTGTGAAGACCCAGGAAAATGTCCATGCTACCAACCTGTTCCACCAGCCCATGTGTTGCCACCCACATGGGGCATGTTGTCTGGGTCCTCCTTGCCATGCTTAGGGGCACTCACGTCTTCGTTACTGTCTCTTTCAATCGTTATCTGAAAAGGAAGAGTTGAACACCATCACTATCCTGTGAGTATGAGGCGTCGCATGACTAACTATGTCCCCAAGTCCTGAGGGGTTTGCACCCTCAGTTCACGAGAGGCTGGGGCATCACAGCCAACATCCATTTGGTTGGGAAGGAAAATTAGTTTATTAAAAAGAAGTTCTTCAAAAAGAAAAGAGCAGGAGCTGAGCTGTTTCCAGCTATAGAGTTCTGGCACAGAACATGTTCTGAGCATTTATGAAAGGCCTGTGATCCATCAGAAAATATATACAGACACATGTAATAGATCTAGGTTTCACATACCCACATATACTAAAAATTGCTTATTTTTTTAGTTGAAATGTTATATTGTGTTTCTTAATTAATCTGTATTTTCAGACTGTATTTATGATTTGTGGGATTCAAATAAGTGACATTTCAGCTCTACCTGTGACTGTTTGTCTGGGTTTGCTTTTCATATGCCTTCCAAAGTTCTTTCGTTATTTTTAAATGACATGCCAGGACATGCACACATGTATGCCTGCCCAGGTGAGGAATGGTGATCAGAACTGTTCACCCAATAAAACACAGACCATTTCTTGAACTTCTGTGGCCATCTTGGCCAGTACTGACAGCTGTGACTGATTCAAGGAGTCCCAATGTGGTAAATAAGACAATTGAGTGGCGTTTCAGTCAAACCCAGGTATGGCTAAACAATAGAGACACTAGTTTGCTTATAAGGACTTTGATTCTTCTAGTGGCTCACTCTAGAAGCACAGTTCTGGGACTTGGGATACGGCTTACCATGTGTGCTTGCAAGAGCACTCCATTCAGATCTCGTGGGAGCATGCTTGCCAGCCACTTTAGCCGATGGGTGGGCTTCAGGCTCAGTGAGGGACCTCGTTTCAAAAAGAAGAAGCTGAAGGGTTGTCCTAGTGAAGGTGTCTGATGCTGTGATACCATAACCAAGACACCTTGGGGAGGAAGGGCTTTACTTCACCTTTCAGCTTGGGCCATCAGGAAAAGAAGTGGGGGCAGGGACTCGAGGTGGGAACTGAAGCAGAGACGGTGGAGGGATGATGCTTGCTGGTTTGCCCCGCATGGCTGACTCAGCCTACTTTCTGATGCCACCCAGGCCCACCTGCTTCAGGGCAGGCAGTACCCGCAGAGGGTCCTTCCACATCAATCACAAATCAAGAAAACGCTCTACAGACTGGCCTGTAAGCAGTCTGATGGAGACATTTTATCAATTAAGGTTTCTATCCCAGGTAACCCTAGCTTGTGTGAAGTTGATAAAACAACTACAACAACAACAACAACAAACTAACCAGCATAATTTATCCCTCATCAATGTGACACATCAATACAGTACTATTCAGTTGTAACTTTTTTGTTTATCCTGAAGATCTCATCTTAGTATCACAATATAAAACACAGTATAACTTCAAAAACTCCCAGTTTTTTAAAAAATGCAAACACCTGAAAAGTCTGTTGGAAAGCTGAAAATCTCTCAACTGTATACTCCTGTAAAATAAAAACAGGCTACACACTTCTTGTTCTAAGAGGGGAGAATACGAACATTTATAGCCCAGTCAAAGAAAAACAAAAAAATCTGACACTGTAAAGAGCTCTGTGTCCACTGACTCTTGGTCCTCTGGGCTCCAAAGGGCTTGGGTAGCTCCACTTCTCTGGCCCTGCTCTGCACAGCACACGGAAAGTTTGTCTCAGGCCAGCTCCTCTCCACCTCTCCATACCTACTGCCATTCTTGGTGGTCCTGCATCTCAAATATGCTGAGGTCCCCACAGGCATCACCTTCACCAATGGCCTCCTGGCCTCTCTTTAGGGACTCTGACCTGCCAGATGGTGCCAAGCCTTAGCCCCTCTCCACGATCCCTTCAATCTTTCCATCTCCACTGCAACTGGGGCCAAACCTTCACCAATGGCCTCTCTCGGCTTTTTAGAGTGCCAAGTCTCAGCTGCTCTCCACGACTCCTTCACAGCCACAAAACCAGTACCACCTGGGAGACTTGCTTACATGACCAAGTTCAGCTGCCTGCAAGCAAGGCAGCCGGCCCTCCCCTCTCCTCTCCAGACCATACCTTCTGTGTGCTAACTCTGGGGAAACGCTCTCAAGAGGCTGCCCCTCAATGAGGCTGGTGTCTTTTCATCCCCAGCTGACCACCATCCCAGCAAAGCTTTCACTTCAGTGGTTCAGGTCTCTTGTTAATCTAGCTGATTCTTCAGTATCAGCCTACCAGATACCACCGATTCTCAATTCAAAATACATCACATGGAGGGTCTAGTAACAGTCTTTTAAGGATTCAAATTCCTCTCAGAAATGTCTCAAGCAAGGCCCCCATCGCCCGCAATGCTCTCGCCATTATTTTCCTAGTTCTAGAACAGCATATTAAGTTCTTTCACTCAACTGCTCCAGCCCAAAGTTCTAAACTCATTCCACACTCCTGCCAAAAAACAACATTGTCAGATCTATCATAGCAACGGCCCATGAACCTGCTACTGATTTCTGTCCTAGTAACGTTTCTGCTGCCGTGACAACATGAAAAGCAATTTGGGGAGGGATGGCTCATTTCCGGGTCACACTCCAGTGTAGGAATCTAAGGCAGGACTCAAAGCAGGCACAGGTCTAGTGGAAGAACTGTTTCTGACACTGGCCTTCACTTTGGATTGTGTATGTCCTTTTTGGTCTGTTGTTTATTTTAAAATAAAGGAAGAGGCAAGAAAAACAAAGTCCTATGTGACAAACACTTCACTTTAGTCCAACATTAGCTCTCTCCTGCAGACAATGTATACAATCCAGACAGTCTGCTGAGAATTAAGTATTAAAAAGATGACAAGGCAAAAGAGGCCCCTCTAACAGCCTCCTCAGGAACCCCCAAGTCATGTTTTTTATATTTCAAGGGCACTTCTAATGGCTATCAGTGAGGCAGATAATGGGCTAATCGCTTTGGGCAGAAAGGAGCGGCATGTTATTTGCCACCACCAAGTGTTATCAAGGAAGGGGATCTGTTCACACCACCCACAAGCAAGCCTCATACCAACTCAAAACGAGACATTTCAAAATAGACCAATTCTCCACAGAACCAGCCACCAAACCTAGTTTATTTCACAGAAATACATACCGTGAAATTCCAGGGATATTTAATTAGAAGCAGGGCATCTGGGGAGTTTATCTAACTTGGAATCATCTTATAAATGCCAGTAGTCTCACTCACAGGAGCCTATTTCTGTAGGTGGAGCAGGGCAGCCAGCTGCTCTTGCAGACAGAGGTATGCCAAGGGGCACTGGCTGCTGAGAAAGCAGATAAGCTCTTGCTGTCTTTCATGAATATGCTAGGGTGCAGCCTTCATGAATGTGCTAGGGTGCAGCTGAAAGGCGTGTCTCCCAAGAACTGGGCGCATCTACCAGAAGCACAAGGAAGTCACTCCAATGAGTGAAATAGACACTGCAGCAGTCATAAAAGGGGGTGACCATTTTCCCCAAGCCAGAAAACAGTCCCCCATAATTTTTGGTATAACTCGACACGTGTTAAATCCCTTGACATATTTCCTCACAGCAGATGTACTTTAAGTCCTACTAGGGAAGTGTGATATAATCCTAAGAACCATTATCCTTCTACATATGAATTAAATGGAAGAAAACATGAATGTTGTAAACTGCAACTCATAAAATGTTCCAGAGTGAAGTAATGAGAAGCCAGACTCGAGAAGGGACATGACTCACCAAAGCCCTATAATTCTGGGAAAGGCCCATATATTTTAGGCTCCTCCTTGAGTTCATGATTTAAAAAAAAAAATTCAGTAAGATGATATGAATAGCCAGATCGTAATTCTTGTATGAAGGGCAACTCCTGGAGGTATGACGGGACCACACAGTTGATTATTCTTTCCATATGGGGACGAGGTGTGGCAGAGCAGACACCTCTAGGTCCCTTCCTAATATTCATTCCCTTTCTTCCTTTCGACAGAAGCCAGATGAGTTATGGGTGGCAGAATTATGCGACAGCCTTTTCATTTGGCCATACCATTGAACTGGACTAGCGATGGGACCTGAGATGTCAGAGAAAGTACCAGGAGGCTACTGGAAGAGTTTCCTCCCGAGTAAAAGAGGGTAGTGAGGAAAACTTTCCACTACTTGGTAATGCATTATCCTCACCAACCCTCAGCATGCATGCATGCATGTACACAGAGACATATTTACATGGATGCACAGAGGCACACATGCATTCTCTCTCTCTCTTTCTCTTCCTGCCATCAGACCCAGCTGACTGGAGACATGGCTAAGTGCTGTGGCCTCTGCCTATGGACTACAGGACAACAGAGGGCGGCAGTAGAGAGGAGACCACAGCAGTAAGGCCATTATCTAGCTGCTGACCTAGTTACTTAGCTCTGATCTTCTACATGAGTGTGTCCTATTGAAGTCATGCTACGGTGGGTTTTCTGCTGCTTGAAATCAAGTATATGCAACAAAGTGACTGGTGTACCAAGGATGGGGGGGGGTAATAATAGTCACAGGCTAAGACCTTTTCTCTCTGAGGATGCTTTACTGTTGATGACAAGACAGGCCTTGAACTTCCAGACATGAAAATTTTCCATGCAGGGCAAAGGATGCAGCCCAGTGGTAGAGGCCGTCAGTTCAACCCATGTACTGCCACCAATAAACAGAACAATCCATAATGAAACATAATGAAACATTCAGTCACCTGCTGTTTTCCCACTGATTAGCAGGCGACTGAATTTAGCCATTCTGTGTCCTGTGTGTGTCTGCAGTGTATCTGCTGCACTGGGGTCCAGACTGCATGAAGCAGAGCTGGTTTTGCTTCTAGAGAGTCACGGCATGAAGGGGAAGAGAGCAGCGCAGGAAGATGCTGCTGGGCCGTGAGCGCATCCATGGGCAGCTCAGTGTTAGTAGAGCTTGTTCTCACCCGCAGGCCCGAATGTTCTTTCATAGGTTTTGATGGAATGAAAGTCACAGTAACATGTCCCTAGGATTGATGGGCCTTTCGTATGATGCTGCTGGCTTAGGACAAGAAAAAGTTGGCCACTGTCAGCTTTGACAATGCTCCTTCTGCAATCACAGTGCATGGTAAGAATGCCCCTCTCTAAGAGCCACTTATGAGTATATACCGTGTGTGTCTTTCTGCTTCTGGGATACCTCACTCAGGATGATGTCTTCTAGTTCCCACCATTTGCCTACAAATTTCATGATTTCCTTGTTTTTAATTGCTGAGTAGTATTCCATTGTGTAAATGTACCACAATTTCTGTATCCATTCCTCAGTTGAAGGACATTTGGGTTGTTTCCAGATTCTGGCTATTATAAAATAAAGCTGCTATGAACATGGTTGAACAAATGTCCTTGAAATGTACTTGAGCATATTTTGAATATATGGCCAGGAGTGGTATAGCTGGATCTTGAGGAAGCACTATTCCTAATTGTCTGAGAAAGCGCCAAATTGATTTCCAAAATGGCTGTTTACATTCCCACCAGACATGGAGGAGGGTTACCCTTTCTCCACATCCTCTCCAGCATGTTTTGTCACTTGAATTCTTGATCTTGGCCAGACAAATAATATAGGATAATTATACTAAAAGCTGCACACCTAAAGAAGGTAAGCAAGAAGGAGGACCCTGGGTAAGATGCTCAATCTTCATTCAGAAAAGCAAATGGGATAGACATGGGAAGAAGATGAAAATAAGGAACAAGACAGGAGCCTAACACAGAGAGCCTCTGAAAGATTCTACTCAGCAGGGTATTAAAGTAGATGCTGAGAATCATAGCCAAACTTTGGGCAGAATGCAGGGAAAATTATGAAAGAAGGAGGAAATAGAAAGACTTGGAAGGGTCTGGAGCCACAAGGAGAACAACAGAATCAACAAATCTGGGCCTATGGGTCTTTTCTGAGATCGATACTCCAACCAAGGACCATTCCTGGAGATAATCTAGATCCCCTGCACAGAGGTAGCCATGGCAGCTCAATCTCCAAATGGGCTCCCTAGTAAGGGGAGCAGGGGCTGTCTCGGACATGAACTCAGTGGGTGGCTCTTTGATCACCTCTCCCTGAGTGGGGAGAGCCTGACCAGGCCACAGAAAAAGACAATGCAGCTAGTCCTGATGAGACCTGATAGGCTAGGGTCAGATGGAAGGGGAGGAGGTCCTCCACTATCAGTGGACTGAGGAAGGGGCTTGGGAGGAGATGGAGGGAGGGTGAGATTGGGAGGGGACGAGGGAGGGGTTACAGCTGAGATACAAAGTGAATAAATTGTAATAAATAAAAATTATATTAAAAAGGACAAAAAATAAATTTATATATAAAAAAAGACTGCCCCTCTTTCACCAGTAGTTTCTGTGTGTCCCAATTTCCATCCTGGGCAATGCTGTCAAGTTTGCAGTTCATGTTTAGTTTTTGTCTGACTTGGAGATACATCTGTTTTCACACACACAGTGACCTTCTGTCCTGTTATCTCTTAGGTTTCCTACAAGCAGACTCTCAACTTCTGATCACTAGTAACCACAACTTTCACTGCTGCTGTAATATGCTTGCCTAGCATGCTGACAGCTTCCCAACAAATCCATGATGGCATTGGCACAGCAATCCCAGTTACTCCAGTTGCCTGCTCTTTAAGAATACCAGAAGGCATCCATACTTTAAGTACTGTGATTAATGATAGTTCAGGTTTTTTATTTTTTTCCATCCTTTGATAGAAGATTCTGGAATAAAAAAGCAAGCAGAGATACAGGAAGAGGATGGTGTGTGTGTGTGTGTGTGCAGGAGGCCAACATGCTTGCCCGTGACATTCTGGGTGAGCAGTGGTGTGCCTGGATCCTCTTCTGTCCCACAGAGCCCTATGTTCCGGTGTGAAAGAATTCTGTCCTTTTCCTGTGGGATTTTCCAGATGATCTACTGGCACTTTCCTCTTGATTCTGGGTGGGAACCCATTGTTTACTTCCCCAAATGCATTCCACCTCAGCCTCACATTTCTTTCTTTTTCCTGCTAAGCAATTTTCATTTGGGGCTCAAGTGATATGCTTGGTTCATGTTTTAAAAATTTGGAAATTATAGACCTAAACACCCTTTCTCCACCTAGATATTTGGAATATACCCTATGTTATTTCAGTATCTCGGTTTACAGAATCTTTGGCAAAGAACTTTGTCCCTGGGCCTCTTCACCAGGAGCCATTTATGACACTTAGGGATATCTTCATGTCTGTCTCCTATGGACACTGTGGTACCCCAGACACGAACACTCCATTATATCAGGGATGTGTCGTTCCATGAGGCAACTTAACAAAAGCACAGCCTATATGCTACTTCTGTCTTATTTTGACATGATTTACTGTTGTTTTCCTAGGTGAGACATGGAGACTCAGGGTAGGCATCTGTAAGCACAGATGTTAGACAAGGAGAGTGGCTGAGAGGTACTAGTAGTATTGAAAGTAGGGGGTCAGAGCAGACAGTCAAGAGGCTGAAGGTGAAACCCGATAGCCTACGGCTCCTAACCTACTGAGTGACTCTGGACCCACTTTACCCTTCTGGGCCTTGGTGTTCTCATTTTCCAAACAGAAACTCAGACTATGTCCTTTCTAGCTGCACACTCTTGACGTGGATCCTCAGCTCTAGCACTTCAGTTCTAGGTCATGGTCCCAGGAGTCAATTGAGTAAAACAGAGCTGAGCTTACAGAACGGCGTGGGATTGTTACTTAAACAAGCAGCTTTACTCCAGAATGGCTCACTTGGGTTTACAGTGTTTTCCCCTGTGGCAGCTTGATGTCTTGGCAAAGAATGCTTACCAGGAGTTAGAAAACTGCCCGTTCATACTATTTCTGGCACTAACTGGAGGGTTGGTTTTGGCTGAATTTCCTTCTCTCCCCTTGGTGTTCTTGGAGTGGAAAGTGAGAAGGCTGGCCGCCAGCATGTATGTCAGGTGCAGCCCTGCTGAGCAGTCTTGGTTCCCGTGCTTATTACAGTGTGAATCATGTGCAGGGGTCAATTTTAGTAAAGTCACAGGGAATGTGTGGTTCATGCAGTGGAGGTAAGAGCCAAATGATGAGCTTCCATGAGTGAAGGCAGAAGAGGATGCTGTAAAGAAAGAAACCATGACTGTACAGAAACATATAAGCAAGAGATCTGGGAAAAGACAATTCAGTGACAACAGAAAGGTGCTTTCTCCTGAGCTCTGCGACATGACTGGCCCCACGGACTTCAGTTTAAACTACATAACTTAGTTATGCGTAGGGAAAGCTTTATGTGCCTCTTTCTTCCTTGCCAGCAGGTATAGCAGTCTGCCCTGAACCACAGAGCTGAAGGGTGCCTGGACTCACAGACAGAACTGACCTCCATTACGCATAACTAGAATAAGGTTGGTAAATTAGATACAGTAAAAGATCGACGATAAGAACCAATAATAAAGAGAACAACTGTAACAACAGGCTGCAATCAAGTTGCCAGTACTATTACTCTTGCACTTAAAGACCATAATTAAAGGTTCCCTGAATACGAGCACTGTGATACCACAACTGACAAGATGACCAAGTGACTTATGGGTAGCACAGACCCATGTCCTCAATGGGACACAGTGGGGCAGTGCAAGACTTCATGGTGCTACCTGGGGCAGAACAAAAGTTTAAAAGTTCTGAAGCATTTACATCTAGAGTCTTTTATTAGCTATTCTTGGATCACAGAAAACTCTGGCAGATGAAGCCCTGGGTGAGAACTAAGGGTGCCACTGCAATTCATTTACTAAGCATTGGCTATGAGTCAGACACTCTGCTACGGACTTAAGGATATAAAGCCCAGTGAGATCTGGTTCTGTGCTTTGTGAAGTTTCAGCCAGGAGCAGGAGGGACCTGTGTTCAATAACTAGTGTGGCGGGTGGGGAAGAGTGCCAGTCCAGAAGCCAGCACACTATGCAGAGGGAGGTGGAGCCAACTGGCAAGAAGTCAGGCCTGGAGCAGGCAATACAAAAGGTGATTTTGAAAGGAGGGTGTACAGAGGGTGACAATTCAGGCAGAAGGAGCAGGCAAATGCTGAGCTGCAGACAGGCCTGAAGTTGACTGTGAACATGAGAGCCTTTTGCCTGGGATCACGCAGACCAGCTCTAGCACCTAGCACAGTCTACCTGCGAACTAGGTACCCACAGAGATTCACCAGGAGGAGATGAGGCATCTTAGCATCCACCCTGCTCACCCAAACAACCCAACTCAGTCCTTGCATACAAAATACAATTTGTATAATTTAGATACAGTAACTTCAAAGTTGCCAAGAAGCGCTTACATGCTAGCAGCCTAGCAATCAGGTTAATACTGCAAGTTAGTATTATTCTGTTCATGAGCTATGAAACCTTGTATAAGACCCCAAC
This sequence comes from Pachyuromys duprasi, assembly GCA_028658305.1. Taxonomy (NCBI): domain Eukaryota; kingdom Metazoa; phylum Chordata; class Mammalia; order Rodentia; family Muridae; genus Pachyuromys; species Pachyuromys duprasi. The sequence continues at coordinate 27,100,925 of CM053745.1, read as the reverse complement.
TCTTGGAACCTTTTTTTTTATTTCACCCTTTAGCACTTCTTAAAACTAGTCTTACTAATTGCACACGATAATGAGTTTGTTGTGACATTTTCATGCGTGTGTGTAATGTACTTTGATAAGGATTACTCCTTGCCCCCCACTCCCGGTTTACTGGCCTGGTAAGTAAAAGGAAAGGCGTATGTATGGAGTTGTGGGTGTCTCAACAAACCGACAGGTTGTGACTCTGGAGAAAATGCATGGACTCTGGACACTCAGCTTCCGAGTCTACAGAGTGAAGAGGCTGCACTCTGACACAGTTTTTTACATTCTTTCCATACCTAAACCTTTTCTATTTATGTGATGGTGTCTTGCCACATGTGAAGCACCATCCAAACGTAAGATACACTGTGAACTAAGAGAGAACTGATTTGATTTTTTTTCAGTGCTCATTTTTGTAAATTCCTACAATTTCTATGACTATTTTATTGGTGCGTGTATTTTTTTGACCACCTGAAAGCAGGAGAGTAAATACTTTAATTGGAAAGAATGTAGGAGAGTGGCCCAGGTGAGTAATGTGCCATGAAGGAGCCCAGAAAGAAGCGGACAAGATAGGCAAAGGAGAGTTGGGGGCTGAGATTCTTGCAGAGCTGGGAAGGCTGAGTGATAGCACGGAGTGAGGAATTTGGTCCAGCACAGGGCAAGAAGCCAAACTAAAGGCCTACTGACTTTGAAATTGCAGGGAGGAGGGGATGAGCCAGTGTAAGGGGGGAGGGGCAAGTGGATGGAGATCTGGAAGTAGAGCAGTAAGGCAGGTAAGGACTCATTTTTTTTTAATTCTTAAAAAGATTTATTCTGATTTTATATGTCTGAGTGTTTGTCTATGTGTGCATGTATGTGTAGCACATGTGTGTCCGGTACCTGCAGAGGCCAGAAATGGTTATTGGTTCCCTAAAACTTAAGTTACAGATGGTTGTGAGCTGCCATGTGGGTGCTGGGAACTGAACTTGTGGAAGAAGCCAGTGCTCTTAATCACTGAGCCGTCTCCCCGGCCTCACTAAGTAAGTATTCTTAACCAGCCTCAAAGATAGTGATTTTAAAGCAATAGGCTAGAAAGTATGCAAAGTTAGGGTAATAGGAGCCTAAGCTTTCAGGGCGTGTTGAATGCTGCCAGAATGATCCAACAGAAGAGAGAGGGAAGAACTGGAAAAGGAGCCGCTGGGTAGAGTGGGCAAATCCAGACAGCTGTAAGAGGCCCTGGTGCTCTGACTGGAGAAGCCGAAGGACCTTCTTTCTTGTAACTTCTTTGTGATGTGGGAACATAAAGAATACTGCCTGAAAAATCTGTGCGTTTGGGGGGGACAGGGCTTCAGGTCTTAACAACATGTAGACTTCACAGAACTCCTTAGAGAGACTGGGCTTAGAAGGCATTTTCAATCTCAAAAGGATTGCTGAAAATCTACATAAGTTCTTTTAAATGAAGGTTTGTGGAGCATGGCTGTCTGTTTAGAGGTAAAGATAGTTTGCTGGGTTTGGGAAGATCAGGTGAGGTTAGAGCGACAAAGCCTACATTCTGGATGAGGGGAGCCACCATGTGACTGGCCTTCCCAAGGGTGGCCTGCTTTCCACACCGCACATGCTTTTGCTTCTCTGCGTTCTCCCGGGACCCTGTTCCCACTGTCCCCTCAATCCAGGCACTTTATCCACTGCTAACCTGTCCTCCCTAGTGTGTGTGTGTGTGTGTGTGAGGCGTGTGAAACCATGGCCACAGCCCACAGCCAAGCTGCACACGGGGACCTTTCATGAACACAACCTTTGGAACGGTTGCTTCAAGGACAGAGGCCTTCCAGATCCTGAGGAAGACTGGCATGCAGTGAGGTATCTCCTTGAGAACAAAGACTCTCAGATCCTAACAAATGGGCGGGTCAGCTCTAGAGCGCTGTGTGGACTATAGACACAGCCATTCTGTTTTAGGGAGCCCAGTGAAGAAAATTCAAGGAAGTGAAACAGCACCCTTTCCCGTGCTCCTTATTCTTCTTAGATAACAAAAGACAGATACTTATCTAAAGTGTTTCTCAATATGAACAAAATAGAAAAGTGACCTTTTCATCTGTGCCTATTCACTGCAGTGATCTCAGCAGCAGCCAGGTGATGGCCAGCCTTAGGGACCGCTCAGGGGAGCCTGTAGCTCCCCAGCCTGTCACAAATGCCATAAATACAGAGAACTAGTTTAACAGGCAGCCAGACCTAGATGGTTCACCATCACCCCTAGGGAGTGATAAATGCTCCTGCTGGTAGACTTACATAAACTGAGCTGCAATGAAATTTTTTTAAAAGATATTCCCTGTGCTCAATAAACCCGAGTGTTTTAAGCCTGAAGGATGGCTAGCCTAAGAAGGAAAATAAATCAATCTGGCAAGAAAAAGCAATCATTTGGAGTGTTGGTAGATTACCCTAAATGTACAGGGTACTGAATTCAGTGATTTAGAAATCACATGCTTGCTAGTTGAAAATCCTCACTTCTAGCTTTATGCCATTTATAAAATGTACATTTGGGGTAAGAAAGGTTAATGATGGTTTGATATGATCTATGTATATTATATGCATGGATGAAAATGTCAATAAAACCTATTATTTTGCACAATAATATAGACTACTAAAAACCACGTGAAGCACTGTACTACTGCCTTGGCTACTTAATGCTGAACCCCAGCTCCAACTTCACCTGTTTGCATTTAAAAGAAAAGCTGCGGGCTGGAGAGGTGGCTCAGTGGTTAAGAGCCTTGGCTGCTCTTCTGGAGGTCCTGAGTTCAATTCCCAGCAACCACATGGTGGGTCACAACCATCTGTCATGGACTCTGAGTCCCCCTTCTGGTGTGCATAAAATTAAAAATAATAATAAAAGAAAAGCAACAGCAAACCTCACAGTGTGATGCTTTCTTCAGGCCCACCTGTTGTCTCCTGATGAGAGCAAAGAAAAGCCATTCAACCCAGCGGAGTACCCCAACCACAAATGAAAACTTACAGGAGTTTTCGGTAAATGACATTTTGAGCTTGTTGAACCAAAATACCCAAATAATTGATTGCTTTATTTTACTTAAGAGGAAGCAAGAACAATCAAAGAGGACATTGGACCAGGGCAAGAGTCTGGGGAATCGTGTGAGGACTCCATCCACTCTGCCCAGACCCCCGCCTACAGTCCCTAACAGAGGCCACTTTCCTTTCCACAGGCCTCTGCTCCTCCCCACGGCAGGGAGGTCTTGGCCTTTAGCACCTGACTGCATAGAGTACAGGCAGGAAGCAATATTGTTGTTTATAGACAAGATGCAGGTGGAAAACAGGGTTAGGGCACTTTCAGGGAGGGAAGATGTACAGTGAATACCTGAAGTAAGGGCAGTAGTTTTTATACAGTACAGCAAACTTAAAAAAAAGTTTATTTTTCATACCCCCCAACCCCTAACACGCACGCGCACGCGCAGGGACCTGTAGAGGCCAGAAGAGGGCATTATACTCTTGAGCTGGAATTATAAGTGGTTGTGTGTCATCTGATATAGGTGCTGGGAACTGAACTCAGGTCCTCTGAAAGAGTAGCAAGCATTGTTAACAATTGAGCCATCTCTCCAGCTCCTTCAAATCTTAAAAGCGAATGAAAAAAGACCTGAAATATTAATTCTATAAAGATAATTAAGTCCAAAGCAGTTAGAAACTCTCTCTCCATTTTTAACTGAGGTTTCAGAGAAACAACTTGCAAATATGTTTAGAAATGTAATATTTGGGGCGTCTGTTTCAGGTCACACATAGTATTTTTGGAATCGGAATTGGATGGAATTCTGACCTTCCTGACATGTGTTAGGGCGCCAGTGTTGCTATGTGACGGCCGGCTACTCACAATCACTATTCAATCCTATGTCCATCTGTGCCTAGGCAACCCCAGTTAGTGCTGATTGTCTCAGTATAGTAAAAATTATCATTATTTGTCATCAAACCATTTTATTCAGGGTCTGAAGAGGTCAGTGAGATCTGACATCCTTGGCAGAGCAGAGCTCCCTGTTCCTATCACTAATAATCAGCTGATTAAAAACTCCGCCTTCAGCCTTAACATAACCGAATGCTAATTTTGTCATGGCTGGACATGTGCACACAGGTTAGCCCTTTGGAGGAGGGAACTGTGCTCCTTTGTAATTCCAGTATGTGGCAGGCAGAGACAGAGGATCTTTGGGGCAAAGTGCTAGCCAGACTAGCCAAATTGGTGGATTGTGAGTTCAACTGAGAGGTCTTGTCTCAGAGTGATCAAAGCTGACACCCAACATTAACCTCTGGACTCTATACCAAAGGATATACACATGTGAACATGTATAAACATAGCACGCACAGAGAGAGAGAGAGGCTTCTATTTTTTATTTTACATTTTCCTTCAAGCTGGTTTGACTAGAGAGGGTTGCATTTGTAATCCATCCTTCTACTTGGCAATCCTTTTCCGAATTCCGTGTAGTGCTCATGTGTGCTGGAAGAGGCTTTAGAGGCTGGTACTCCCACACATTATGAATAAAAGTTTGCCAAACGTAACTCTAAAGGATCAATCATCTGGAAACGAATAAATTTACATGTACCTTTCTACTTCTTACTGCAGGCAAAACTCAACATCTCCCTTCTGTAACTCCACATAGATAGACACCATCAAAAATTGATGACTGTGTGTTACTATGCATTATTTTAAAGCAAGATTTCCCCAAGGAACTGAGGTATAAGCCTTGGGAGAATCATTGGAAGGCACTTGTCTCCCAGGGTCACTGTAGGGACTAAAGCAAACGACACAGAATCGCTTGGACTAGGTGCTTGGCCACACCAAGGGTGATCTGGGCTGTCCATTATTAGTCTATTATGTCTGAGAGTGGAAAGTATGTCATAGTCAAAATCATTCATTCTTTTAAGTAGACATGTATTAGACATGTATTATGGTAATATTAACACTGGGAAAATAAGTCATAATTTTAATTAAAAATTTTGTGAAACTTGCGTTGTATAGAATTACATGCTCTGTCAAAATCCTTTAACACTCATAGCTTTCCTTGGGAAGTTCAGTGTTACTGCAGGTTTTATAAACATAAAGCTGCCACTCCCTAATTTGGGCAGCTAGGCCCAGACTATACTTCAATCTTTGACTCGTTTGCTTATTAACTTAAAAAATATTTTAAGTCAGATAATAACAGATGCAAAATTTCTTATTTATTTATATATTCCCTGGAATGCATCTAAAAGAAAGAAAACGTGTTTCCCAAACTGTAAAGAAGAGAATTGTACTGTTTTCCCTCTCATAAACACTCTTAGGAGAAGTTTCTTGTTTTTCATTTGTAGAGTTGGAAATGAGAATGAACCTGGCTGCTGAGGAGCATGTAGTCCTGTGTTAGCTCACTCAGCCCATAGGGTCTGCTGCTCAGTGCTGGCCACAGGCCTGGGCTGTGCATAGCAAACACCTTGTTTACAAATAACATTTCTAAGATTCACAGTTCTTGTTATTTCTAGTTCACAGGGCAGGAAAGTAAACTCAAGAGAAGAAAACAGCTTAGTCACCCGAGCTGCTGATGCTAAGGCCAGTTCTTGCCACCCTAAGAGCCAGGTTGAGCAGATCCACTATGCTGCACTATACTGGTAGAGAATATGTAGAGAATTTGGTAGAGAATATGTTCTTGAAAGTCCTAGAATTCATGTGTTCTAGAGTGTACTGCAGTTTAGGAAAAACGAGAAATGTGCCTAAGAAGCACTAATGTCTTCCCTTTCAACCTATGTGTCGGACATACAGGATCTACACACATCACTTAGGAGGTTTTGCAGAGGACCACCAGAGCCCCCAGAAGCCCAGTAGCAGGTGCTGTTTACACACAGGCTGAACTAGCTGTTTATCAGGCAGCCATGAGCAGAACCTGGAGACTTACCACCGACCTGTGGCTCCGCTTTGAGAAGGTGATTTTCTTTGTCAAAGGACACTGGGCATATTATATAATCCTTCACCAGAAGTATTTTCTCATATGTAGATGGGACCACTGGCCTGGGTCACATGCGTGTTACAAGGAGGAACGATGCTGCCAAGGAAAGGTCTCTTTCCTTCCCCACGCCTAGGATGACTGACAGGCAGCTAGCACTTCCCAATTACGGAGAAAAACAGTCCCAGAGAAATGCCTCTGAGCAGATGGGTCACTGGCTAACATTCTGCTTGCCATAAAACCTGGACCTAACTGCACATGACAAGCTTTTACTTAAAAAAAAAAAATGTAAGTCAGCTTTCAGGTAACTGGAGAAGGATTTAAGTAATGATCTCCAAGGCACAGGTAACCCACTTCTGCAAAGTCAGTAAGGGTAAACGAACACAAGCCACACCAATACCGGATAATAAGCTTTTCTTAAATACATCTGAATATGCACATTTAAAAGCTTCTTTTTTAAAAGAATTAAAAAAAAAAAAAACCAACCAAAACTGTCATTTGAAACTGTCACCTGACCTTACTTCAGACATTCTCTTAATAGATGTTGAGTGGGTGTAAAATCAGTTTGGGGAATTGTGCTGGCCCTGGACACGTGGTGAGGAACAAACTGGCGATTCAGTAATACACAAGTCAAAGACCTGAATCAAAGACTTCAGGTTCAGCTGGCTGAGGCAAAGCTCATTATGAAACCTGGGCAGATGCTGACTGCTGACTTAGAGATCTGCATAGTTAGCAGCAAAAGGCTCTCCCAGCACAATGGGAAAAGATCTCAGTCCCTGAGAGGCATCCCCTGTGCAGCCTCAGGTTTCCTGAGCCTCATGGCTACTAATTAGGGTGATAAAAAAAAGGTTCCCCACTTTTTAGTTTTTGAAAACAAAACAAACCACAACCTAAAGACTTTTGGCAGCTTGAGCTTATGATAATTATCTGGTTCAGGTTTTAAAATATTTCTGTCATGTGTCCATGACCTCCCCCCCCCCACACCCCCGTTAAAACTGAGCTTTCTTTTCCCCTGGACAGTAATGGTGTTTCTGAAATAGCTCTTCCCTTGACATTACTGGGGAGGTGAGCATTATTTCCCCCAGAAAAGTAAACAAGGGAATAAAAACAAGGTGACTCAAAGGATGAGGAAGTATGTTTTTCTAGAGAACAAAAGATTCTTTCACAGTATGTCAAAGACTTAACTGTGGACTTTCCTGAATGTAAACACTGTTCAAATGGCAAAAGGAATTTCATCTATGCCTATAAAAGTTCTCAAACAATAGTTCTTGCTTGAAGCTACATTTAGCACACAGTAAAACAACCTTTTCCTCAAATGCTCTGCCCACAGACCTGCAGAGTTTAACCGGCCCAGGAGGGGAGCTGTTCTAATTGCTTGCAGAGGGGCCATCACAGCCTGCAGATGAGAATGCACCCAAACTGAGTGATCACAGTGATGGACAGCGAAGGACAGACTTCAGGGGTCAGGAAGGCTGAGAGGCGGGCGGCCTGATGCTTTCCACTCAGTCCGAGTTTATGGCCCACAGAGCAGATGGCTCAACTGTCATCACTACAGACGAGGAACATTAACATTTTAAACCAAAAGGAATGATGGCAGTTAAATGAAATATTTCTTATTATTTATACATCTTTTTGTTGTAAATTAAAATGGGCACTAATTATATTTAATGGAGCTATATGTCAATGAACCAAATTACATCATTATGGAAACACCAAAGGTCTTTCTTTATCCATCAGGTTCTGCAGACCTCTTACTATCACCATGTCAGCTCAAATAATACACAGGCAACCTTGGGGTTCTTCTCTAGTGTATATTCCTAGGAAATTCTCTATAGGGTTTAACAACACTGTCAGAGATTGTTTAGTGATTAGGGTTGGGGTGACCTTCCTTCTCATTGAGAAGGTGTCTCTGTATTTTCAAATGTTGGTTACTGTACTGGCAGAGAGCTAAATGCACACTAGGCAGACATAAGAGAGAGAGAGACAGAGAGAGACAGAGAGAGAACAGAACCAATGGGAATAGGATCAGAGGGTTAAAGAAGTAGCCACATGGCTGAGACACGCTGGGAAGTGGGGTTAAGTTAGAAGCTAAGAGAGTGACCAGGGAAAGGCCAAAAGCTTTAAACCATATAGAAGTCTTAGCATCTTATTTAAACCGCTAGTGGGATCTGCCGAAGCCCCACAGTAGTTTAGATTTTATGTCACGTTTTCTATTTTCAAACAATGAATATCAAATTAGGAGATGTTCTATGGCCTCCATTAGGTGATGTGTGTGTGTGTGTTGGGGTAGAGGACAGTAAGAGGAGACAGTCAGGATTTCTGTGTCTCTGAAGTCAGCTTCTGTGACATTCTTTTTTGTGCCTCTATCCCAGGGTGTGAACAGGGTCAGCTTTTCTCAGATCACAACAGACACTGGAGGCATCTGGGTTCCTAAAACTGGTGGCAACTGAATGTCAGTATTATCCACTCACTGAAATGTATTCTATGCGTATTTCATCACTTTTCCTTTCATCTGAAGAATACTGAGGCTTGTACAGTGAGCTGCTGTGACCACACAGTGAATGCCGCAAGGCCAGGATTCACTCCCCTTTGTCCAGTTCTAGAGTTGGGTCTTTCACGGGTTATCGGCTGCCTCTGTCACGATTTTCATACTAATAAACAGGCATGACATACAATGATCAATTGGTTTGATTTTAGAAGAATAAACCATATGCTAAGTATAGCTTTGCTCCCTGTGTGAGAGAACAAGTGTGGCCCCCAGAGTGTGTCTACCACATCTCTCTTCATCTGGAAGGGAAGGTTTGCCAGCCTGGCTGTGAAGAGACAAGAGCTCCCATTGTCCCCCACAGTTCAAGAGGACAGGGTCACTGAGTATTAAATACACTGTGTGGCCTGGGTAGTGTCTACCTTGGCTAAGGGAGCTGCCAGGTGTCTCATGTATCTCCATAAAGAAGACTCAGACACGCTTCCTCCTGCTCTGCCTTTCTTGTACTTGTACCTGAGGGGGATGGCCCAGGGAAGGGACACAGGAACATTTGCTTTGCCCTCTCAGGTCTAGGTCCCTCCAACTCCTTCTCAGTTTCTACTATTCTTCCATTAGCAGGAACTGAGGACTGGTTCATTTGCTAATACACACATTCAAGTGTCCTGGTATTTTCAGTGGCATCTGATTAATCATCTTTTTTTTAAACAGTTTGAGTAGAGAAAGTATTAACAAAGGACAAGCTCTAGGTCGTAGCCTATACCATACATCCTTAACACCTCAAACTGTCTAGATAACTTAAGAGACTGTACTAGTAACCTGACAGCCTTTTTCAAGGGGTCAGTGAGATGGCTCAGAGAGGAGAGGTGCCTGCAGCCAAGCCTAACAACCTGAGTTTAACCCCAGAACACATGTGACAGGAGAGAACCAAATTCTCCAAGCTGTCCCTGAACTGCACTTACACACATACACACACACACACACACACACACACACGGATACACACATACACAAATGAAAAAATAATTTTTAAAACCCTATTTCTCAAAGAAAACTCAAGACTAGATAATGTCACCTCTAACATCTCTCAAACATTTAAGAAATTGAGAACAAGTCTTTATAGACTGTTCCAAAAAGCAGAGAGAGGGCACTTGTCAACTGACTATGTGGCTAATGTGACTCTGATGCTGAAACCAGGAAAAGACATTATACTAAACAAACTCTACAGATGAATATCCATTTTTTTAATATAGCCATGAAAATCTTTCAACAAAACAGAACCCAGCACTATACATCAAAATAGAATTATGTATAATGACCAAGTGGGTTTTAAGCTTGGAATGAAAGGATGAGCTTATAAATAAAAATATATTAATATAATTCACATTAATAGAACACAGAATAAAAGTACGTGATTATCTTAACAGATGCATAAATAGCATTTGAGAAATTCTTGACAAAAATGTTCAACAAATGAGAAATGGGAGAGAATCCAGCAACCCAATAAAAGTCAGGTCTGAAAAATGTAAAGATAACACTTGACAGCTTCCATATTATAGAGTAAGGGCTTTCTCCCTACCGAGAAAGATGAGGATATTTTCACCAGGCATGGTGCTGCACACCTTTAATCCCAGCACTTGGGAGGCAGAGGCAGAGGCAGGTTGATCTCTATGAGTACAAAGAGAGTCCAAGACAGCCAGGGCTTTGCTACAGAGAGACCCTGTCTCAAAAAACAAAACAAAGAAAAAGGTGAGGATATTCCCACAATGGCCACTCGCCACAGTACTAGAGAATCTTACAAGGACCAGGCAGAAATATAAAAGGTGTTCGGACTAGAATGAAAGAAGTACCCAGCACAGTCTGGTAGAAATAGATTATCCTCACTGTGTGTGGCACCTCGTGCTTGTAATCCCAGCATTCAGGAGGCTGGGGCAGAAGGCTGCGGTGAGTTCTAGATCAGTCTGGTCTTCAGTGAGATTCTCTTTCAAAATAGTCAACCAGCTAACCAACTAACCAACCACAAATACATAAGAAATCCCAAGGTAGCCACTAAAAGCTATTAGAACAAGTTATCAGAACAGCAATGTTGCAGAACAGAAGACCAAAAACTACACATTATTTCCATATGCTAGTAATGAACATTCAAAGATAAAAATTTTAAGAATTCAGTTCCAACAGTATTAAAAAGAATAAAACAAAACCTATGCTCTGAAAGCTACAAAACATTCTTGAAAGAAATGTAAGCACCTCAATAAGCAAAGGAACATGCATATTCATGAATCAGAAGAGTTAATGTTAAGTTAGCAACATTTTCTACTTTGACCTAAAGATTTCATGTAATCTTTACTAGTATCCTGCCTGGCTTCCTGGTAGAAACTGATAATCCAGTTTAAAATTTAAGGGAACCAGGACAGCCCAAACTGTTGAGGACTCATGGTTTCTCATTTAAAAACTTACTACAAAGTCACCATAATCAACATAGTGTACTACTGACAGAAGTTAGACAGTAATAGAATAGAACAGAGAGCCCCTTGACTTCATGGTCAGATGGTTTTGCACATATACATATACCAAGACAATTCAATTTTTAAAAAATATTTCACATCCTTATTTTTTTAATTACACTTTATTCACTTTGTATCCCCCCTGTAATGCCCTTCCTCATCCTCTCCCAATCCCTCCCTTCAATTGTTTTTTACAGTGTTAAAAAAACAAACCAGTGCTATGACAATTGGATCTCCACAGACAACAAATTAAGTTAGGATACCTATCTTATACTATAAAAAAAAAAAAAACTCAAAATGGGTCAAAGGCATAGATGTAAGTCCTAAGTCTATGTGGCTCTTAGAAGAAACAGAGATAGGTATTTGTAATTTGGAATGAGGTGATGGCTTTTTAGATATGACACCCAAAGCATAAGTAACTGTGCTCGCTAAATTTATGTCAACTCGACACAAACTATAGTCATCTGAGAGGAGAAAGCCTCAACTAAGAAAATGCCTCCAAAAGATAAGGCTACATGCAGGCCTGCAGAACATTTTCTTAACTAGTGACTGATGGGGGAGAACACAGCCCATTGTGTGTGGAGCCATCCCTGGGCTGGTGCTTGTGGGTTCTGTAAGAAAGCAGGCTGAGCGAGCCATGGGAAGCAGGCCAGCAAGCATCCCCCAAGGGTCTCTGCATCAGCCTCTAGGTGCTGGCCCAGTTTGAATTCCTGTCCTGACTTCCTTCGATGACGAACAGTGATGTGGAAGTATAAGCCAAATAAACCATTTCCTCCCACAATTTGCTTTTTCGTCATGGTGTTCTGTGGCAGCAACAGAAGCCCTAACTCTAACAGTTCCCAAAGGATAGGCAACATTGGGTATATCTAACCGGAAGCTTTAAGCTTCTACAGGTACTATAAGTGAGACTAAACCCACAGAAAGAGGACATGGATCGCAAACTGTAACCGGATAGGAGCTTTTATATAAAGAGTTTCGATAACAGAACAACAAAACGACATGCCAGACGGAAAATGGGCAAAGGATTTGAACAGTTATTTCTCCAAAGATACACAAACAGTCAACAGACACACAAAAAGAAAGATGTGCAACACCATTAGCTATTGTGAAGGGCAAGTCAAAACCATGAGATACTACTGCACAGACCCTAGGATGAGACAGACAATAACAACTGCAATCCAAGATATGGGGAACCTGCATATGCTGTGGTGGGAATCTAAAACAGGACAGCTGTTTTGAAAAACAGTCTGCAACTTCCTTCAAGAGTTACACACGGAATTTCCTTATGATGCAGCTACAAACACCCATGTGCATATGCAAAATAACTGAATGCTTATGTACATACAAAACCATGCACCAAATGCTCATAGGCCCAAAGGTGAAACAACACATATATCTGTTAATGAACAGCTAAAATGAGGTGTACCTGTGCAATGGCATATTATTCACAAATGAAAGAAATTGAAGTATTATAGCATGGATATAAAACATAAGTGAATGAAGCTTGCCATAAAGACCTATGTAATATAGACTGATGGCTACATGAAATTATAGCATACAGTTCCTGAAGGTTTCCTGTGAAGCAGGGCATGTTTAGGCTACTAGTTGGGCAGTTTAATAGACCAGAGTAGAGGAGGGAAACTCTAAACTTTGCAGATTTCCCTTGTCAATCAAGGGTTAGATATTCCACCATTCAAGAAAACCACTTTTATCTCTGTATTTGAGAACCTTAGCACCCCTAATCTGGAAATCTGAAATACCAAATCTGAATTTTTTTTTTTTTGAGAGCTGACTTACGGGTAGAAAATTCCATGCTATAATCCATAAATGGGCACAGTCAATACACTAAAAATACTGTATGAAGATGCCTTCAGGAATTGAAGCTCATGTTTAGATTTGAGTATCATTCCAAAGAAACTTCATCGTTTACACAAACATTCCAAAATCTAAAAGAACCTGAAACTTGCAACACTTTCTGGGAAAGCATATCAGAAGGAAAACTCAGTCTATATAAAAAATACAAAGGAATAAATAGGCTTCTTCTTACATTAAGTTACTGTGCTGGCTAGTTTTATGTCAACTTGACTCAAGCTACAGTCATCTGAGAGGAGAAAGCCTCTATGAGAAAAGTCCTCCATAGGATCTGGTTGTAGGGCATTTTCTTAGGGAGTGATCTGTGGAGGAGGGCCACGCCCATTGTGGGTGGCTCCATCCCTAGACTGGTGGTTGTGGGTTTTGTAAGAAAAAAGGTTGAGCAAGCCATGAGGAGCAAGCCAGTGAACAGCACCCTTCCATGGCCTCTACATCAGCTCCTGCCTCCAGGTTCCTGCCCTGTTTGAGTTCCTGTCCTTACTTTCTTTAATGAAGAACAGTGATGAAGATGTGTAAGCAAAATAAACCCTCCAAGTTGCTTTTGGCTGTGGTGTTTCATCACAGCAGTAACTCTAAGACAGTTACAAACCTGGCATTTAGTAATAATTTAAAAAATTTCATTGCATAAATTTTACAGGTTTGCTGATGGGGTGATGGTGGCATTTTAAAAAAATTAACCTGTATCTTTAAAATGTACAGAGTTTGGACTTGTACTAGATCAAAGACTTTTAGAGGCAGAAGAAAATACCAAATGCAGTAAGCTCACATTGAGCATCACTGGTTAAAAGGATGACACTGTAGAGCCAGTAGGACTTCACACATGTCTGAGATGGATGAAAACGATCATTACAAACAAATCATGCCTGTGTAGAACTTTTGGCCACCTGACTCAAGTTTTCATTCAGGAGCCACAAATTATCAGTGGCAAGAAAAAGGCTGACAATGGAACTGCTCAAGAAGTTCTCTGTCACCCTAGTGAGAAGAGACTCATAGCAAAGGAAGAGTCCTCTTCTAGGGATCAGCAAGGGATGTTCCACCTCTTCACAGGACCTCACACAAACACAAACATTCACCCATCAATTCTACCACACAGCAAGACTCCACTGAGCACTAACCTGTGTCAGGCTTGCACTGAGGGCACCAGCTCTGGGCTTGGGAAGCCTGCCCTCCTGACACATCAGAGTGAAAGGTCACAGTGTGATGAGGGCGGAGGTTGCTGGGGCCACCAGGCATGTGGAGATAAAACTGCCCTTAGCCGTGAGCGGGGGACACAGCAGTGGGTGTGGAGTGAAGGTACATGGCCCAGAGTGCATGTTTCAGGGCTGGTAGAAAGTGGTCTGGCTTTATTACTCTTGTGCTTAGTGGGCCATGTGATCAGACTGTTGCAGCTTACCCAGCATTGCCCTTCAGTTGCAAAGGAAGGCACAGGCAATACAGTGTGAACACAGCTGTGCTCCAATAAAACTTTATGTGAAAACCACAATCTGAACTTCATTTAATTTCCCTGTGTCACTTGATACAACTCTTGATTTTCAAACGCAAGAAATGTTTAAAAATGAAAGAAAATAAGACAGAATCTGTTTGTTGGCCCAACAAAATCAGGTGGCACATTTTGCCAGTTCCTCAGATTCTGCACCCTTGATGCAGTTAATGTTTTTCACGAGAACCTAAGAGTGTTTGTAGAGAGGGGTAGCAAATTCAACAACATGACATAACTTGGAAAGAACATGGTTTTGTTTCCTGCTTTGTACCCACCCTGGTAAGAGGAGAGAGAGGTTAGTAGGTAGACTTTGCCATTCTCCTTCTTGAAACTACTTGAGAAACTGACTTTGTTGCTGAAATTTCAATTGGGGGAGATTTCACTTAAAGTCTGGATTCTTCTTCTTGAGAAGTCTTCTCTTGAAATGATAAGGCCAAATTGGATATTCATTTTCAGACGGCAACACCAAAGTACTTCTTTCTAGGTGGTGCGCAGTGCCTTGCTGGCTTGAGACCCTCCTGGTCTGTGTCCCACACCTATCTTACCAATACCAATGTGTGTGCACGCACTCAAATTCTTTTGTAGTCTTCTCTGAGTGCACCACCTCTACCTACACTAGTCGTTGGGCCTTAGCGAAGCTATATAGTGGAAAGGAATAAGAACAAGGTGTGATGCTTAGAGCCATCAACAGGATCTGGGCCAGTGGTTCTCAACCTTCCCAATGCTGCGACCCTTTAATACAGTCCCTCATGTTGTGGTGACCCCAACCATAAAATTATTTCATAACTGTAAGTTTGCTACTGTTATGAATATAATATAAATATATAATATGCAGGATAGCTAATATGCAACCCCCCCCCAAAGGGTCATGCTCCAGAGGTTGAGAACGACTGATCTAGACTCACCTAGGAAGAAACCTAGGTGTGTCTGTGTGGGGGTGGCTAGGTTTGGATAAGTGAAGCGGAAAGACCTTAACGTGAACAGCAGCACCCCATGGGCTGAGGTCCTAGACTGAATAAACAGGAGAAAGCAAGCCGAGTACAGCTTTTTCTCTGTCTCTTCTTCCAGCATGATCAGTTGCCTCAAGCTCCTGTTGTCGCTATGACAACCCCCCCCCCCGAACAACTGTATCCCTTTGAACTGTAAGCACAAAAAAACCTTCTCCCAAAAAGGTGCTCCTTAAGAAGTCAGACATTTTGCCATAGCAATGAGGAAAGTGACTGACACATAGGTTTCTACAGCAGAGCAAGGACCAGGCTGAAAGCTTTGTTCTTTGCTAGTAGAGCAAGTTACTCAAGGCCAACATCAGAATGAAAATGCTCAGACCTGAAGCAGTGGCTGTCATGATTTTTTTGTTGTTGTTTTTTCATGACAGTTTCTCTGTGTAGTCCAACCTTGACTTCTACATGCATGCACTTGCATATGTACCTCCCACAAAAAGATAGCACATTTCCAAAGGACAGAAGCAGGCTAGAGCAGGTGAGCAGCTCAAAATGGCCCAGCTACAAAGGATAAGCATTGTTGGATTTAGGTGTCATGGCTTGTGCACCAGACCATGCTTGGCCAACTAAAAAAGCCAGACTAATAGAAAAAAGCAGAAAAACGACATTATTCAATGTGGGCACGCTGGGATGAGGGACAATGGGATACAGCGACTTCCAAAAGTCTGTCTTCAGGGATCTTGGTAAAGGGCAGCTTAAATAGGAGGCAAGAGGTATGCATGGTAGTCCAGCTAGGGAAAGTATCAGGAGAGTAAAATAACTCCAGAAGCTGCTGGCACCTCCCCCTGAATCTGGAGTAGACTTACTGTAGGTGACAGACACCCCCACCGTATGCTTTTGTAATCCTTTGTGGTTACCATATTATTCCCATCCTTAGGTGTGCCCCGACAAGCCAAGTTCAGGTACCCATCCTAATAACACAACTAAGGAGCCTAGATACCTGTGAAAGCAGAAAAAGAGATTTGTTCAATGCGGTTTCACGGGGAAGTGGGACAGACCACTGAAGCTCTCCCAAGTCTACCTTTTCAGTTAGAGCTCTTCATATAATAAAATGACAAGAACTGCTCATAGTTGGAATTCTAACATTGACTTGGCTGAGACAGTCCTGTTCTAAGCTCACTGATACCCTCTTGTGGTCAGCAGTAGAAATAATTTTAGTCAAGTGAAAATCTGGAGCAATATAAAAAGTCAATGCTTAAATATAACAAGATAAGTAAGTGTCAAATAACATTTTAAAAGGTGATATTATTTTAGGCTCTAGCCTGTGCTTAGAGGCAAACATCTCTCTCTTTGATGAGACAGCGAGGTGATAATGGATGCTTTTCTTGGGTCTTGCCTGTTCTAATTAAGAATAATATTCACCGTATGTGGTAGTTACCTCACCATCCCTGGGTTTTCTCCAGTACGTTTAGTTCCGGTACTTTTAGTTCTCCAATACTTTTAGGCTTTTCTCAGAAAGACCATTCTGAGACTCTCTGGATGTCTGGTTCATGTAAGGATAAGATTCCTATCTGGGGAGAGTGAGTTACCCTGAAGCTTCTCTGGAAGCTTACCAAACACAGAAGCCCGGGAATGAAGGTGTGAGGACACCTGCGGGAGAAGCTGCGGGCCTGCAGTTAGGTGAAAATAATTTAAAAATGCCTCTTTTGTACTCAAATGCTGACTTAAGTGAAAAGCCAGGGATAACTAGAGCAGCAAAGCAGAGAAGGGCAGTCATACACCTCAGCCTGTCAGCCAAGGGGTCATATAACACGGGCAGAGAAGGAAAGAAGGGTTTCCTAATTGAACCGAGGTGAACAGGAGGAATGGCAGAATAAGAAGGCGCCACTCAGCAGCCACCACAGTGATGATTAGCACAAGCCGAGAACGACAAGACTAACGGACAAGTATTGACAAATAAGACAGTGATAGTCTTTAATATGCTGCCAGGTGTGTGCACTGATCATAAAGGGACACAGCAGCCGCTTCAGGCGGGAAGAATGCCCTCCACCTCGCCTTCATCTGCCAGTGCCAGACAGGGCACAAGGGAAAGAGCGCTGTGCCAGGGAGATTCCTGCTGAAAATTCATACTCTGGCCCCCAAATCAAGGGATGTTTTACTAAACAAGGGGCTTTGGTCTTCTTCAAAATGCCACAGTTATGAAACAGTTATGAAAGTCAGCAAAATGATGAACTGGCGAGATAGGCAGACACCAAAGAGGCACACTCTTCACTTGCTTCCTTTCCTTACTGGGGTATCAGATCTGAGTACGGTCTAGTGACAAGGCTTCCATCTTCCATACTGTATTAACCTCACGCTCCTCAGTTTGTGGTCTGGATGGAGGTTACACAGGACCGTGTACCTGTGGCACACTCTAAACTCGAGTGTTTAGAGATAACAGCAGAGGTACAGCTTACTTTCAAGCAGTTAATTAAAAAGACACATAAAGGCACATGCATTACATACAACACATACAGAGACAAAAAGGCCTTAAAAACACAGTTAGAGTTTATGAAGTTGTTAAATTACTAGGGGGCAGAAATCATAAACAGTTTGAACGTAAGGTTCTAATGACCTAATGCTTACGTCACCCCCACCCCTGCCCCATTTTCAGTAGAGAAGTGTCTTACGAACACAGACTCCCCTCATATCTAACGAAGATCAGAACACGTAGTGATAAACTTGGAGGTAAAAACTCAAGATCTATTTTGTAAAGGAAATTCTATTGGAGTTTTAGGGGAAAAAATCACATATATAAATAAATATCAAAATACACTCAACTATGCTGCAATTCGTCCATCCATCCACGCATGAATCCATGCATTAGCCATCTGTCCTGGAGCCGGGCATTGGTGAGAAACGAGCTATTTTCAGAACGGGTAAGCTAGCTCCTGTCATGCTTTTACAGCAAACCCAGGCTTATGCCTTCCCCCAAGCCAGAGGCGCAGGGGAGACATGCTGTTGTTTTTTAAACAGCTAAATCATTCTGGGCTACAGGCGAACGGGAAGAGCGCCGCAGCTGCAATGGAGGATCCTACTGTTAGCCAGGAGGCAGTTCTCCCACCCTGGCCTCTCCAAACTAGTGTAGGGCACAGCGGTTTGTTTCTGGTGTTCCATCTTCACCAGAAGGAATTCAGTGTGGTTGAAGGGATGGCTTGCGATCGAACACAGTGCTTTCCATTTGGGTTAACACAAGGCCTATGTTAAGTATGAGATTTCCCGTGGGGGCTACCCTGGAGCAGGGACAGCACTCCTCATGTTGACCCCTAGAGCTGCACACACGCACTCTGGGATTTCTTGGTTCTATGAGACAGGAAATTACCACCTGTAACTTAAACTAGTGTGAACTGAACCAGTGCTCCTACAAAACATCTAACATTCAGCCTTTTTTCCGCCTGAGACATGATCTCATGTAGCCCAAGCTAGCTTCAGACTGTGTTTGGCCTGGAATTCCAGATCATTCTTCTACTTCCTAAATCCTAGGAGTAGAGGCATGCCAGCACACCCAGCTCTGCTTTTGTTGTTGTTGTTTTTGGTAAGACAGGGTCTCCCTCTGTAGTCCAGGCTGGCCTCAGCTTCAGGACACCGAGATGTAGGTGTCTGCTTTCATACCTTCACCTTGCACATCTTTTGATTCCACAGTGAACCTCCACAAGAAAAACAGCAGAGCCAACTAACCAGGGCCCAGAGGGGCTGGCTGAGACTGAAGCATCAACCAAGGGCCATGCAGGAACTGGACCTAGGACCCCTCCTCTACAAAGATGTTCAGATGGCTTCATGTGGGTCCTCTAGTAAGGGAAGTGGGGACTGCATCAGACAAGGACTCACTTGTCAGCTCTTTGATCACTTTTCCCTGGCAGGACTGCCTTGCCAGGCCACAGGGGAAGAGGACATGCTCAGTTTTGATGCAACTTGATGAGCTGGGGTGAATGGCAAAGGGAGCTCCCCTTTTCTGAGGAATAGGTGAAGGGGAAGGGGGAAGGGAGAGGGTGAGACTAGGAGGGGAAGAGGGTAGGGGTTACAGGGATGTAAAGTGAGTAAAATAAGTGAGGGGGGAAAGTGAAAAAAGAGGAAGGAAGGGAGGAAGGAAGGAAGAAGGAAGGAAGGGAGGGAGGAAGGAAAGAAAGGAAGAAAGCAGGAAGGAAGGAAGGAAGGAAGGAAGGAAGGAAAGAAAGAAAGAAAGAAAGAAAGAAAGAAAGAAAGAAAGAAAGAAAGAAAGAAAGATAGGTTGATTGATTAGTGGCCCGAGCTTCAAGCTAGTGTGAGTTATGATCCTGACCAGGGAAACCTGACCATTTAAAGCCGTGGGTTGTTAGATGCAGGGGGAGACAGAGCAGGATGCGCAGGCAGTGGGAAGCTGCAGATCTGGAAGTGCCCAGTCAGCTGTTTCCAAACACCCTTCACAGGGTTCTGTCTAGTTACTCAAACACATCCATTTAAAAAGCAAGTCTTAGCTCAGGGGCAGGGCGAGTGCTTACTGGGCGAGTGCCCAGGAGGCCCTGGGCATATTTATCTGAGATCCCAGCACCAGAAGCAGCAGCAAGAAATGCCCAGCCCAACTGTAAGCTCGTTGGCTTATACACTTCCCTTTCACAAATGATTTTTCTCTGAACTACACTGCACAGGACTCGCAGTCCTCAGCTACTACTGACCTATGTACTGTTTGGCACCAGCTAGCTCCTTGCTTCCGTTCCATGACTAGTGGCCATATGGAACAAGCTCCTATAGAAGGTGGGTCCCCAGGAAGTGCTTCACCAGAACCAGCTGGCTCAATGAGTTTCAAAGGCCTCACATACCTATTGTTTGTCTGTAAGTCAATGGATGAGAGCCTGCCAATGGCACAGCTTGGATCACCATCATCTACTTAGGAAACTGGTTTGTTGAGCTTCCTGAAGGCAGATTTGACAAGCCCTGTTGTTGCATGGTTATAAATAAACTAGAAACATGACAGGGGCGGGGCAAACTAACAGAATGTTAAGGATGAGAGTCCAACCATTAGCTCTGAAGACTACAGACGGTGATGGTGTGACAAGAAGCCATCTTATCCAACAAAAACTGATTTAGGGTGATAAATACATAATTTGGGTTTTTTTGGGGGGAGGAGGATAAGTGCTGAGCATTAAATCCTTGCTTCTGTTTTATGATTAGCAGCCATATAGAATAAACTTCCTATAGAAGGTGCTTTGATAATGAACCTACATGTATGTTGTTTTTTTAAAAAATCTGATTACATATAAGCACATTTGGATCTCTGGCATAAATTGTTGTTTGGCGTACTAGGAGCTACTTATTAATACACAATTTTCACTAAAGCTGTACTCAAGAGTTTTCACAATATCCACTTGACAATAATTACAAATTGATCACCCTTTAAACATCAGTTACTTCACAGGCATAGCATATAAGACCATACCTGACAAATCGTAGTGACTCACGGGAACAGCGCGCTCTGGAAAAGGATAGCTCTCCCTGGGGACTGAGAGGCCAGACGCTGAGGGGCAGAGCAGCCAGGCTCCCGCTCTATCTAGCAGCTCAGGGGTTCACTCCAGAGATAGCACACTCTTCTTCTCATGCTGCCTCGTCTGCTACCTTCAGCAGGATTTTTGGTGGAAGCAAAGGACAGTGGGGGCTCAGCTACTGGCTCTAGATGCTAAAGAGACATGGGCTGCATCTACCTTGAAAATGATCACATTTCTATTTTCTTCCTCTTCTCCAGAGTGCCCATGAAGAAACCGAGTTCTCATGAAACCATGCCTAGGAAATCAGTTTAACCCTGGTCAGGTCTGGACCTGCTATGGCTTAAATTCCTGCCCCCTCTGTAACAGCAATATTGAGGAGTAACAGTATTAGGGAGTGAGGCATCTGAGGGATGATAGGCCCCGAGGGTTCTGGGAAGGAAGGGGGAATCAATACTGCTATTAAAGGTTGAATGATGCTCCCTTTGGTGTCTCTGCTACATGAAGTTCAAGGCGCCATCTTGAACTCTGTTAAACTGAGATTTCATCACTGACTGGATAGTGAGGGAAATAATTCACAGGAGCATTTATTCAGCTCACACCTTTGGAAGTTTCATCCATGCTTGGCTGGCTCTGCTCCTTGGGGTGCGGGAATGCAGAGCATCATGGCTGAGGGCTGAGATGGGGCAGAGATGCTTACATGGTGTGTGGCAGTCAGAAGATAACTTATGGGTGTTGGCTCGCCCCTTCTAGCATGCAGGTACAGGGGTGGAACACATGTGGTCAGGCTTGGTGGCATGTGACTCTACCCAGTGTGCCATGCTGGCAGCCCGGTATTAGAGTAATTTTTAATTACCTTCATATTCTTCAGATAATAATGCTAGGGTACTTTGAGATGGCAGCTATTAATTTTATTTTTACATTTTAAAATGTTTTAACTTTTTTATTATTTTTATTTTATGTGTATGAGTGTTTGCTTGAATACATGTATGTGTATCACATTATGTGCTTGGTGCTTGTGGAGGCTCAAAGTGACCTTTCTGGAACTGAAATTATGGGTCGTTGTGAGTTACCATGCCGGTACTGGGAACTAAACCAATGATCTCTATGAGATTATTAACTGCTTTTAATCACAGAGACATCTTTCCAGCCCCAAAGATTTCATTATTCATTTTAAATTCTAAATGTATATGTATGTGTATCTGAGTGTGTGAGTGCAATACCCTCAGAGGCCAGAAGAAGGTGTCAGGTCCCCGAGAGCTGGATTTGCAGGCATTTGTTGGTGCTTGATGTTGGTACTGGAGCTGAACTTAGATCCTCTGCAAGGGCAGTACGTGCTCTTAGCTGCTGAGCAATTTTTCCAGCCCCTTAAATGAATTGTTAAAAACGGGCTTTATTTATTTATTTATTTATTTATTTATTTATTTTTTATTTATTTATAGTTGCTGTTGTTCTGCATAAGGCTGTCCAGTTGTGTCGCACTTGCTGACCGTCTCTTCTCCATTAGTGTGCTTTGGTGGCCTGTTACTAATTGGTGTCATGTCTCTGGTCTATTCCTGGACTTCCTATTCTGTCTTATCGATTTGTTCTTTCACCCTTTTGTCAACATCACACCACCTGGATTATCATAGTTTTGCAGGAAACCTTAAAGCTGGCAACAGGCTCTCCCAGTTCTATTCATCTTTAGAATGACTGTCTGGGCTAGGTTAATTACATAAAAATTTTAGAATTAGCTTGTTTTCAGCTGTTAGAAAAAGTCCTACGGAAACGTGCTTGGAGTTGCACTAAATCTATAGGTCAGTCTTGAGACATGGAGCCTTCATCATGTCCTGTGAACTCTTCACGTGCTCAGTTTTTATTTCCTTCATTAGTGCTTTGCAGCAGTTGCCAAACACATCCTACACAAGCCTCGATAAACCCTTACCTCAGCATTTCATTCTCAAGAGCAGCTGCTTAGAAACTGTGTGTGTGATTAGCACTGTTATGATTGTTGATGACACAGACCTGTATAACCAATTTTGCCAAATTATTAGTTTTAAGTCTTTTATTAAAAAATGGATTTTCAAGGCAGGCAATTTGGCTTTTACTTATGTTTATTTCCTCATGGCACTAACACTTCCAGTGTGGTACTGGACAGGTATGGTGAGCATGTTCATCTGTGCCTTACTCCCGCTTAGGGGAAGGGCTAAGTGTGGAGCTGGCTGTCAACAGTTGGTGCTAGTTGGCACTGCCTATTGGGCGGAGGAACCTCCTCCTTTTCACAGCTTTCTGAGTTCAGCCTTAACGTTGCAGGCTGCCTCGCCTCAGGGCCAGGTCTGGATGGGTTTTGAGGAAAGCCGAAGCTGACTCAGTGGGTCTCCTCAGTCCAGCCTCTCTCCTGTAATGTTTTCAGAGGCTTCACTAGCTGTGCATACACCTGTATGGGGCTTCAGTCTGCATTTGACAGGAAAGACAGGGGCATAATGTGTTTCATCCACAATTAGGACAAACAGATTATTTTTTTAAAATCCGCCTATTATTACTTTGTGCACACACGTGCCATGGCACTACTGTGGAGGTCAGGACAACCCTGTAAGTCTGTTCTCTTCTGGAGCCTTCCTCCTTTATGTGGGTGCTGGGGAATCAAACTTAGGCCACTAGACTTGTGTGGCAAGCACCTTTACTGGCTGAGTCAACTCGTCAGCCCTTGAGTTACATCTGACTCAGCGCCATTTAAACCCTGCTTGTTTGAAGAGCCAAGGACCCAAACAGGAGTTAGGGTTAACCTATTGTGCCATGCATACCTGTGTTCCTAATTTCTACCTGGCAGATTACCAATTGTTGTCATTTCCAATTTTTGATATTTTCCAAACTAACAGATGTACATAAATAATTCAAGTAGTACTAGAGATGTACAATCAAGCAGATGTCCTGCATGTCACCATCACCTTCTCCTGGAATCCCCACTCCAATGGCAATTGCTCCAACTCTGCGTACCATGATTTCTGTTATTTATCCCAACATTTCTTTTTAAGTTGTGTGTGTATGTGTGTGTGGTGTGTGCATGCACCTACACATGAGAATGCATGCCAAAGGATAACTTTTGGGAATTGCTTCTTCTCCTGTGTGGGTCCTGGGGATCCAGCTCAGTTCCTGAGGCTTGCTGGAAGTGCCTTCTTTACTGGACGAGCCATCTTGCTGGCCCTTTCTCTACATTCTCATACTAATGTTTTCAATTTCTGACATCATCTGACTTCCTGCTAGGGAACCCCGTCTCTCTCCTCAGAGAGCACTATGGGAGGACAGCACTGCTAACCTTCTTATTGCTGTGTGAGAGTCAGCTTCACCAAGTGTCCCAATGTGACAAGTACTGCCATATGGTTACTGTGTAATTACTACATTACTGCTTTTTCTATTCCCACTAACCAGTGTTCTACTAACTGGCCATTACTTCTTACCTCCATTTTAGGTATCTGTCACTAATGAATCCATAGACTCTCCATCACACCTGCTCATTCATTTCAGCAGCCTGTTTACATATTTCACATTACTAATTGCCTCTCTTTTCCTCCCTCCCTCATTCCTTCTACACTCTTCTGTCTCCTCATGTCCTCTTGGATTGGCTGTTTTCAGGTCTCCTACATGGTACTATCTTGATGTATTCCTTCACTGTCATTTCCAGCATTCGTGACCTTTGTCTCTTCCACCCAGTGTTTCAAGGTTCACTCCCTCTTTTCGGTGAGAACACACAACACAGTAACTTCCTGAAAATGCACCTTCTGAGGTTGGCACATTTGCTAATATCTTTAGAGTACCCACTACTTCATAGTGTGGCTGGATATAAAATTCTGGACTGGAAATAATTTTCCCTTTTGATGACCCAATGCCATGTGCCATTATGATTCCTACCATATTTTAAAACATGTACCCTGCTCGCCACTGCTCTCAACTTATAACCTTTGAAGAGTTTCTTTATCCATGGGGTTCTGAACATCCAGGTAGATAATACATAAGTTTGTGTTTTCTATTTGTTATTCCGAATACTTGCTAATATTCAGTTACTTCAGTTACTTTTTGGTGTTATTTTCTGCTCTTTCATTTTCTGTTTCTGTAATTTGTATTAGAAAAAAATCTTATCTTTGTTTTGTTATATATTTTTTGATTTTTTTTTTTTGAGCTAGGGTTTTTCTGTGTAGCCCTGACTGTCCTGAAACTCAGAAATACAACTACCTCTGAGCATAGGGATTAAAGTAGTGTGCCACCATGCCTGACTTTCTCTTTGTTATTTTCAGTATGTATGTGTGTACATGGTATGCTTCTTCTGGGATACTAACGTCTATCCCCTTCTACTGTTTTTATTTCTGCCACACACCCCCCCCCACACACACACAAGAGATCTACCTCATTCTTTGAAGATTCCTAGGTTAATCAGGGATATAGTTTTGTTTTGTTACAGAAGTTTTCTTACCTTTCTGGGTTCAAGGGAGTTGAGTCACTTTCTTGGTTTCACCCTATAATATGTTCTCTCACTGTATATAGCATCTCTGTTTTTCAAAGTTTATTTTCCTTTGCTTATGTGTTTTATTTTCTAGTTTTGGATAAAAGGGATCCATTGATATTTCAGGGTAAGGCAGTAAGGAGGTAGAGGGAGAAGGAAAGGCTGAGAGGAAGGAAGGGAGGGGGGAGGAAGGGAGGAAGGGAAAAAGGGAAGGAGGGAAGAAAAGAAAGAAGGGGAAAGGGAGAGAGAGAGAGAGACTGTGTTTGTTTGATTGTATAAAGCTAGCACTTACCAACTTGTGGGTCTTTGTACAGTATTCTGGGAGGGGCTTCTAGATTTTTGCATCAGATCTTTCTTACTCAGTCCTGCCAACTTCCAGACAGGGTTTCTCTGGTTTCCTGTCTGAGGAATATAAGCATGGAAGCTGACTTCTGAGGACCCCAGTAGAAGGTGGATTCTCCCGTATTCCTCCTAGGCTGTGCTAGTCTCTGACCACTCCTAACTCTTGTAAGGTAGTAGAGAGCCAGCTTTGGGGAGCATCAGATGGAGGAAGATTACTACAACTAAATGCCCCTGTAGAGGCTGCGAAATTTTACTCCAATCTTCAGGTCTATGCAGTGCCTTCAAGTCCTAAAGCTGACAAATGCTAAATAAAAAAGGGGTGGGGGCTGAGAAAACACAGTTCCGAATCCGTCTCATTCTCCATCCCCTGCACTTGGGCTCAGGCACATGCTGTATATTTTGCTGTGCATTTTGGCCTTGCTCTAGCTTGTCTCTTGAATAACTAAACAAGTATAATCCTCTACTGACCATTGTCCTGTCATTGATTTTCTGCTCTTCTTCAAGCTGACAGGTTTAAGCAAAGACTATTTTTTCAATTCCTTTTTTGGGCCTGACAAAACTTTTTCTAAGCAGGATTATAAACAAAGCTTACATTTAATACTGGGGCAGACAATGACTTATAGCGCTCACTGGGTCGTGATTCACTAGTGGGCATCTGGGTAATAGCATTTCATTTTACAGTGGCTGTGTTTCCACATAAACATTCAACAATTCTGTAGCCCAATATTACTTAAATGCTAAGTCTCTAATTCTTACTGTTTACTGAGGACTTACTTTGTGCCAGGGATAAAGTATTTCATTCTCACAGGAACTTTGTAATGCACAAACAGCATTATCAGCCTGTCACAAGTAAGAGGGGAAACTTCACAGGGAACTTGCCAAACATCACATACAACATGAGACATAAACCTTAAGTCCGGTTTGACTACTCCAAATATGATGCTCTTAAAAACCTGCCTATACTACTTATGGGAGAAAATAATTTTATTAGAAACATAATGGTAAGAAAGTTTATTTCTGAAGCCATTGTGATGCACGGGCCACATTAAGTACATACTAAAAATGCTCAGCCAGAACACTTCTAGCGTGGGTACTGTCAGCCTACGTGACACCTTAAAACATCACAGGCATGTTTTAAATCTGCTTCCTTATACTTTTAATAAACATTGCCAATACTATTCCCTTATTTACCAATAAAAATAATATGCATTGTGGGAGCAACAACATAAAACAATGTCTTAAAGCTTGGCTTGAGAGAAGGCTTGATGGTGCTTTGAGGACAAAATTCTAAAGACTTCCTTAGGCTTTTTCCAGAGTCTGGAGGCAAGACAGGATTTCTATTTTTGATAATTGTTTAGAATTGTTACAGCCACAAATTTCAGTGTATATGGCTGTCTCTCTCACTGGATATGCAGTTTACATGGCTGTCTCTCTCACTGGATACATACCCACAAGGCGCAAGTGAAAACTCACAGCCCCTCAAAAATCATCAACTTCCTGATTCTTTTTCTTAGAGAAGTGGTGGTTGATCTAATTGTGCTAAATTTAACTGTTTAACTAATTCTGATGCTATGATGGATGGAAGGATGGAAAACTTGAGTAGCAACTGTTTCTGAACTACAATGTATGGAAGAAAGGCAATCCCTAGACATGAGTCCAGGAGTGTCACTTGGAGGCAGCTCTGCAGAGATGAAGATTTCAGGTTGGAAGAAAAGGATGCAGACTTAATAGAACTGTTTGGAGGAATAAAAAATAAAATAAAATAAAATAAACAAGCAACATTGTGAAATATAACTAGATGAGTTTGGGATTATAATTAACTCGTGATTCTGAAAATATAGTCTAAATGTAAAAACAACTGATTCTGGGCACTGCAGTTCTGCTAATACTTTCCTATAGTTCTCACTATAGGAAAACACACATTCTTGTCAGAATTAATGGATGTATGCAATACAAAGAGTTCAGTAAGTACTACCTTGGGTTCTCATTTGAAAACATAGCAAAGAATTCACTAACAAAATTTCAAGTAAGTATGGCCTCCATGCTAATGTTGCTAGATGGCGGAAGGCAGCAAGGACACCATAGTTTGTCCACAAGTCTAAGGAGAGTCCACCTGCTATGCTCAGAAGAATCAGGGATGAAGCAGGCAGCTGGGGAGATTACTTTCTAAGCCTTCACTGCTGACCTAAAGGCGCATCCACTACCCAACAGGAGCCACACAAAGGACTGTAGTGCAAAGGTGATCTTTCATTTCAATAATGTGTAGTACACATACTGGCCACTAGATGGCGATCAGACCACTCCACCAGAGTCTGTGAAAAGAGCTGGCATCTAGGACATGAATAGGGCATCAAGAACTAGGTGTCTTCCCTCATTTCTGTAAAAGAGATTTCCTAAGCTCCAAAATCAGGAGCAGTACTCTTCTGAGTACTTCTGGGTAAAGAGTTAACAAATGAGGTAGATTGAATGTTGACTAGGAAGGGTTGACTAGAAGACAAGTGTTACTTCCTATGACTGGCAGTGACTCCTATGAAGATTTGGCTGTACAATCTACTCGTGAATAACAACATGAGTGGGTCTAAATAGAGTAGGCAGTATTCCGCCTTGTTATTTAGCAAGAGATTTGACCAGAAGCTCAAACAATGGCAGGCTATCTGGGTTATTCACTCTGACCAGTGGCATAAGGATGCATACTCACAATTTGTTTTCCTGACTGAGTATCCAAGTAACCATGCTTAACATCAACCATACAGACTGAGAAACAAGAGAGCAAAAGGAGCATGCTGACTAACATCTAGTTTTCCCAATAAAAATGCCATTTAATTTGATTTATATTACTTTATTACTGTTTGCCTATTTCTGCTCTCTGAACTTGGAGCTGAGCGTTATACATTTCTGAGAAAATATTTTGATTAGACGAAGTTCAGATAATATTTTGGTTATTCTTGAGATAATTTTGATCATTTCTAGCTTAACTATTTGGCTTCAGTTGCCAGTGTCATTTACTTGATGCAAGCTCGAGCATAAAGGAGACAATAATTGTTGTGTACCCACTACTTAACTAGGGAGCTAGGAAAGCAAAGATCCGCAATATATTCAGACAAGTGCCAGGAAGCGAAAAGCTACATGATAAAAACACAAATAAATAAGGGTTCATGTTTTAAACAGCCAAGAACCATTAGTAAATTATAAGTAAACATTTTTTCAAAGTTCTTTCAGAAAAAGAATTAAGAGGCTTAATTTAGGTCACAAATATTTTCTTTCCCTTCCTTCTCTCTCGTGTTTGTTTGTTTTTTGAGACAGGGCTTCTCTGTATAGTCTTGGCTGTCCTGGGAACTCACTTTGTAGACCAGGCTGGCCTCAAACTCAGAGATCTGCCTGCCTCTGCCTCTCAAATGCTGGGATTAAAGGTGTGCACTGTCACACCCAGCCCGCTTTTCTTTCTTATTTGGACTTTTGAGACAGGGTCTTGCTAGGGAGCCTGGATTATCCTTGAACGCACTATATAGTTCAACCTTGTCTGGATTTCACATCACCAGTGCCGAGGTTACCATGCCCCACCACACCCAGCTACACTCCACGTCTTGACTATAGGAAAAGCAGGACCTCTGATCTCCACGTTATACGAGAAATACAAAAGAAAATACATTTGAAGGTCAAACACAACAGTATTTACTGCTAGGCACCAGTGAAAACAGAAATGAAAAAAATTTAGTTCAAATAGAGTGCAAACTAACACTTAGAGTCATCTGAACAGAACCATAGGTCATGAGTTCCCTAAATATCATTAAGCACAGCGAATGGACAGGGATAACTCGGCTGTGCAGTAGAGCAAACAACTTATCAACATCTTTTGAGAGCAATGTATTTGCTTTAACTTAATTAATACATTTATGTCTCTTCAGAAGTACTGGAAGTCACTAGCCAATTTTGATTTGAGATTTTCAAAAGATTCCTGCAAGCTTTAAAAAAAAAACCTACGAGAAAGGCATATTATATATTATTCATTTACAAATATACTTAAATCTCTTTTAAGGAAAAATCACATAAAACAGTAATAACTAATCAGTTACTGATAAAATAGTAATGGTAATGCCTTGCCTTGTTGATGGCTATTTGCAGAGTGATGGGGATGGTGGTAACCCACCCTTCTTCCAGTTAATTTTGGAGCCTACCTTTCTTTTTGCTACATAACAATGATATTTGACAAGAAAAGATTTGTTCTGAAAATTGCAAGTTGATTGTGTTAACTTATGCATAAACAAGTCTGCAGCCTGCCTTGTTCCTCTAGTTAATCCTAGAGAGCATCAAGAATAGCCACTAGCGCTGCATCTCTACAGCTGGGCTTCCTTATGCTCAGAAGGGCTGTTCTTGTATCTCTCTCAGTCAGAGCTGCACCTACTCATAGTGCCTGCTGGGTTTCCACTGTCTGCAAATAGGTGCTGGTACAAACTCCTTCAGAGGCACACTTCACTGACTTTCTCCACTCCAGAGCTTTGGATCTTAATGGGATATGTTGTACACAATAGCTCCAGTTTTTTTTCTTCTTTCTTTCTTTCTTTCTTTCTTTCTTTCTTTCTTTCTTTCTTTCTTTCTTTCTTTCTTTCTTTCTTTCTTTCCTTTCTTTCTTTCTTTCTTTCTTTCTTTTCTAGGCATCATGCTAACAACCATGCTGATACAAGAAAGAAAGATGCAGAAAACCAGAGATGCTTGTGGCTAAAAGCTGCAAGTTGATTATATTTGTATGTTGTGATGTTGGTAACCTAGACATTTAAGCATTAGCAGAAAACTAAGGCACGGTCTTAATTTGCCACCCTCAAGATGGATAGACTGTCTTTTTCTGTTAGGAGTCTAAAAATAATTTTTAGCCATTTAAGCAGCTATTGGAGTTTCCTTAACGGCGGCATTTAAAACTAAATTAATTTGTGAGGGAAAAGGTCAATTGAAATGATACCTGCATATGTTTGTCACTGTCTTGTCCAATCATGTTTCTCCATTCCACGAGCGACTGCTGCAGACGTTCAAGTCCAGTCTCCCAAAGCCTGACACGCCCTCCCATATCGACAGTCACAATGCCATTTTTGTCCCACTCAGCCAGCAGAGCGTCTGTGTCCGAAATAGCAGCTATCCATGCGGTGTATGGCGAGAGAGATTCTGCACTAAAAAAGGAGCCCAAAGTAGAGATCAGAAACCATGCAAAGCAGGCAGGTGACACCTTAACGCGTGTAATGCTACCCCCCACCAGAAGTATGTCTTGTCAGCTTTGGTGAGCGGCACCTGTTCTTCTCCAATGCATGGCTGCTTGCTATCTGCTCTTACCCATCTCACGGCACAAGAACATCCCGAGGACACATGCAATGAAGGTAGATGAACAGATGCAGTTTAGAAGCTGAGGAGATAGCTCAGTGGTTAAAGCACTTGTTGTGCAAGCATGCGTTTGGGGCAGGGGGTTGCTTCAGTGGGCTGGGGTGACGCCTGCTTGTAATTCCAGCTGCAGGGGATATGTCAGTACAGTGAAGGAGGCAGGGCTTACTAGTAAAGCAATGCATGGTCAACCCCCAGCACCACAAAATAAAAACCTAACCAAACTCAAATATATGATACAAAAACTTGAAGAAAAAAATGCATTCATTTTGGCTCTGCAACTCTGTTAGGTTTTTTTATTATTTGACGTTAGCTGTTGTGGTTTGGATGAGAATGGCCCCATAGGCTCAAATGTTTGAATGCTTGGTCCCAGTTAGAGGAACTGTTTGGGAAGGATTAGGAGGTGTGGTCTTGTTGGAGGACATGCGGCACTGGGAGTAGGCTTTGATGTTTCAAAAGCCCATGCCAAGTCCCGCCTCATTCTCTCTTTGCCTCCTGCCTAAAGATCAGGACGTAAGCTCTCGGCTAAAGCTTCAGTACCATGCCTGCTTGTCACCATGCTCTCTGCCATGAGGATCATGAACTAACCCTGTAAAACTGGAAGAAGCCCCCAATCAAAGCTTTCTTCCAAAAGTTGTCTTGGTTGTTCTGTTTTATCACAGCAGTAACACAGTAACCAAGAAAGGCATGTAAAACATTCAACACACACACACACACACACACACTCCCTATCACCTTAAATTTAGATGGTTCCTTCTTCTCTAATGTATACCAAATACAGCAATGGCTAATTTCAACAGAAAGTCAGAACATAAGCACAATGATCTCGACTATGTGACATGAAGTGTAAAATATGTACTGGGATTTGAAAGACTTAGAAGATTTTTTTTTTTTTTTTTTTGAGATAGAGTCTTACTACGTGCTCCTGGCTGGCCTGAAACTTACAGATATCCACTTGCCTCTTTTCTGAGTGCTGGTATTAAAGACACACACCTTCACGTCTAACCTACATTAAAATTTTTATACTAACAATATCTCAAAAATATGGTCTTAGAGATATTAGTTTAAATAAAATATATCATTAAAGTTCATTTTACCTCGTTCTTTTTATTTCCGGGAAATGGGGACCAAACCCTGGGCAGTGCACATTACAGGACGTGAACTCAACCTCCGAGCACTCCCCACTCCCCTGCTTATGTTCTTTGTGTGGCTCTGACAATATCACTCAGCTGGGCTGCACTGCTCAGACAGCTTCAGTCGGGAATGCCTTATATGTCCAGCTAGTACTTGCCTTCCAGGAGCTCCTTCCTTAGCCAGTAGAATGAGAAGCTCATATAGAATGTAATGAACACGGATACATGCAGCTCACGGGGAACAGTGGGAAAATGACCATTGCTTTGGAAATGCTAATAGCAGTTACGTTGATTATGACAATGTGACACAAACCTAGACTCGTTTGGGAAGAGAAACCTAAACTGAGAAAATTATTTCACCAGATCACCTGTAGGTAAGTCCGTAGGGCTTTCTGTTGATTCATGATTGAGAAGGGGAGGGAGCAGCCCACTGTGGGTGACGACACCCGTGGGTAGGTGGTTCTGGGTCGTATGAGAAAGTAGGTTGAACAAACCATGGAGAGCAAGCCAGTAAGCAGCATTCGTGGATTCTGTTTCAGTTCTGCTTCCAGGTTCCTGCCCCGACTTCCCTCAGTGAGAGTACTGGCCCAAGACTTGCTTTTGGTCACAGTATTTGTCACAGATATAAGCCCTAACTAGACACGACAGGGTGTTGTTTGCTTTGATTCTTGAGCTAATTGTGTATTTTAGTGGAAGTATGACTAAGATGGAATAAGACATTTTCTTAAATGATTAAAAGACAACTCCCACTAAGCCAAAATATCAAGGTATTCTAAGAAGCCATATGATTAGAGAAAGCAAAATTACCTCTGGATAATGATTTCATTTTTCATAGCTTTAAAGTCTGATTAAAGGTCACGAGAAATGAAGCCATTGGCTGAGTTCTGCATTGCTATGCTGTTTCCTTTTAGAAGTTGGAGGAGGGTAAAGGGACATGACCTGGTGCTGCGCTGGGTAGCCTACAGATTCTGCCACGCCTGCCTGACTCCCATCTAACACTACAGAAGGCTCCTGGCTCTTCTCGCTGGGACTTCAGGCAAGGCTCTACCCACCGAGCTGTGAAGGGTTCAGTCACATGTGTCAAGGCACATCAGGGGAGGGAATGTGATCTTAATGTAGGTTGAAGTGGAGGAGAAAGACTAGAAGGAGGCTTTGGCTGGCAGTCAGGAAAGGACAGAAGAGGAGCATGGTCCCAGAGGACGAAGGCCTCAGCTGGAACACTGAGACGAGGCATGGTCTCTGGGGCTGCAGACCAGCAGGCACATGGCTGTGCTCACAGAGGAGAAGCAAGTATGTGTGCTCAGAGCACACATCTCCCTGCTTTCAAGGCTTTGCTGGCAAGGCTGGACAATAGATGCGGTGAGTGGTAACAAGTTCTACCCTAAGTCTCTGGGAATTGTTCCACCACATGGCTGACATGACCGTAAATATACAGTATCATCTTTAGAAACAATGTAATATTAATGCTAGCTAAAGCCTTGGGCATTTTGAATCATTTATTTCAGGAAATGAGTGAAGTCAATTAAGTATTAAGTTAAAATCTCTGCAATACTGACAAGTGTTGTTCCTGGTACAGAAAGTAAGAATTAGAACAGAGTACTCAAAGCAGAGCAGGGGCCTGGAGGCCAAGGGCTCATGCCTACACACTGTATTTACAAACATTCGAGTGTTTTTCTAAACTGAAAATAAAAATGTCATTAACACATGGATAAGACTGGTGAAATTCAAACCAACTGTAAGTGGGAGGGGGGAGAACTTGCTACTTTGAGATGCGGAAAGTAGCATCCATAAAGTCCATTTATTCAGAGTGCACAGGAAGAACTCGCTTGTTTTCACACAGCCAACCATGGTAAGAAGAGCAGGAGATAGATTACCTGGGGACAGGGATGTATCGGAGTTTCTTTGCTTGGAGATCAGTCACCTCTATGTAGCCAGCTGTCTGTGGTGGGGTAACTCCTGCAAAGAAATCACAACACAAGCCAAGTGTTAAAGGGGGGGAGATGCCAGAGTGGCCCCAAGGGTAGAACTCTGGCAACTGCTTGGCGAGGAACTGCTCATGACTAGACAGTGAAGGGCTCAGGGTAGCAGCAGAAAAAAGCCGTGAGGTCTCTGCAATTCTGGGATTAGCCTCCCAGCAAATTCCAGAGCTTGATAACTACTCTTCCTTAGCCAGCATGCCACCGTCACCCTCAAATTACCAGCTGCCCCACTGTGTGTAGGAGCACCATTTAGTTTTTTGGGCGGTATTCTGAAAGCAACAATGCTTTGAGTTGAGTGATGTAGAAGCTGAAGCAGAGAGGTAGTATAGCCATGTGACTTAGGGCAGTTTAGATGGAGAGCAAGCATACCAAAGGGAGCCCTTCTGGTCCTAAAACCTCTGTTCTCCCTACCGTCCCAGAGAGCTGCTATCTGAGCTGGCTCTAGTACAGCAGAGCTAGCTACTAACAGCTGTCTAACAGCCCCATTGAAAAAAGCCTTGGCCGTCAAGACATCCCAAAAGCACAGTGAAGCAAAACTCACCTGTATTAAACAACATATTTTTTTTTTAAAGATTTTTGTCTGCCAGTCTAACTACATGTCTAGCTTCAATATTCCTATCATTCATCATTTTTATTACAGTTTGGACTAGAACGAAATGTCCAGCATGTCCACACTCTGTCCATTGAGTATAGCTCACAAAACAACAACAACAAACAAACAAAAACAAGAAACAGCAGTTCTTGTTTATATCTGCAATTGAAGAATTTAAAAACAAACAAACCAAAACAAACAGGCTACCTAAAAAACTCATGTTGAAGGATTTTTCTGCAATGAGCTGTCTAAAGTCCTCAGTGTGCCTCTTCGCACTCAGCAGGGGTGTGCGGACACTCACTTTGCAGCGGACATGCTGACCTGCATGGCAGGGCATGCTTCAGGAGCTCACAGCGTGGAGAGCAAAGTTCTTCCCTTTGTCTTTTTCTTTTTGAGCCACTGTGGACCTCTGGGAACTGAGAAAAGATTCCACAGGTGGGGAGTGGGGGACAGTGCCAGAGCTGGGGCAAAAGACTCAAGAGGAAGGGAATTTGCGGGGCAGGGACAGGAGGGTCAAGGAAAAGGGGTAAGATGTACTCTGCCCACCCAGCGAGCAGCTGTTCCCAGGGGCCACTTGCACAAGCCGCACATGCTTATAGCAAGTCAGGCTGTCTTGTACTTCCCGGGAATAAAGCCTACCTTTGAAAAAGTTGTGCACTGTATATAAAATTTTTGACAGTGTCTGCTGCTAGCTGAAATGAGTTGAATTTACATCTGGTCCTCAAATATATAGTTATTGACCAAGTTTTTTGTTGTTGTTTTAGTTTTCCAAAAAGGACAAGTTGTTGAAGCTAGAGCTGCTTAGCTACCTAATCTAAACATGTTGGTCTGTCACTAAAAGCACACAGCATTAATGGCAGACCACTGTAAGAACAACATGTCTACTTGTTTTAAAATATTTTTCTACATCACTCTTTTTGTTCACTTTGTCATTAATTCCACAGGCAGAGGAGGAGAAAAATACAGCAGTGGCTGTGTCTTCTCTTCAATAAGGGGAAAGCAAGAATTCATGCTGATATTAAGACATTTCGTGCATCAGCAAAAGGACTCCACGGTTCCACAGGTACCTGGCAGTGTTGTGATAATAGTGCTAAGCACTTAAGAAGGATCAAGAGTAAAGTTTACTGATCTAAAAATAAACCAGAAGACAAAAATATTTACCAAAAGAGCCTTATGGTTATTCCTGAGTGGGATTCGTGGATGGATTGGATGGATTATGGAAGTGTATCTGCGGCCAGGTTTCTCTCCAGACTTAGCCTATCCATCCATTTTAAACGTGTGCGTACTTAAGGGTGGAGGCTCACTGTGTTTTCACTGTGGTTATGGCCCAGGTGGATTTCTAAGATAGGTACGAACTGTGTTTAGGGATTAGTCCACTAACCATTAAAGGGAAGTCATTGCTAGAGTGTTTATCCCTGAGTTCCCACGAACAGTGGAGGGTTTATATGCACAGGGCCAAGGTTAGGGCCAGAAATAAAAACAGTCCTGCAAAACAACCAGGAGAGTCTGCAAAGGCAAAAGAAGTTACTTTACGAAATTCACTCCTTTTGGGAATATTGGCAAGTAGCACTAAGGCCCTTCCATCTGGATTCACAGACTAAAAGTGATATGTGCTATAGTAAGAAGTTTGACTGAATGTTTTCCAGTAACCTTCTTTATATGTGTGTGTGTGTTCATGTGGGGGGGGTGCACAGGTGTGTGTGCATGCGTGAGCAGGTGCATGTGTGTGCAGGTATAAGTGGAGGTCATCAGCAACCTTGGGTGTTGCATCTCAGGAGCCCATCTACCGTGTCTTTTGAGAAATGGTCTCTTGCTGGCTAGGGTCTGTGAGGCTGACTGGCGACCGAGATCTGCTTTTATCTACTTCCCTTGTATGGGATCATGAGCATGTCCTACCATGTTTGGCTTTTCTATGTAGGTTGGGAAGTCGGAACTAGGTCACATGTTTGCACAAGTGCTTTATTGGCTGAGCCAGCCCCTCCAAGCTTTTAGTAGCCTCCTTTATGCTGCCAGAACAGCAACTTCAGTAATTTCCTCCTTCAGTACACCAACACTCTTGTCTGTGCACAAGAGGCAGAAACAGCATCTACACAACACCATGCTCTATGATGGCAAACAAGCGCAAACACGGAACGTGAACTTGCAAAGAAATGATGACTAAATTGTGGCACATGAAGCGGTGAAAATAAAGGGAACTCAGGCTGGCGATGAGTTTCTTCCCTCGACTGAGGGAACCTGCTAAGGCTCTTTCTTTTGAGTCTTGTCTAAATGGGTCCCAAATGGGCCCTGACTCGAGCTTCTGTGTTTTCTCTTATGTCATTTTGCAGAAAAACCAAAAATTAAGTCAAAAGGGACCATAAATCTAAATATACAACCCAAAGCTACAAAAATCCCAGAGGAAATAGGTCATCTGCCTTTCATTATAATAGGAGTAAATATATCCAGTATTTATCTAACACTGGACTTGTTTCCAGCATCTATAAAGAGCACATTAAATTCTGGACACTTATGAATGTGGTTGGGTGGTAGAAACAAAACAAAAATTAAAAGCATAATGAGGGCTGGCAAGTTGGCTCAGTGGGTAAAGACATTTCTTGCCAAGCCTGAAAATCTGAATTCAATTTCCAGACCCCATGTGTTGGAAGGGGAGAACAAGTTCCTGCAAGCTGTCCTCTGACCTCTTCATCAACAAGGGAAATGCATGCCCCCTCCACACACGAAACAAAAATGCAACAGAACTTAAAAGCCACAATGAGAATGACTATCCATCTATCACAAGAACGAATAACTGACAGCACCATGTCCTGGCAAGGATGTGGAAGAGCTGGAATGCTCACTTATTACTGAGAGAAATGCAAATGGATCTGGCCATTTCAGAAAATAGTTTAGCAGCTTTACTGTAATACACACACACACACACACACAAAACCAAAACCAACACAAACAAACACTAAGTAAAGCAAAAACTTTGGTTCACTGAAAAAAAATATGCGCAAATGTTAATAGAGGCCTTATTCATTACATTACTGTGTAAAAACTGGAAACAATCTAAATATCTATCAGTTTATGGATGGATACACAAATGGTAGCATACTCCCATGACAGTGGTAGATAGAATAGATAGATAGATAGATAGATAGATAGATAGATAGATAGATAGATAGATAGATAGATAGATAGATAGATAGATAGGTAGGTAGGTAGGTAGGTAGGTAGGTAGGTAGGTAGGTAGGTAGATAGGTAGATAGATAGAAAGAATAGATTACTACACTGCAATAAGGAGGCAGAGTATACTGGCAATGTATTGGCTAGTTTTTTGTTTTGTTTTGTTTTGTTTTTTCACTTAACACAGCTCGAGTCACCTTGGAAGAGGGAATCTCAACTGAGAAAATGCCTTTATCTATTGGGCTGTGAGAAATCCTCTGGGGCATTGTTTTGACATTCCTGACCAGATGGTCCTGAGTTGCATAAGGAAGCAGGCCGAGCAAGCCAGTAAGCAGCACTCCTTCATGGCCTCCTCTTCAGGTTTCTGCCTTGTATGTCTGCCTGTGCTTCCCTTCATGATGGCCTATGCGCTGAGACGTGAAACAAACTGTTTCCTCCCCTACTTGCTTTTGCTCATGTTTTACCACAGCAATGGAAAGCCAAACTAGGGCAGACAGCATCAATGATTCTTGAAGGCCTTATTAAGTGAACGAAGGCAGATTCAAAAGACTACGTTTATATGAATCCATTAGTGTAGTGTCCTGTTAAGGGAAAATTTTTAAGGACAGAAATTAGGTCAGTGGGGATTGGAGGTAGCTAGAGGGTTTGACTACTGACATGGAGGTTTGTGGGCCAGGAAGATTTTTCTTTACTAACTGTGACGATGGCTAAGCAACTGTTTGCATTCATCAGCTGTAGAAAACAATATAGTAAAAACTGTGAGCCTTATTGTCTTCAATCAGAACAAATGCAATTATTCAAACTATCACTCTGCTAAAGGCTTGGAGGGCAAAAATGAAAGAAGTAGTTCTGATGGGGCCATGCCAGCACTGAGGGGTGCCCAGGATGGGATGCTGAACACAGGACTGGGCGGGGGGAGAGGGAATCAGGGTGAGTCAATAGGATCTAATACAACAAGCATACTGAGCTATGTCAAAGAAACAAGATGGATGAAGGAGGGCTAGACTTGGGTGATGGGGAGGTGGGGGAGGGGCGGGGATCACGGTGAGTCAAGCGTTTCTGGGGAGATAGAAGAGCACCGTGCTGTAGTATAGAACACCTTATAGTTCCAGGAATGTCTACCAAGTTCCCATACTTTTCACTTGGGGCCCTCTCCTGTCACGATTCCTTCATTTCATTAGCTCCCACACATCTTTCAGGAGTCACTTAGCTGTCACGCTGGGCCACAAGCTGCTCCTGGGTTTATTTGTCACCGTGGGAGTACTCCTACCATAGCACGTGCTGGGATGCACTGCAGTACCCCTCCTCCACTCGGCTGCCTCTCCACCATGCAAACCATGTTAAGGAAATGTTGATTACTTTCCATGAGCTCCAGTTTAGTAAGAACAAATGCTAAGCATGAGCAGGACTTTCAAACTCAGTAACAGTTATACTGCATTTAGCGTTATATACATAAAGGCCACATTGATACAAACAAATTGAGTACAGGATAACAATATTACCATATGCAAATGATGGTTCTTCTAATGGCCTGCTGAATGCTAGTGTGATCTGTAGAATTGGGCCTAGCAGACCTTGGCACACATCTGCACTCTTCAGGCCCCTGCTGGGTGATCCTAGATTAGTTACTTTTTCTCCTATACCCAAGTGTCAACACGAGTTAAGTGAAGAACAAACCACTACTAAGGTGGTGAAGATGACTGGACAGACACAAGAAACGATCAGTGCCGCACTTCTTACATGGTCCTCAATGTGAGTGACTTGGAGGGCACAGTCTGCATACTGAGTCTCTGCACACAAGCTCTCAGAAGCTGAGCTCTATGTAAGTCATGGTACAGAAAGACTGCGCTATGGGCAAAGGTGAACTTCAGCTGCAGAGCCCACAGGTGGCAGCCACGTGGAGAAGCCCACAAACTCTCAACATGCAGAGGTGGTTTTAGCTACTTTAGCTGCCAGATTGGTTTGTACATGAGGATAAGCTAAACATCTCCCTACAAAAGCGAGCTACCTTTGAACATGTTGGCAAGCTGAAACGGCTGCCCACCTTTTGGGTAGATGTCTTTTAGAGGAACTTCTCCTGGAGGCAGAATCCTGACCACCTGGTTAGTGTGTGTGAGAGTCACACAGTTGCTGTGCCTTGGGGTAACACTTGTCTGCTTCCCGCCATAGATTCCTCTGTTGATGACACTCGGTTTTCCCAAAGACGAAGACCTCTTCCATGAATAAACCTCACTGGGTGACTGAAAAAAATTAGAAGAAAAAGGAGAAACAGAGCTAAAACTGCATCTATTATATTCATCACAACACTTATTATTCTCTTTTAAGCTAGTGCTGGTAAATTATGCAAATTATGATTTATAGGTATGAAATTAAGATATTCCCTATTTTTTTTTCAAGACAGGGTTTCTCTGTGTAATAGCCCTCACTGTCCTGGACTCCCTTTGTAGACGAGGCTGGCCTCGAACTCACAGAGATCTGCTTGACTCTGCCTCCTGAGTGCTGGGATTAAAGGCGTGTGCCATCACCGCCTGGTTTCCCTAATCTTTTTAAATATGGCACAGGGAATGTGTATTTTACCAGTAACTGCAACTGTCTATGCAAGTACAAAATACTTAAGCCATTTTAAAATTATAAT
Organism: Pachyuromys duprasi; assembly: GCA_028658305.1. Lineage (NCBI taxonomy): Eukaryota > Metazoa > Chordata > Mammalia > Rodentia > Muridae > Pachyuromys > Pachyuromys duprasi. The sequence continues at coordinate 27,060,507 of CM053745.1, read as the reverse complement.
TGATAGGAAATGTAGCAATATAGTTATTTTAAAAAAATAACTATACTGCAGGTAAAGGCAGCTGCTGCCAAGCCTGATGACCTGAGTTTGATCTCTGGAACTCTCAGGGTGTAAGAACTGAGTCTTGCAAGTTGTCCTATGATGTCCATGTGCCACAAGGTCCACAGTGCACACACACACAGGCTAGAGTGCACACATTCGCATGCACGAACACTATAAATGTAATTTAAAAGCTAAAGTCATAGTACTAAGATCTATGCCTCTACTATTTGCATAAAGAAGTATGTTTAGACTTTTGAAGCCCCTGGAGTGTCCTTCCTTGTCCAGATTTAGCTCTTCTGGGATTTTGTGGGGGTTTTCTCCTCATTGCTTTACTTATATGTTTTTCTTTATGCATTTATTCTTTCCAAGATTATAAACTATCGTTGGCCTCTGTTTTCTCTAAAGGTTTTAAGGTATTATCTTTGCACTGAAGTCTAGAACTCATAAAGAATTTACTGTCACTCACATGTGTGGGGAAAGGAATCATGTTTAACCTTTTCTCATATGGACTACTTACTGTCCACACACCATTGCCCACTGACTTGCCACCATGAAACACAGTCCAACATATGCACCTGTTTTTGGACACTGCAGTGTACTGTACTCTGTGTTTTATATCCCGGGCCAACACATACTCTCAGCCTTGGTTAATTGCCTTCTACACTCATGCTTCACTATTTGTTCTTGTACTCCATGAGACTACAAGGGATGCACTGGCTCTGTACTCAGTACTAAGTACCGAGTGCTCCCTACTCATTGTTGTCAGTATTTCTAATCTAATGGCTATGGAGAAGCCTCTCTTCATGTTTTCAAGTTTCTTACTAATCCATAATGACTCTGGAAATCTTTCATAAACTTACTTTCTATCTCTATATCCTCTTTGACCTAGTATATTTCATGATTTTTGCCCCTTTTCCACATTTACCAGTAGTTTTATTTTTAAATCTACAAAAATATACTGAAACTACAACATAAACACATAAAATTCCAACCCAACGTCTATAGGCTTAGTCTTCACAGTTTCTGCAATTCCCTTTCCTGATGGACAGAAATCTATTCTTTGTCCTTAATACATCAGTCAACTATACAGTTCACTAATCTAACAATATTTAATTTCTTCCTCAAGTCCAGAGTATGTGGCTAGTCTCCCACCTCCACCAGTAAGCTTACCTCTGAGGCCAAGGCCCTGCTCTTCTTCCTTGGGGGGCAGCAGCCCACAGGAGAATACACATATCCATGGGTACCTCCTGTCCTCACCTATACTCATATTTTACTTTCTAGCCTTTTTCACGATAGCACTGTACTGGATTTTAACACTGATATCTTTAAGCAGAGAAAAGTGGTGAGGTCAGTGTTTAGACAGTTCCAGCTCCACAGAAAAGCTCTGCTGCTTTTCTACTCATGCAGTGAGCATAGCAGAAAGCTTATCAACTTGTCTCCATTATTCTATCAAGGCTGCTGCAGACACACATTGCAGCAGCACACTGAAGTTTGAATTAATAACGTGGGAGCAAAAGCTTTTTACTTGACAATTAGTAAAGCATATGGCAAACTCCTAAGCTACATACTATCTGCTTAGTTTTGCATTTCAAATGCCTTATATCCCTAGGTACTCTTCTTTTGTTAATTAAACTAAAACTTTGAAGCATGTGAGATTGGTGCATCAAGGAGAACCGATATCTATCTCTCTTTAACTGATTCTATCAGTTCAACTTGGAGCCACAAAGGGAATTATTTAAATTAAATGTTTACTCACAACGCAAAGCCACATTTTAGACTATCATATTGCAGCTTGTCCTGGAATATTCTTTCCTTTTCATGCCCTACATCTACACCAGGGGAAGATGGGGCCTACTTTTATTTAAAGACAACTAAAAATCAATATAAACAGAAATTCTAGAAGACACAGTACTTTGATCAGCTTCAACTTGTTCCTCTTGTCAGAGTTCATGAGCACATATAAAGATGGTGTGATAAGAAAGTCACTATGTTAAGTAAGCACTGTGTCACGTGAACTCCCAGATGTGGACAATAACCATTTCCCTTACTAGATTATATCACATCACACTTTAAATGCTATTTTTAAAGTAATGAAGCTATATAAGTAGAACATGGTTTTGGTGACTGACTTCAAATGTAGACTTGACTGAAACTGTTTACCAGAACATTACTTTCAGTTACCCTTCAGATGGGCTGAAATACACTAGGCTTCACTGAGAAGAAATGTTCATACAAGGAATTTCAGAAGCTGGTGTTTACCATGAGATCTGGGAAGCCAACAACTATGGTAGCATGGTTTTTTTCATCTGAGAGAATACGATTAGGAGAGGCAATCTTCTGGCCCAAAGCAGAAGTCAGGCTTTCAGATGACAGCTGGTCACTTGAAACTTTGTGAGGTATGCAGAACTCTGCTTCTGAAAAACGTCAGATACACTTTAGACATGATATAATCCTAATACACTCCAGAAATTATTATCATAGTTATTCTTTTTTCCAATATTTCATTCTCAACAGCTCAAAGACTAATGGACAAGGTTTAAAAAAATACTTTAAACTACACCTGCCAGCTTTTGTCCAAGAAAATGGTTTTAATCATCAGAGCATCTTCCCAAAGTGATTCTAAACATTTTTGTAACCCAACACTTGCCAGCAGGAGCTACCCTCCTGCATCCAGAGCTCCCTGTGCTGAGGCTATGACACTGACCCACCCCAGGCTTGGCAGACTGTGATGAATGGGAAGATGGCAGCTCATAGGGGGAAATATGCTACCCCAGGCTAGACATGGGACCTAACTACAGTAAGTAGAAAACAAAACGAAACAAAATAATTCAGCAGTTACACAGAGTGTGGTTCCTGATGGAGGTTTGGAAGTGGAAAGGTCTGATTTCCTACTTCTGGCATGGTGTCTAAGTGGTTTCATTTGGTATTAGCTACCACACAGATGGATGCTCCTGCCCTGTCAGTTTGGAGGGCTGTGTATCTGTCTGATCTCTCTCAGCATGCACCCCCACAGCACAGGCAATACAGCATCTACCTTGTGTAACCCCAAATCCTGTGCTAGGCAGCTCTTCTTGCAACTTATACAACTGGCAAGCCCCAGTGTCTTCGGTTTGTGCAGGCTTAGTCAGGATGTACTTCCTGTGAACAGACGAGACGCCTAACTCAATTAAATCTAATTTATGTTGAAAGTTTTCTTTTTCTAACAATCATTACGAGAGACTGAGGAAAATTAGATTTTTTTTCTCTCAAAGCCTTAAAAAAAAGGCATGAGCGTAATTTGTATCTTATATATTTCAACCAAAATTATCAAAAATCTTTTCAACAATACTGTAAAGAGGAATACCAAATGCTAACATAATCAATACACATTTTTTTTAAAAATCACATTTCCTAGTCCAGACACGCCCAGCTGTGATGAGGCACAGCCTTACTACCATGGAACATCCTCTGTTTTGGTTCTTGTGGTGTTTTTTAAAACAGGGTATTGGTAACATTATTAGGTCTGGCTGACCATGAACCCCTTATTTTCCTGCCTCCATATCCTGAGAACTAGGACTTCAGGTATGCAATGACATGCCCAGAAACAGAGCTCCCTCTGGATATGATCAGGTGGCAAATAGGGGTATGACCTTGGATTTGTGACCAGCTGAGAAACAGAAGTGCCTGTGTAATTACTGGATTAAGATTTCTAAAACATAGATCTATCAGTACCAGAAACTGTTTTCTGGAAGCCACTTTGCTTATCAGCAGAAAGAGACTACACTTGGCTAGTGAATGTAGCACATAAAAGAAGAACGTGAAATTTACCACGCAGCCTTTATAAGGCAGGTGCCGAATACTACCTTCCATAGGAAGTGTGTAGCCCAAGAAGCAGGCGGCACCATAACTATACCCAGTAAGTACAGGAGATGAAAAGAAGGCATGCCCAAGGGTGTAGGTCCTATGACAAAATGGCAACATCTCCAGGATGGTGGTTTCACTTCTCAGAAGAGAGGATGAACTAAAAGTGAGATTCTGGCAAGAACAGACTGAACGCTCAAGGTGTTACTCTGAAAACCCCAAACACAAGTGTGTCATTCATAAAAGCCATCTTTTTTATTGTTAACTTCCGTGTCACACTGACAAGAAACACAGAATATGCTTTAACTTTTCCCTCACTGTGTTCTTCTACCCTCACTTAGAGAGGCTGACAAACAAAGAAACCTAAAAGATAAGGAAGACCAGCAGTAACTGAGGCTGGTCTTCGGCATACTGCATGAGATAGTGCACAGGATAGGTGTACCCACTGATTTGTTCTATTCTCCACGAGAAGCCATCTGTCCTCTGCTACAAGGAAAACACTGTTGAGGCTGATGGGAAGTGAGATGGTGTGAGTTAGTCCTTCTAAGACATCCAGGACAGTCAAACTATTCCTGAAAAAGAAGAAAATTATATCTGAGAGGAAATGATGAAGATAATGGCTAAGCAGTTGTGGTGTAATCCTGTTAAGATATAATACACAACCCTAAGATGAACATATTTTAGACTAAGCAATAATAAAAGTACATGCTAGCTTAGAAAACCAATGTACAAAATTCTCAATATGTATGAGGTAGGCATGAGACAAACAGCAAGGGACACCTGCTTTGTAGCAGAGGCTGTTACATAATCACAATATCATTTCTTATACCTGTTTCTCTGCACTTTATGATTTCCAAAAAGTTATTTTCAGAATAAGATATCATTATTGGTTTGTTACATTTATACTAAACAAGTATAATTACAGCAAGTAACAGAATGAACAAAATTAGAATCCCATTTTAAAATCTTCTACAGTAAATCTCTTATAGCTTACCCTGTTTCTTTGTAGAATACTACCCAGTTTTTGTGTGAAAATTCTTTACACATTCTGTAAGTTTCCTAAAGGAAAAAAATAAAACAAACACATCAGTGATCTCTTATGTAACCCATGCAACTCGCAGAAAAGGCATTTATCCATGCCAAGACTTTCAGGAGATGGTAGATTAAACTATATTTTAAAATATACCATGCTATATATGGAAGCTCTTAGGCAATTTTGGGGTTTTGATCTGAGTATGGAGGCTTGGACTCAGGGCCTTGTGCTTGGTAGGCAAACAGTCTATCACTAAGCTACTAAAACCTCTTTAGAATAATTTTTAAATAATGCCAAACGAGGCTGGAGAGACGGCTAGCAGTAAGCACACCTGCACTCTTGCAGAGGGCTTGGTACAGTTTCCACCGCCTACATATTTGTTCACAACTGTCTACACCTCCAGTCCCTGGGGCTCTCACACCCTCTTCTGGCCTCTGCACCAGGCACTCACATGGGACAGGCATGTATGCAGGCAAAACACCCAACATATAAAAATCTTTCAAAAAGTGCCAAATACTGATTAAAAATAAATATGCTAATTATTGGTTAATTGTGGACTTTATATCATCATATAAGTATACAGGAAATACTTTGTTTCTTAGCTCTTAATTTAATTATGACACTTAAAAATACTTCTTCAGTCTTTTATGAACTATGTATGCTTATTTGCAAAGCTCTGGATAAGCTTTACTTTATATCTAAATGGCAGAAAAATATTTCCTTGAGTTAGTCTACATGGTTTAATTAGTTAATAAATTGAAACATTTATCTGATAGAGGCAAATCAGTTGCTGCACTTAAAGATTTTAACATATAAATCCAAAATGTAACTATGTAATTAGAAAATAATGAATCTTCAAGTTAATATGCTGGATACTAAAGGGACCTCCTGATATTTAACTGTACATCTAGCTATATAGACATAACATGTTAAAATCTAAAATTGCTTAATAACTTTTGTGCCTTCTAGTTTTTGTTGTTGTTTGGCGCTGGAAAGAATTCTCAGGCATCCATCTTTGCAGTTGGGAAAATGCCCAGCAGTCAATTTGCCAGGCAAATTTGTTATTCCTTACACCTTCCTCCTTGTTCCACCAGGAAGATTTCTTAGTTGTAAACTCTTCTATAGGAAGGATGAGGCGGCGAATGGCACGGGCAGTGGTGTCTAACAAGAGGGTGGTGTTACTCTGGAAATAAAGAAAACAGTGTGAGAGCCAGACATGGTCCACTCCCCATCCCCTCCCATAAAGAGCACAGCGCCTAGGAACCTAAGAACGAAGGTTACTGTGATACACTAAAGGGAAGACAATGATGCTGAAATGTGAGGCATCACGAGGCCACTCAGTGACCTTAATACACAGTATAAAATTTTGGTTAATTTACCAAAGATTTTCTAACTTGGTAATGATGTCATCTTCTCTTTGAAGACTGTCCTAAAATCAAAGGTAGCTGCTCTACAGTTCTGTTTATTTCATAGTCAGAAGGGAGTTAAGATTGCACTTGAGGCTGGAGAGATGGCTCAGCGTTAGAACCCTGGCTGCTCTCTCAGGACCTGGGTTTGATTTCCAGCACTCACTCCATGGTGCACACGGCCTGCAGCTCCGGTTACAGGGGGACCCGCACCTGGCCTCCATAAGTACCAGGCATACACACACAGCACACACACCTACAGGCAGGAGTGCCTGTGCACACACGTGTGTACACACACATACACACACACTATTTTAAAACCAAACCACCATCACCACCAAAAACAACAGCATACCTCCCCCAGCTTTGATTAATATTGGCTTGGCCTGAAATTCTTTTCTGTGGTGAAGCCAAGGATGTGCATTATCTGAGTGGAGAACCCTAGTAAGAACTCAGGTTGTAGGGAGTGGCACTGTAGAGCTACGTCTCTGCCCCTGCCACCCACGAACTTCCACTATTGTTATTACAATAACATGCAAGCAGGGTTTCTGTAGCATCACTAAGAGCTGGGCAACAGAGGGACCAGCAGTCAGGGAGCTCCCTGGTGGACAGGGAAAAGAGGTTCTAAGAAGACTCATGCACTTTCCACTTAAACATTTAAGATGCCCAACTTCTGGGTTCTTCTCCCTCTCTATGGCAAAGCCTTGGTGGGCTTTTTTCTCCCCTCTGAAGGGAACTATTAGGAGTGAGGAACTTGCAAATCTCGCACTGGAGGCCCCTATGGTAGAACCTATAAGATTACATATTTTTCTTTGTATTATCCAATTTTACCTCTGATCACCCAAGCAGTCACTTCTGAAGGAGAGCGGGAGCTCATCCCGCACATACTCAATCCCCTACACATCTAAGTAGACTTGGACACGTCCTCAGGACGCCTCCCCCCTGGGAGCAGGCCCTGTCCTTTTACATGCTTTGCTCTGTGTGCATGCGCACGCACACGCGTGCATGCCTTAGCTTTCAATAAAACTTGCCCGAATGCTGAGATCCTGCTTTTCTTACTCTTTACTCTAAATTAGAGGTGGGGGGATTCATGGAACTCATCCTAATGGCATCACAATGAAGTAACAATCTCTCAATATTTTTTTTTTCACGAAAAGAAATGAACCCTAAGTATTGAACTTATGAACTGGAACACATAATTAAAATTTAAAATTGAGAAAGCTAGAAAGGATTAAATATTTTCAAGAACTGCAAAAAGCTGTTTTTTCTAGTTAAAATATAAAAACAAGCCACTGAGTAAAAAGGACATCTACAAGTTAAGCCTCACAGTTTCAGAACAGTACAGTTTCCTTGTTTTAGTTATGGTCTAGCTGTCCTCGTCCCGGAAAGTTCTTAGAAAAAGGTACAAAGCACTCAACGGCAACAGACACCTTAAAAGATGCAGAAACAATGAAATGTGGTATGTTTGCTCCATTACTCCACTGTATTAATTAGACAGTTCATATTTAAAGCAAAGGAGAATACAATCATGATTTAGTCATGGCTTCTGTCCCCTACAGTGCAATCTAGTCAGAAAAATTTTAAAAAATAGAAAAATGTATTTAGATAATTTAATTAAAGCACCCCAGAGATAAAGCAAAAATTTCACCTCAGAGCTTACTATACACCATGTAGTCTTATTTGTAGCGATATTATTCTTTAGTAAACACTCTAACTTCTTCACAAATAACACCAGTGAATAAAACTTCCTGAAAAGAAGCTGTGTCTGGCTGTGAACACAAACCTCCTGGAAGGAGTCTGTGCCTGCAGACTTATGGAGTGATTGGAATTGTGGACAGATTGTAATTTTGCAGGTTCAGAGGCTAACTACTGTATCTTGGGCTAGTTTTAGCTTCTGGAACAGCCATTCCTTGCCCCATTCTGTCTCTAGACTAACATCTCATAACAATAAATAAAAATCTCTTAGAAGCTATGAACTTAGCAGAACACTAGCTTCCATCATCCAAGAGCTACAAGCATCATCAGGTAGCATCTTGCTGTACCTGTTTCCCTGGTGCACCCACCAATGCTTTTCAAACATGTCTTGAATCATAACTTTCTTTGTTTTGTAAAACTATAAAAACATCATGAAACTGCATCCATGTTGGAACATGGAATCTTGGGAAACCTAAATCTGTGTTCCCAAATCATAGTCACCCATAATGCCTCCAGAATAAACTCTCTTAATTTCTTTAAGATGGGAGCTGTAGTTTTACCTTGACATAGCCTAAAATCACATCATTTTCCGATTCTGTGTTAAGAATATATGTTCGGTATCTTCTTTAGAGAAACATCTAGAACAAGAAGTTTTGTTTACCGGATTTGAATGTTTTGAAGATGGTGGTGAGAGCAAAGAGCTTTTCCTTCTGTAAAAGTGAAAACAACGGCTGAGGAGACAGGTCTGTGGGAAAAGTGCTTGGTCAACACGCACAAGAAGCTAGAGTCTGGATTCACCAGGCAATCTAGTCAGCTAGACCTGATGAACCTGTTTGGATCAAGTGAGAGACCCTGCCTCAATATAAATACATACAACTGCAATAAATCCTCAACTCCTAAGTAATCTGTGATTAAAGGAAATCGTAAGATAGTGTTCTCCCCTAAAAAATGAAGAATAAACAGATGATTACACAGAGAATTCAGTGTAGTTCCCATTTATCTTCTTTTTCTAGCTTCTAAAACATGTGTCCTCCTAACTGGGCATACGTGACCTGAGCAGCATTCCACTAAGCCTCGCGCACACGCACACACGCACAGGGTCCATGGCCTGAGCACACCACCCCATGGGCTGAGACTGGGTTCTCCTGACCCTTGGCAGCGGGAGGGAGCTCTGTGGCTCCATCCTTTTAGATGTTAATGGGTTCCTTCTGTAAATGACTAATGATATATTCTGCCTGTGCTTAAAAATAGAATCTCACGTCACACATGAATACAAGAAACTGTGGCTTTGGCACTGCTTGGGGTGGGGGCAGGGTGGAGAAGCAACCGAGCCATTTTATTATGTTTGTATCTGACTGGGAGAAGAGTAACCTCTGGATGACCTCTACACCCCAAGTCTGAAACACTAAACGCTGTGCAGATGTAATAAATAAGCCCATGAGAACAAGGGGCTGGGGGGGGGGTTGCTTTATTTTTAGTTTTCCTGTCCTCACTTAAGATTTTATTTTAGCAAGGAATTTTTGAACAACTTTCCAACTAACCAGGAGGATACATCTACCACAAAACTTTATTTTAAAATGATAAGGGACAGATTTATTTGTGGCTGCACTCTGTCCCTTTCAACTTTGTCTTCAGTTCTACCAGAACCAGGAAGAAGGAAGAAAGGGCAGCCCACATGTTTATACCGCTTGCTAAACTGCAGAGCTTTGCAGTACTGGTTCTGAATCCACAGGTCTCTCACCCTGACTACCCCAGCCTTTTTCTTTTCTTTTTTTCTTTTATAAGACAGGTTTTCCTGTGTAGCCCTGGCTGGCTGTCCTGGAACTCGCTCTGTAGACTAGGCTGTCCTCAAACTCAGAGATCCGCCTGCCCTTGCCTCCAGCATGCTGGAATTAAAGGCATGTGTCACCATTGGCCGGCCGGCCTGACTGCACCATCCTGTGAAAGAGTCAGCTGGAATAACCTCTGTGAAGAGAGAAGAGGGCCGCTGGAGAAAGCATGTGGATACTGTGACTGTCTGCTCAGGAGGCGGAAGTCAGGTGGGGTCTGAGAACGCCTAGCCCAGAGGCACAGGGATGAAGCTCAGCTCTACAATGAAGACCTCATTTCCTCGGTGAAAGTCATTGTCACTGAACAGAGAATTAGTCTACAATGTTGCCAAACAATTGTCTCTTTTGAGAAATAAAACATGTGCTGAGTATCCAAAAACTCTAATAGTTTTTCAGAATTTGTATGTGTAAATTTCTGTTAATGTGACAAGCTGAAAATCTGGTGGGACTGTTTGAATAAATACTTCTAATTTTGAGTCTCACCCAAGTTTGATTAGCTTATTAAATTCAAATCCACCCTGACAGGTGATTTTTATGATGGATTCTTCAGGTTGTGAATACAAATAAACGGCAGCATTGATATTTTATAGGAAATCTACAAATCTAAGTGCCTCATTCCAATTTGCTGGAAAGAAACTTGTATCAAGAATATCTGGTTTGGGATGAACTGTGCTTCCTGTAGACAGCAGTGGAACCAAAGCCTGGACACTAAGTGAGACAAAAACAACAGGACTTAGAATTGTTTTGGGAAGGGCTCGTGTTGACATCTTCAGTGGACTATGGGCTTGTTATTTAATGTTCCTCTTCATTACATATACTATAGAAGAACTGTTTCCACATGTATACATGGCACATGAATGTGTGTAAGTGTTCGTTTGTATATGTGCACATGTATGTGTGAAGGTAAGGATGCGTGTGTGAGGGTGGGGGAGGTTGATGTTGGATGTTCTCTTCTATTTCTCTCCACCTTATTTTTTGAGGTAGAGTCTATCACTGACATCAAGCTCATCAATCTGACTAACTACACTGGCTGGCCAGGAAGCCTCAGTGATGCTTTCATATCATCATCAGTGCTGGGATTACAGACATGCACAGTTCTATAACTCAGGTTATTTTGTTTCTTTGTTTGTTCTTAGGCAGGGTCTTACTATGTAGCTTGGGCTGTCCTGGAACTCTTTATGTAGACCAGGGTGGTCTCAAACTCAGAGATGCACTTGCCTCTGCCCCTGGAATGCTGGGATTAAAGGTGTGTGCCACTATGCATTCACACATACACAACAAACACTTCACTGACTGAGCCATCTTTCCAGCCCTAGATGCAAAGTTTCTTTGGAGAAGGTTCTTTAAGCACAGTTACTCACATTGAATTTTGTTAACATTTCTGTTCTAAATTCTTTTTAAAGTTTCATTCATTCAGTGTGTGCACATTGGGCATGTATGCACACACATGTGGTGTGCTACAACATGTGTGTATGGAAGTCAGAGAGAGGACAATCTGTAGGAACTGTTTCTCCCTTCCCACTATGTGGGTCCTAAGGATCAGGCTCAGGTCATCAAGCGTGGCAGCAAGAATCTTTATCCACTGAGCCGTCTTGTTAGCCATGTTATGAATTATTTTGACTTTTCAGCTTCTAATACTCTTTTCTCCAAACAGTAGCAGTGAGGGCTAAAGCAAAGTGCTTGTCTACTGTGCCGAAGGCACTGGCCATAAGGAGACTTGTAAGTGTAGTGAATGAGTGGGTGAAGTTTAATTCTGCTAGGGTTGATCCAATTTGGTTGGGTATCAGTCCTATTATATGTTTACTGGCAAGAATAAACTCTCAAAGTCTGGTTTTCTTCAACGCAAATACAGTGAACAGAAACTCACTGGGCAGCCTGAAGAATATGTAAGATGGCAGGTACGTTGGCTCCTCCTCTGGATGGCATGAACACTTGCCTTACAGGATGCCTCACTGTCTTCTAGTCCCCTGCTTCACCAGCCAACTGTCTCCGTTCCTGCTGGTGAGACATTCTCATCTCTACAATATCTTAGTATTTCAGTCTCCCAGGGTTCAGCACTTGGACTTTTATCTACATACATTTGGTTCCTTGGTGGCCTTGTCTAGGCTTTTGACTTTAAATAACATGCCAATATGCCAATGGCCTGCAAGTTCAGATTTCCTGTCCTCACCCCTTCACTGAACTCTATGCTCATTTCTACCTGGTTGCTTAATTCATACTTCAAGTTTAGTGCAGTATTTTCCGAGGTTCCCTTCCTCATCTTAGTTGATGGGAACTCTATCCAGATTGCTAACCACCTAAATTTTGGCATTGCCTGCTGTAACTTCCTTTTACCCCATATGTCTGCTCTGTTAGGACGTCCTTCAGCCTTTTCTTTCAAAATTCATCTAGGGTCTATGATCACTTGTGACTTTCACCATATTTCAAGTCACCAGCATCTTTTGGATGGCCCAATGCAAGAAGCTCTTAACTGGCTCTTTCATTCTGCCCCATCACTCACAGATAACACGGAGCAACCAAAGAAGTCCCTTTCTACCATGGCAGACCACACCGCTGCTCACCCTCTCCAATGCCTTCCCTTTATTCTTAGGGCCCAGAACCTTCCATTGCCTATAAGGCTCTAAGCAATCTGCTACCCGCTGACTCCTCTGCTCCCACTCAGTGGATGAATAACCTCTCTACTTCACCTCTTCTAACTCTCACCCTCACTCAGTCTTTAAAAGGGAGGAGGTAGCTGTTTGTGGTGTCATGCACCTATAATCCCAGCACTTGAGGAGGCAGAGGCAGGTGGATCTCTGTGAGTTAAGAGGCCAGTCTCGTCTACAAAGCAAGTCCAGGATGGCCAAGGCGGCGGCAGCAGCAGCAACAACAACCAACAACAAAGGAAGAGGGAATGATCTAGCCTCTGGACTCAGAACTCATCATTCCCTTTGCCTACTCTCTTCTTCCAGGTTTCTATGCTCTGTCTACCTCCATCAGCCAGTAAGGCCATTCACTCTGCCTTATTTTAAACTTCATTCTCTTTCTCTTGCTTCTTGCCCTCTAAGCGAAGATATAATTTAATTAGTGATTTATTTTTCTTATTGTCTATCCTGGACCAGACTATAAACTGAGAATAAAAGTATCTGTTGTTTCTTTTTAGAAAAGATTCATTTATTGCTTTTATGTGCATGTGTGTGCACTTGAACGAGTTTACGTGCATAATGCTCAAGCGTGTAGAGGTCAGGAGAGGACAATGGATCCCCTGGAACAAGAGTTACAGGCAGCTGGAAAACTGGATCCTCTGCAAGAGTATAAAGTGCTCTTAGCCGTGAAGCCATCTTTGGTGTTTCTTGCGGTATTCCCAGAAGTTGGCATGGGAGTTGTAAAATGAATACTATGCCTCGCACAGCACCTGGCAGATGTTAGGTACAAAGTAGGCACACAAAAACAGACCACTTTCTGTTGGTATAGTGCAGCTTAATTTGAGCTTTAGACTTTCCACTAATTGAAGCAGAACTCATCTTTTTATCTTTGTCCTCTGTTTGGAATTACTTTCAGCCTGAAAGCTAGGCAACTGTACTTCTCATTAAGGAGAGCTTAATTTACTAACCCGTAAACACGATGGCTAGACCTTGAATATTACTAGACACACAATGATCCCAGGGCATTCCATCCAGTGGATTTCTGTGGCTATCTCTGAAGAATGTCACATAGATCTCAGATAAAATGTTCCCCTCAAAGGAGATAACTTGCCTCTTTTAAGTTCCATTACCCTCCTGACCTACTTCATCTCCAACACACTCTCTGATCTCACCCTGCTTCTACAAACCTGGAAGTGCTGTATTGTGTTGTTTACTACTTTTCTGTCTATCTCTTTTAAGAGACTGACAGTTTCTAAACTGTCAATGGTGGTAAGGTGGGAAACTGACCTGTTTTCAGTCTTGCATGTTAAGAAGACAGTAGCCAACCTTTGTGATATTGGTACAGTATGACCCTTGGCCTTTGCAAGGCTCTGTCCTGGATCTTCATGAAAACATAGGTTTTCAATCATAGCGGACATCACTTTTGACTTTTCCTTTATAGCGTTTACTCTTTCCACAGTACCCTGTGAATACCTAGTGTGCCTTACCTGCTCCTCATGCAGAACAACTTGACCCTTGAGTGGACTTCCCAGTGGTGCTACTGTCAGAAATGGATGCCAGGCTCCACTGGCCGTTCTTGGGAAGATATCAAAGAAGTCCATGGAGAAGCCATTTTTCCCAGTCATATTCATAAAGTACAAGGAAATGGGATTGCATGCAGCTACGTATAGCGTATGTTCCCCATTTTCTGAAATGACAAAAATATATTCTTTGTACATTTTGTGAACATTTTTCTGTTTGGCTAAGGGTTCCAGCACAACTGAATCTTGAGCCTGAGCTCAGGACAGAAGCTCAGCACATGGTTTTTAGGTTTGTCAGACTGAAAAACTCTGCTTCTAGCCTAAATGTAGATAGAGTGACACTCACGTATGTAGCAAAGATGAACCTATGTGGGCTCCCAAAGAATTCCACAATGTCTCATGATAACCCCATTAGATATTTGACAATCTGTGATGTCAGGAAAAAATTCACTGTATGGTAGCAAAGTGTTCTGTGATGCAGTGTTTTCCTTTATCATGCCATTGTTCTTTCAGGAGCACTTTGTCAACATCTTCTCTCTGCTAAGTTTTCCTCTTTTCAATAGTTATTAGGTTATAGGATTTTCTTGCTATAAATAAGAAATTTGATTATTTTTTTAAAAAAATCTGAGTTCTGTGCATCTCCCCTTCCCCAGATATGGTTATTAAGATTTAACTTACGGCAACGAACATGCTAAGCAAGAATTCTACCATTAACCAAAACCTCACAGCCTAGCACTATGGATTTTAGCTTCCAAACTGATGTTCAGGTCTGAAAATTTCTTCTGCAATCTCTCTTAAATCTAGGCACTTGCCCACATCCAGCTTCTGAAGTATAGAGCCATGCTTCTGTCTACTCCATTCACCTGCAGAGCTAATGAAAATGCACACGCTCACTCAGTGGCACTCCAGTGGGCTGCCACAGTCTGTGCTCTTGGCAGGTTCCAAAGGATGCCAGGGCTGCTGGTTTGAGCGCCCCTTCCCCTAAGTTAACAGGGCCACAGTCCTTGGTGCACCGTGAGGCAGGAGTGCAAGCTGGTTTTGCTTGATGAGTGCTTTAAGCATTGCCTGACTATCAGTTATTCATTTTACAACAATCATATTTCCTTAACCTCAAATTGAGATAAAAAGGAAGACAGTGAGATATATTGAAGTTTGGGAGAATCCAAGAAAATCTGGATTACATATGTGTATAAGTCATATCTAAAATATTTATACAAATATGCCCAAAATATCAGATATATACTACATAGATACACACAATAAATAGTGGATAAAAAGATATCTTTAATTTAAACAAATAAGCTAATATCAATAAAGAACATAGACACCAGGCAGGGCATGGGGACACATGCCTTTAATCTCAGCACTTGCATTTGAGCTTGAGGCCAGCCTGGCCTACATAACAAATACCAGTCTAACCAGGACAACATAGTAAGATTCTGTCTAAAAGAAGAGGATAAATAGAAAGAAGAGGAGGAGGAAGAGAAGGAGGAGGGAGAGGGATGAAGAAGATGTATTTTGTTATTATTACTAATAATTCTTTTGAGATAGGGTCTCAGGATATGATGCTGGCCATCCTGGAACTCACTATGAAGACTAAGCCAGTCTTGAACTCACAGAGATCCACCTGCCTTGGTCTCATGAATGCTGGGATTAAAGATGTGTGTGACCGTATCTGGCCTGTTCAAGAGATGACATCAACCCTGCTGTAGTGGCTCCAGACACCGGACAGAAGAGCAGAATTCTCTGTTTAGCTCTGTACCCCATTTTTTAAATTGGATTACTTGGTTTGTTGCTGATTAACTTCTTGAGTTCTTTATATATTCTGGAGTATATGCTCACATATAAGTGGATATTAGACATATAATATAGGATAATCATACTAAAATCTGTATACCTAAAGAAGCTAAGCAAGAGAGACCCTGGGTAAGATGATCAATTCTCATTCAGAAAGGCAAATAGGGTAGACATTGGAAGAGGGAGAAAACAGGAAACAGGACAGAAGCCTATCACAGAGGGCCTCTGAAAGACTCTACCCAGCAGGGTATTAAACCGGATGCTGAGACTCATAGCCAAAGTTTGGACAGAGTGCAGAGAATCTTATGAAAGAAGGGGGAGATAGAAAGACTTGAAGGGAACAGGAGCTCCACAAGGAGAGCAACAGAACCAGAATATCTGGGCCCAGGGGTCTTTTCTGAGACTGCTAACTCCAACCTAGGACCATTCATGGAGATAACCTAGAACCCCTGCATAGATGTAGCCAATGGCAGCTCAGTATCCAAGTGGGTTTCCTAGCAAGGTGAACAGGGACTGTCTCTGAAATGAACTCAGTGGCTGGCTCTTTGATCACCTCCCCCTGGGGAGGGAACAGCCTTACCAGGCCACAGAGGAAGACAGTGCAGCCAGTCCTGATGAGACCTGATAGGCTAGGGTCAGATGGTAGGGGACTAGGGGAGGAGCATGGGAGGAGAAGAGGGAGGAAGAGCCGGAATGAGAGGGGATGAAAGAGGGGCTACAGCTGGGATACAAAGTGAATAAATTGTAATAAAACAAAGGGGGCAAACAGTTGCAAATATAGTTCACTCTGGGAGGAAAGCGGTACATTTTCTCAGGGAAAACAAATGAGCGTCTTTTCCACAGTGAACTGTGAGTGCCTGCTGGAGCGACCTGAAGCACTACGCTCAGAAGAGAGGGGCCAAGAGCAAAACAGTGATTTGTTGTCCTTCCCAGGTGTGGCAGAGTGTCACTGTGCATTCACAAGCACCACGGTCCAAACTTCATCTATGGACTCTCAAACTCTCTCTTTCCTGGTGCTTTCCTGGTTAATGCAGCGTGTCCTGATAAGAGCACCCATCCTTTACCACAAACAATAATATGATCTTTCACATTATTCAAAATAGCTGACTTAAGGAACAAAAACAAGACACTGACTCATTCCCCTCAGTAATTTGCATTTCAGTCAAATTAGTGGCTCTCCCTCTCTTCTTCCTAGCTGCTACTGCGTATCAGTTTAGTAACTGACATCAACTGAGGAACTTCTGTCCAAAGGGGCCCAGGATCCACTGTACGAATGGCACCCTTCCAGAAGCACAGAAGCCAACAATTACCATACTTTACCTGCATCCCTGACAATGAAAGGCTTAGTGATGACAAGTCTCTCTAAGCCTCACTGCTGTGGTTTACGCAGTCACGAAACTGGAATCCCACCCTCCCTCCCCCAAATCTAACGTTTTCCTCTTTTTCTTTTTCCCTTCTATTTTTAGCGCATGTCTGGGTGTGTTTAACTTTGTGCTATGACTGTAATGAGAAACAGATATATGCATACCAACTCAGCAATGCTTCGGGTTCACAATAGCATTTTGTGGGGTTGTTAGTGAAAATTAGTTCTAAATTATACATAATTGCTATCTGGATCCACCAAGTCACCGACCAAGACTCTCACAGAGTTCGTGATGGCTCAGGATTATTTTAATCCCTCTGTTTAAAATCAGTACAGAAAGAGAAGATTAAAAAAACTGGACATACCATGTGATACAGCAACATCACAGATTAAATTAACTTCATCTATTGGAAACCTCCAGGAGGTATATTCTTCAGTAAAGTTTAGGAATCTTGCATCATGTTTTTCTATTGGGTACTCTTCTATGTTCACAAGCACAGGGCCCTACAACAAAGTAACAATCTTAGTGATGATGTCTGGGTAATAACCAAAACAGTTCTTCCAAACCATAAAAATGTGTATCTTAGTATTTAATATCTCAACATTCTCTATTTTGTCATTTGGAATAGTACTTAAAACAATAGTAATACTATATACTTACCTTCATGAGTGCCTTCATGTGTTGTAGCTCACTATATTTCTCATTTTCCTATTTGTTTTAATGAAGTATACCATTTATAAAGCACTATAAAATTTCTCATGACTACACCTCTTCTTAAACCAAGAACCCATTCTGACTTCCAAATAGAAAGACCCCAAGCTGTCCAAACCAGTAGAATAAAGTAAGTTAATGAACCAGAGACTAACATATTTCTATTGTAAAAAAGATTGTGAAATCATTACACTGAAATATAATGGCTGAATTTGGTCTTTTAAATGAAATGTTAAAAAAAAATATGTGCTATTAAGACAAACCAAAAAACTCCTCAAATGATTAATAATCATTAGTGCTACTTATAAAGGGTAGACTATTTCACATGTGGCTACTCAATATAAACATAAGCAAAGGAACTACTTTAATAAATATGTGAGTATTAGCGCTGGGTAGCTTTCTGGAAGAATCCTATAGGTACAACTAAGCTTTCAATGACTTCTATGCCCTTAATCATACATGTTGGCTACATATTAGTGATCATGCCCCCTCCTATCTAGATTGTACCTAGGAACAGAAGAGTCAAACAGTGTCCTCTCAAAACCTTGAAAATCCACTTCTGGAAGTGATTTAGACTCTACGATCACCCACTTGGGGGGGCAGAAATCATTTGGGAGGCAGGGCCTCTGACAAATGAGAAGAGTCTATGCTCCCGGGAGGGACTGACAGACTAGGACTCATTCCCTGATTTTCTAAATACTACTTTAAGTGGAAGAAAACATCGTTTTGTTTATATACTGCCATGACTGTTATTGTGTTACAATAACAGAATTTCATAGTTGCAACAGAATCTTTATTGACCACAAAATCTACTATATATACTTTTTGGCCATTTACAGATTAGGTCTGCTGATGCTGCTGTCTGTGTAGATGCCAGCAAACAGAAAAACATCTATTTTAAAACAGTGAGATCAGTGTTGTCCCTGACTTCTGTTCCTAACTATCTAGAGGGCAGCTCTTTCTACCTCAAATGCTTAGAATGATTTTGATGATAACTAATGAATAGTAACTCCTTCCCTTTTACAGGAAGGCAGTGTCAACAATGTATGGGTAAAAATAAAAAAAGCAAACAGTTTAATCTTGTTAGTAAACCTAAGCAAAGACAAATACCACAAAGTAACTTTGTAAGGAAAATAAACAATATACCCGATTCACTGTCCTGAAACACAGGACTGGCTCTTGGAAGTTCTGTTTGGCCAATAACAACTGCACACATTGAATTCCTAGAAGTCAGATTGAACTCTAAGTTGACAAAGAAGCTAAAGGGCCAGCCAACCATTAAGTCATTCCTCAGACTGTATGGAGCATTTCTACAGAAGATTTGAAAAGTTTGTAAGATTCAATGTTAAGAGGAAATAAGAAGGACAACAACCTTTATGTCAATGTGATTCGTTTCGGCTGGACACAATATCTTTTGCATTCCATTTCCCGCCTGACCAATTATCCAGTAGCCCATGAATGTCTGCTCTGGTAGAGGAAACCTGTGAAAGATGATTTTAAAGAGTAAGCATTTTTTCCTATTATCAAGTGTCTTAGTTAGAGTTACTACTGCTGAAAAACTATGACCAAAGCAACTTGGAGAGAAAATGGTATATTTGGCATATGCTTCCACATCACTGTTCATCATCAGAGGAAGTCAGGACAGGAACTCAAACAGGACAGGAACTTTGAGGCTGGAGCTGATGCAGAGGCAATGGAGGGGTGATTCTTTCTTATAGAACCCAGGACCACCAACCAAGGAATGGTACCATCCACAGCGGGCTGGGTCCTCCCCCACCAATCACTAATTTTAATGCCCTACAGGCTTGCCTACAGCCTCATCTTATGGAGGCATTTTCTCAACTGAAGTTCACCTCCTCTCAGGTGACTTTAGCTTGTGTCAAGTTGACATAAAACCAGCCAGCACACCAAGACATGGGGGACATGTTCACCATCTATCACCAGTAACACATGCATGAATGAAGAATGTTTTATTTAGTAGTGAGTTCTGCTCCCTTTTGTTTAGAATGCATTCTATAACATCACGTTTAGAATGCACATTAGGATGAGAAAGACATTCCACTTTAGACACTCAGAAAGTGAGACCCTACCTATTTCACCTTAATGACAACCATAGTTAAGGCGAATGCATTTTCCACTGGAGTTGACAAATGTGTAGTAACTTTGCATGCAGATTCCTGGTGGAGTACAGGAAGGCTTAAAAGAAATTGAAGCAATTCATTTTATTTTCATTTTTTAGTCTGTTCTTTTACATTTTGAATCAAGTAGCAAGCAGGGTACACTAGCGCTAGAGCCTTGTTGGAATGTTGTAGAGGAAAGGCCCCACAGACTGTAGTCTGGTGATAATATGTAATATATACACCGAAATATACACATAAATGTTTTACCTAGTGCTGAAAACACCCATGTAATCAATAACCAAAAACAGAATCCAGAAGTCCCTGGAGACCACATTTCACTGCTACCATGGAAACTACACCCTGACTTCTGATGGAATTGCTTTGTATTTGCTTTATTTAAAGAAATACAACTTTTTGTTTGTTTTGAGACAGGATCTCACTATGTAGTCCAGCTTGTCCTTGACTTGACTCAGTCTTCCCAGTACTAATCCTACGGGTATGTGACACCCTGCCCTGCCATAGCAATTTCCCATTTCCTTTTTGAGATAGGATCTTGACTAGCCCTGACTGGCCTAGATTACACCATCTAAAACCAAGCTTGTTCCGGGCTTGTGGCATTCCTTCCACTTCTGCCACCCAAGGACTGGACTTCCAGGCGTGCAATACAACATCTGGCTTAAGCAATATTCAAGTAAAGTGATTCATATACTACAGCAAATATGGCAGCAATAAAGAAGGAAATGTCAGGCAAACCTGAGAATAAAGCTTTCACTTCTTAATCACACATCTTTTTTCTTGAATCTTTAAAAACGGGACCACTGATCTGTCATTTTCATTTAACCATATTTCTTATTCATGATATGGCAAAACAAACACACAAAAGACTCAAAGTTCAAAGTTCCTCATGTGGCCATAAAGCAAAATACGTTTAGAATGAGAATGGTGAACATTAGCTGAGCACATATTTGTACTGACAAGTTACTTAGTTTTTAGTATGATATGCATTTCCAGAAGCTTAGTAAAACCATATAACTTTTTTTACTCTTTCTATAAAACAAGGAACTAAGCACTCTGAGATGCTTTTTGTCCCTTTGAAACATAGAGAAAGAAAGTGAGCATCTTCTAAGGCATATGACACTATGTAATGCCTGGCTTAAAAGGACACATTGGAATAAGTTATCTAAAATATATTTTAAGGGACTGAGATGACTCAGATGTTAAAAGCACTTGCTGTTCTTACAAAGGACCAGAGTTAGATTTCATTCACCTTGGCTCACAATCACTTAAGGGATCCAATGCTCCATGGCTACTCCCTCCCTATACACATCAACGAAAATATGCAGCTAAATCTTAACAACACAATAAAATAGATTTTAAGTACCCAGACCATAAACCTTGATTGAGAGTAGAAGGTGGCACGGGTCATGTTGAATTAGAAGACCGATGTGCTCTTTTAAATAAAGTAATAAAACATATTTCTGCATTAATAGGGTAGACCTAGAGTGGAATCTTCCTAGCTCTTCTAGATTAGGGAACAAACTATATTCTTCAATTGTCCTCCGAAGTTCACTGGTCTCCAAATATAGAAGGAAAAACATGAGGAGACACATTAAGTTTTTTCTTAGCACAGTACTGGTGAATGCAAAGCGATTTGGGTTTCATTCCTGGTTCTCTTATTAACTACCTATGCAAAATTGAAAAAAGGGTCCCAGCTAATGTCTCAGTATTAATTGTTTTCATTTATAATAAAGGGACTGATCTATATGGTCTTTATGGCTTGGAGAGTCTGTGACAATCATGGAAGCCAAAAGCCAGTACTGTCAGTGTAGTTTAAAGGGCTTATATTAGCTTAGTGAAAGTGATCCATCAGAATGAAAATGTCTGTACCCATCAATCAGGATGGATCCCTCGGTCAGTAGGCTTGCTTTCTCAAAGAATAGAGTCTCTAAATAGTCCCACTTGTTTGAGGACAGTGTTTCACATCTTGATCTAGTTATAGCTGGAGAAATACTTAATAAAAATAACCACTGTATCCCAGCATAAGAAATGCATACCGGGCTGGGGCTAAATCTAAGTTGCAGAAGTTTGCCTAACATGAGCAAGGCTCTTGGCTTGATATCCAGCACTTGAAAAGAAAAAAAAAACCACTAATGTATTCATTAATAATTTAAAAATAATATTCAGATGCCAAGAAAGAAAAATAAATGCGTCCATTTGAGAAAAAGTAACCTTTCTCAGATTCCAGTTCCTACAGACAACTCCAAAGATGTTCATAAGTCTGCTTAGAGGTTGCCAACTCATTCTAAATAACAGTCATGGAACTCACAGCCTACCCAACTATCTGAAAAAATAGCCCTGGCTGCTTGGCTGGCAGAGCATGGGATGGCCCCTTAGATAACCCACAGAGGCTGCATCCAGAAACACGTAACCACAATGTCAACTACAGCTGAAGGACACATTGGCAGATGTCCTGGGGTTGCACACGCCCACACCATCCTGTTCCCTGGTTGTTCCTGGACCCTGACAATAGCTGGGAAACCATAGCCTTCATTTGTTTCCCATGAAGGATCCCAGAAGCTGTGTGGATGTGGCTAAGACAATTCCCAACTTTCTTCCCGTCAGTAAGTTCACAGTCAGAGGACAGGAGAAGCACCGTGCTTGGGATTTCTGAGCACGCTTTGGAATGATCGACAAAATGCTGGCTGCAGGGGTGGGGGTCAGGGGTGTTACCCTGATAAGTAGTTAGCAAAAAGGCCTTCTTTTCTGTTACTGAAATACAGCATCCAGCTCCAACCAGACTTAAGTTTTTATGTTTGATTTGATTGACACAACAATGACATTTTCCAGGATTTGAAGATTATGTCACTGTGCTGTTGAACTGTGCTAGAGTCCTGGTTGGAAGAATGTCTGGGTTTGATTTTAAGTGGGAGGAGCATGAACTCAAGACTTTTTATTTTCAGTGTCATTCATGAATTTATGTGTTTTCAAACAATGCTGTATTTTAGTACTCGTGTTGTGATATTTCCTAATCCCTTGTGGAAGCAGTAACAAAGATCAGAGACAAAGAGTTTTGAGTAAGAGAAAGGTGCATATCAATGTTATGACTTGGGTCAAATTATAGTCCTTTGAGCATGTTAGGGAAAGGAAAAGGATGTGCTGTTTTTAAACACACAGACAATCTGTAACACAACACATATGGACACCAGTTAGGTAACAGTGTCTGAAGGAGAGGGGACGGCGCTGTCTCAGAAAAACTTCCAAAAGGAGAGGGGCTGGGTTTTAAAAGCACAAGCTCTGGCAAATGTCTCCCTTCTCTGAACCGTTGCCAACACTATTTCTGGAGTCTGAAAGAAAACACATGAAAAAGATTTGGATCTTTTTAAGGCCATTATGCAATTGGGAGTTGTTGACATACCTATTACCAACAATTCCGAAGACATTTCTTTACCACAAGAATTACCAAGGTTTATGAGAATCATGGACCTCTTGAGGGTAGTTCCATCAGCTCAGAAACTCAACGATTACTACCACCTTTGAGGAGAAAGAGAGCGACTCGAATGACAGCAGCCTCACTCATTCGCACCATCTTAAAATCTCAGAGGAGAGTACAGCACACTTTCACAGGCCATTCCTGACAAACACTCCCACCCGGCTCTCATCCCTCCCTCTCACTACAGGCAGACCTGTAACTCGGCCTTACCTTGAACTATTTTTTGCCATTCCTTCAAGACGCGCATTTAAACGCTTCCTCGAGGCCATCTCCTCTCTCTAGAATTCCATTCTGCAGCTGCCTCTTCAGTGAGCTCTGTCCCTTCCTCCTTTGAGATAGGGTCTCATGGAGCTAGTTTTGAACTCACTGTGGAGCAGAGGCTGACCCTGAATCCTAATCTCATTGCCTCTACTTCCCAAGTATTGTAGTTGCAGCATGTATCTCCAATACTCAGCTTGGAGAGTCTTCTCCTTATGCTGCAATCCAAATAGCATTGTCCATCCTCATATTTCATTCCGGGGCAGGAGTCAGCGGGGAGGAGACCAACCTTTTGCCCTTCTGGGTTTCTATACAAATTTATACATACGAAACTCTGAAAAGCTTTATAGAGCCTCTAGCTTTCTAATTTAAGGGAGTAGAGAAAATACAATTTTAGAGAGAATAGATTAGAAATAAATCTATGAAATGTTTATTTTTTTCACTCAACACAAGGCTGAGTATGGTAGCATATGTCTATAATCTCTATAATCTCAGCACTCAGAAAATTAAGGCAGGAATCTGAGCTAGGTCAGGCTACCTGGAGTCTTAGAGATAAGCCTGGCAATATTATAAGTTTCTTTCTCTGCCTGTCTGTCTGTCTCTCTCTTGCATGCACACACACACATTCCAGTCACATGCTCAACAGAAAGAAAGCCTATTTAAACATAAAATAGTAGTAATGGGCATTACTACTAATTCTCAGTAGTCTCCTCCTTTGGCAAGAACTTTAAAATCTCCTTCCCTCACAGCTCACAAGTCCCTGGCAAGTTTACATTGTTTTGCTAAACACAGTATGTACGTGAGCGTGCTTGTGTATTTTCCTTCTCTGTTCCTGATTCTATATTCAGTCATTACTTTCATTTGCAACATGGACCTCTGCCACCCAGAGCCTGCTGAGGTCACAGAAGTGTAGTCATATCACTTCACGAGATGGAAAGATTTGGGTAAAGCTGCTATTTTTGGCTGGCACTTCCTAATAT
The DNA here is from genome assembly GCA_028658305.1 of Pachyuromys duprasi. Lineage (NCBI taxonomy): Eukaryota > Metazoa > Chordata > Mammalia > Rodentia > Muridae > Pachyuromys > Pachyuromys duprasi. The sequence continues at coordinate 27,035,798 of CM053745.1, read as the reverse complement.
ACCTCCTGCTCTCAGGGTCACTGAGACCCTGCCTTCCTGGAGCCAAAGCAGATGCTGACAGCTTGAGCCACACTCTCTGGCTCTCTCCCTCCTCAAAGATGCTGCCAAGCTACAGAGGCCTTAAACTCTCAGGGGATCTGACACTCTTATACAGACACACATGCACTCAAAACACCAATGCACATAAAATTAAAAAAAAATTATAAGAAAAACTTTCCTTCATCTTTCTTCAAGTTCCACTGGGGGGAAAATGCTTTCTCTTCCTCTGTCATCTGTTCTACCAACTACATCTTAGCAGTTTCAAATCTGATGTTCTTTTCTTTCCTAATCATCTCTGAGCACGCCTGGGCATGAAACTCCAGTCACCTTCACTGGGAGTGTAGAAACTTCCTGATTGTCCCATAGGACAGACTCACAGAGGGACAACCCTAAGGAGAATGAAGCCCACTGAAAGTAATATGGCCAATAGTGTTTCTGATTTATTCAATGAATAGGGTATAGGCTTTGTTCAATTAGGAAGAGTTCATTTAGGGTCCACTGATTTGCCACCTCACTCTCTCAATGTTGTCCTTTCTTTTCTATTGCCACATATAACTTTCATTAATGAAGGGATTCCTGCAGCTGCTTCCTAATGAGATGTTCTATGCTCAGGTTCACGGCCATCCAGTTGATCATGTTCAGAAGATGAAGAGAGACCTTTTCTGCCGTGAACTTACTCCTGGCCTTTCTGTCTTGGCCTCCCCACCTTGTATCCCGTTCCTTTGCCCTGTCACTAACAGAGTGCTTGTACTGCAAAATACACCCATGTTTTCTTTACTTTCAGGCCAGCAAGATGGCCCAGTGGGATAGAGGTTCTTGCTGATGACCTGACTTTGTCCCCAGGACCCACATGGTTGAAGGACAAAACTGACTCACTCTAAGCAAACTGTCCTCGATCTCCACACAGTCTGCAGCAGGTGTGTGAGAAATAAAATGTCATTTAAAAACCTATTAAATTTCTCTGCTTGAGTTGTTCTCCATGCCTACATGTGTCCAAGAACACGGAATAACACTGCACAGCTTCAACTTCCTTACCCTCACGGACTCACCGGAAGGGCACACGCCTTTTCCCACTGATATGTAAACGCCTACAACATGACACACACCACTCGTTCCTTGACTATTTTCTCAGTGACCTGTGACCTCCTTGAAGTCAATATTGAGTCCTCTTCACCTTGGGAGCTCCTGCTCCCACATACCCCCACTCCGCACCCCCACGAAAAGCTTGGAAAGTGTCTGTTTAATGAGGGAATAGAGGCTACCACTATTTTGACCTGTTTGTTTTCTCTTCTCAGAGGCAGATTTCAATTGGCAAATCTTGCCCACTGTGTTCTGACGAGATGTCTCAACATTTCCTTCATTTCGAAGAATTTCAGCAAAGGATGCAGTCCACTTGCAATCAAATATGAAAGGGGCTACAACAGGCTTTTTGTAAAATATTTCTATCTGGCCAGGTGGCAGGCATTTATAAAGCCTCACAAAGCTTAAATGATTAAAGGTAATTATGTGCGACTGCTTAAGATGCATACATCTCAGAAATTTTCTGTAGACTGGTCACATTTAACTCTTTTTCCCCATTCCAATAAAGGAATCAAAACTGTGCAGCTTTTTAATAATATAGCAAGAGAATATAAAGCAAAGTCCTCGGAAATGTAACTGGTGAAAGCACTGAGAAGAAGTGACAGTCAGTGCTCTGCCATGACTGTGGTCTCTACCAACACCTCCCACCCCACCCCACTCCACCAAAGCTCAGGAACAGCACAGAAGAAGCAGTGAAAAGAATAGAAAAGTTAAAGGACGTGGAAGAGTGCTGTACAGTGCTGTCTTCTGGACATGCCGTGGCTTTTGTACCCATGAAATTGTGGCTATGTTTACCTGCACAAGATCAAGACAGCTAAAACTCCAGAGTGGATGGGGTATGAGCCCACAATGCCTCACCCCCACCTGAGGAACAATTAGCAGCAGACAGCAGCTGGGGGGGGGGAATTCTTCTATAGCTACTGGTAGGTTGCCCATATTCCCGTGGGTGGTTTCACATTTATAAACATATGGACAACACTGACTGGACTTAATAGGTTTTTCAAAAAGAAGAGAGATGGCTGGATGTAGTGCATACCTCCAATACCAGCAGTTGAGTGGTATCACAGATAAGCAGATCTCTCTGAGTCTGAAGCCAGCCTTGTTTACACAGTGAGTTCCAGGCTTCCCAGGGCTAAACGGGGAGACCCTGTCTCACAGGGGTGTATGAAGTCAGAAGGGGCGTGTATTAGAGGGACTTGGGGGTGCTTAAGGTGGGCACAAGGGCAGATATGCTCATTTCATTGTGTACATGCATGATGTTCTCAAGGAACGAAAACTTTTAGACCTCCTATATCCAACTTCTCTACCAAGCCAGGTCCTCCACATCCTTCTCTAGGGTCTAGAAGAAAATAGAAAACAAAAATCTATTCTATAATTCATATGGAACCAAAAAAGGCTCCAGATAGCAAAAACAATCTTGAGAAAAAAAAAGAACAATGCTGGAGTGGTCACCATTCCCGATCTCAGATATGTTACAGATCCACAGCAATAAAAACGCTGGCACGGGCGCAGACATGGAGACCAGCGGAGCAAAACTCAAAACCAAACACGGGCACACACAGTTACAGCCATTTGATATCTGCTAAAGATGCCAAAAATAACCACCGAAAACCAAAGTATCTTCAAAAACTGGATGTCCACATGCAGAAGAAGGAAATTAAGACCTGGATCTATCACTTTGCACAAAACCTAACTCCAAAGTGAATAAGAAACCTACATGAGAATGTGAAGCCTGACCCAATGACACTGCTAAGGACAACAGGCAGTAATCTACAGGACACAGGGAATGGACTTTCTGAGTGGGACGCATTTGCCCAAGCATTAAGGCCAACAACTGACAAGTGGGGCATCTGCACAGCTAAGGAAACAATCTGGTAAACAGGAAGTCCACAGAACGGAAGGGAATCTTTGTTGGCTATACATCTGACAGAGCATGAACATCTAATATAAAAAGGGGTAAAAAAAAAAAAACAAACCAAAAACAACAAATCAAGCAGTTGATTCTTTCAAAATAGAAAAATGTGCCTGGGATCTGAACAGAGAAATCTCTTTGCCAGTCAGAATGGCAAAGATCAAAAAAATGAACAACCATGACAAAAATGAACAAGTGGTGGAAGGGTTTGGGGAAAAGGGAACCCTCATTCACTGTTGCTAGTTCCATTCCCTGGCCCAGCTACTCTGAAAACCAGTGTAGCAAACCCTCAAAAACCTAAAAGTAAATCTACCGTGTGACTCTGTCATACCACCCCCTGGCATATGCACTAAGGACTTGACAGCCTCCTAAACAGATACTTGCTCAGCCATGCTCATTACTTCTCTTTCCCCAATAGCTATGAAATGGAAACAACCTAAATGTCCTTCAGCTGATGAATGGATAATGAAAACATGATACATATACACTATAGAATACAACTGTTCGGCAGTCAAAAATCATGAGATTAGATGGTAAATACATAAAACTAGAAAAGATCACACTGCATGAGATAATCCAGACTCAGAAAGACAAATGCTGCACATTCTTTCTTATTTGAGGCTTTTATTTTCAGCTCCAAATCCTCAGATAGAGGTCTAATTCTCACCCCTTATCACTGCGTCAGATTGGGACCGTTACAGAAAACCACACCAACCAAAATGAATTACTGTGGAGCCCAGTACCAATGGGTAAACAGACAGCATGACGCCTGCAGCACAAAACTCAGTGGTCATTGCAGAAAGAGAGGTCAAAAGAGTAAGAGCCAGAGACACAGGGAGGTTGCTGTGACACTGTCTTCTAGAAATGTCAGAAGCTACGGCTACCGAGTCTCACCAACATGATTGCCTAACCATTTGCTGAACAAGACATGCTAACATGGATGGGGGAAAGTTCATGAGGCCTCGACTCTACATGAAGAACTACAGGCAGCTAAGGAAGGCCTAGGGTGGGAGAAAGTCTTCCCCAGGGAAGAGTACACCAATTGGTTACCCAACACCAAATGACTGGCCCTGAAAACATATATACATAGGTGGATTGAGCAAATTGTATTTATGCATTCTGAAATATATAATATTGTATAAATTATATATTATATATATATAGCAATTAAAGGGAAAAAAAGAGGCCATGAATAGCAATTAAAGAAAAAAAAAAGAGGCCATGAATTTGAATGACAAAAGGGGGGGGTTACAGTGGGAGGTTGAAAAAAAGGAAAGGGAAGGAGCAAATCACATATTATAATCTCAAAATAATTTTTTAAAGTTAAGTCATCATGCAAGACCTTATCCTTTCTGAAAACTAAACTCTTCTGTAGTGAGGCGTGGTAGTGCACGCCTTTAATCTCAGCACTTGAGAATTCTAGGCCAGCCTAATCTACAAAGCAAGTCCAGGACAGCCATGGCTACAGAGAGAAATCCTGTCTCAAACAACCAAAAACACAACAAACAAACAAACAAACAAACCAAAAACCAAAAAAAAAAACCCAAACTAAAAAACAAACAAAACAAACAAACCAAAAAAACCAAACCATACCAAAACAAAACAAACCAATTCTATGAAGTGGAAACAGACACAGAGGGTGGAGATGCTTATCTTAGAACTCCATAGTCAATACTGTGATTTTATTTTTAAAACACTCCTTCCCTCCCCCAAATAAACCTATTCTTATATAAAAGAAACATATCATCTAATACTTTGAGGAAAGAAAAGGGACTCAAAACTGTAGGCAAAGAGAACGTTTTCCTCAAAGGAGAGAAACCGTGAATTAACAGTCATTCCAACTCTTAAGTAGAAAGCAAACTACTGCAAAAGCAGACCTGGCTGAGATGCTTTCTGATGCCTCTGGGGCTTTCAAGATGCCACAGCTGCTCTGTTAGAGAAACAGCACTTGCTGTTGCTAGCTCAACTACACAGAATAAGTCTTCAAAGCAGAAAATCAATTCAGACAGATAGCCTTTCAAAGGTAACCGATATCCTGTCAAAGAAAAACTTCAAAGGAAATGGAGCTGTCTGTCAGCAGGCACACACACCTGGCCCTGCTCTGCAAAGCGAGATAAACACCAAATACAATCCAGAAGTGCACGCCACAATGGCACACAGACGGCCTTTGTGACAGGACACTTTGAGAAAGCTTTCCTGGAAGCATTACTAATATCTGCTATAGTGGGAAAGTGACCTATGGTGACTGATCCAGGGCAAAGAGTTTCTGCCCTTCAGTTTTCCATTTAATTAGGGACAGCAAATCATAACTTGGATGACTCAGAAAGATTACTTAACTTAGTGTTTTCTGTTTGAGTAACCTCAAGTATCTCCCCAAAGAAGTCTGCCCAGATGCGTTAGAAGCTTTCCTGGGTTAGTCCTAAGCCCCACAGAAGCTTCCAGCCTCAAGAGAGAGGCTACCTTTCTGTGCTGCAATGACTTGGAAACAAGTCACAGAGGCAGGGATGATTTGCAGTGATGTAGACTGACCAGTTAAAGATGACCACTTTACTAATCATAGCTTTGAAGATGGAGTACTGAGGAATGGATTCTATGTTGAGGAAACTTTTGTCTTCATTTTGAAGAATTTGTGGGCTTGGCTACTTTAAAAAAAAATCCTGACTGCAGGATAAATTATCTAAGGGAATTTGATGGTACCTTATAGAAAAGATGCTTTTATTTACTTCTACAAGTGATGACAAACTACATGAAGTTGAAGGTACCTGATTAAAATATATTAAAGCCTATGCACATATCTTGGAATACATTCCAGAGTGGCTGGAAATAGATTCTGAAAGGCAAGTATAGAATTTCTAAAATCTCTAAAATTTTGATATCTAAAGGATAATTTTGAGAAGTAGACAGAGCGTGTTTGAATGCCCTATCCTGCTATTTATTAGCTACATAAATTCTCACGTTACCTAATGAGCCCTGGATCCTTAATGTGTAAAACAAATTCGACATGCATGCACACTATGTAGCTTAAGGGAGTTGATATTTGCAATATTCTTAGGGAATGCTAAGTAGTGGAAAGATACCAACTGCTATCATTAATGCTTTAAAGATGAGTTGTATGGGTTTGGAGTGGGGGAGCTCAGTGGCAGACCTTATGCCTTGCATGCACAAGGCCCTGGGTTCAGGCTCTGGGTGGTGGATGAGGGGATTCTGTGTGTCCTCAGTTGACATTTCTATGTCAATGCAGACTGATCCCAAACCTACTGAAAAAGCACAGAGGGCCTAGCTGGCTTGATCTCTCATCTGCCACAGACCAATGTGTCAGTACTCTGTTCTCAGAGGAGGTGATATAGTTTGACCAAGCAAAAGTCCTCCAAAATAACAATTTCTAAACAGACCTTTACTTAACTTTTAAAACAAAGAAACCAAAATGAAAAATTCTAGTGTTAACAGAGTAGATGCTTAAAAAATAGAATCCGCCATTTTTTAAATATAACACACACACACACACACACACACACACACACGCACACACACACACACACATATATATATATATTATTTTCTAAAACTAAAACAGTCCATAAAGCCATGCTCAAATCAAGGGTCTACCATGGCATTTTAAATTGTTTAAAGTGTAGACCATCAAAAACTCCTAATAAAACCATGGATTAATATACTCCTGTAACTCACCAACTCAAAGTTATATTATTTTGCTTAAAAGAAATCTTAAAACATTTGAAAGTAGTAGGAGAATGCCTAGCAACAAGGCATCTGAATAGTCACTGTTAGGCTCTAATAGGGCTCCTTCAGCAGCCACGGACACTTCTAAAGTGTAGTCACACAGAACAGTCATTTTTAGATATGCAGGCTGTCTAGTGAGAACATTTGTATATGTCTGGAAGCAAAATGACATTTAGCCATAAGCATAAAGTCACAAAGAACTGATATAACTGGCTTTCTTTTTCTTTAGAGAGGCTCTAGCATTTCTTACAAATCTGTTCATTGTAGTTGGAATGAGTATCTTAAGCTTCAAATCCAAGGGAAGGAAATGAAGGAGGAGGAGAAACAGGAGGAAAATGTTATATATAATTGAATCTCTCAATTTAGTTATTTTTATTTTTTAATTTTTTTCATGGCAGAGTTTCTCTTTGAAACCTTGGCTATCCTGGACTCACTTTGTAGACCAGGCTGGCCTCGAACTCACAGAGCTGTGCCTGCCTCTGCCTCCCCAAGTGCTGGGATTACAGGCCTGCACCACCACCGTGCCCAGCTGCTATTTTTCTTTTTCAACAAAGACACTTGAGAATGAAGTGTTTTAGAAGGAATGTCTTTTAGGAACATGTGTACTCCTAAGATAAAAGCCTCAGAGAGATAAAAATGACTGGAAACAATGATGGCTCAGTAACATGACACAGCATATGTGATTACAGAAGGTCCCATGGATGTAGCAGCAGTCATTTCCGGGTGCTGGAGAAGCAGCTCAGTTGGCAGAGTGCTTCCCTGATATCACATAGACCATGCCAGGTGACATATGCTCATGGCCCAGGATAGGCCAGCCTGGGATACAAGAAAACAGTGTTCAAGCAGCTATTTCTACAGAGCAAAATTAAGGAGGTCTCTGGTTTCTATTTATTTGTTTACAAACTAGCAATAAGAAAAGTGGCTTAACAATAAGTGAAGATGCATGGAAAGAGAAACTGAATCAAGGGCAATGAATCTGGATCAAAGAGAGTGGCCACTAAGGTTTCAAGGTTGTGCCTCACAGGCAGGGCAAGAGGCAGAAGATAGGTCTGGGAGCTGGGGTGACCTGTTCACTGTTTTCACAGTGCCCGTGGCCTCCGAGAGTCCATCTTGTGTTCCGAGTCAGGAGAGAGAGAAGATCAGAGATTATCATTCAGGGTCTTATTCTAAGATCTTCCATCATGTCACAAAAAGAAAAAAAAACTTATGCGTGTACATAATACAAGTGTATGAAACTTGGATTGAAATTCTTCAATCAATGCTTGGAAAGTGTGTAACTATATGCATAGGTACCTATGTTTATAGCAGATGGTATGGAATGTCTTTCTTTGGATGTTTAGAACTAATTCTCTCATGTATGTAATACATTATATGCATATATAATTAAGTAGCAACACATATACCTAACACATAAAAACATATAAAAACAATGGTATTTAAAACTAAGGCATTTAGTTTTAAACCAAATACTCTCATGTCTGCACATGACCCTAAAGCATTCAGATTTGTATGGTTCCATACGGCATACACCACTGATTACTCCTAACTAACTGTTTCACTGTAGAACAAATAAAATAATGAAATTTAAATTCCCTAGGAAGCATATTTCTATTTTGAAGAAATTTTCCCAATGTGCTTGATTTGATCATATCTACCATCTCTTTGACGTCATTTCTCATGTATTAGAAACTGCAAAAGACACAGATAAAACTAAAACAAAACCATGTTGAGAAGGTCATAGTGGAAAGGGGTAAGGGCAAATGGAAGTCTGAGTATCAGTCTTAACCCAACGTCAGGATCTGGGAATGTGTTTGTGGATCAAGAAAAAGGGCGATATTGTGACCATTGTGACCATAACAAACAAGATGTAATGAAACAGAACAAAAAAACCCTTAAGCTAAGCCAAACAGGTCTGTAAAGTTTTATTAAGCAAGATAGTTAAATTCTTCTTATCATACTGAATCTTACAAAAGCTGTGCAGAGAGGCCAGGATATAAAGACTCTGTACTATTTAAGAGAAAAAAAAGGGAGACAGCACTTTTCCTTTGAGTATTTCACCATTTCATCACAGGGCACTAAAATAACATAGCTCCTTTTTTTTTTTCTTTGTTTCTCTTTTCAGATAGGGTCTTACTATGTAGTCGTGGCTATCCTAGAACTCGAGCATAGGGCTGGCCTTGGACCGAGAGATCTACAGGCGCCTGCTTCCCAAGTGCTGCTGTAGAATGTCTGGCTTGACCACCCTTAAACACTCCATCTGTCTTCTGATTTGGAGTGAGGGAGGAAGACAGCTGTGGCTGGGTGTCGATGCCAGGTAAGGATCTCCCTCTGCTCCAGCACCTGTCTCTTGTGAGCTCTGTGAGAACGTGGCTAAATTATCTTCCCACCCTCATCCTCAGTGTAGCTGTGAACATCTTGTTTGGACTCAGTGTGATTTTTGCTCCCATCCAATCAGGATGATGGTTAATTACATAACAAGAGAATTGACAGGTTATAACAGGAAAGTTTATTCATGGAAAAAAAAGATACTAAAGTATTTAGAGCATTTCTACGCTTCTACCTTAGGAGTGGAAATACAATGCCTTTAAAAGTCTATGCAACTGGAGAAACGCTGTACTGGCCAAGGCTAGCTTTCATGTGAAGGCCTGACACCAGAGAGTTTGGAGGCTTAGATTCTGGAATATTTGCATGTACATACAATGTGGAGATGAGGCCCTAGTACAAACATTAATTTTCTTTACACATTACTTATTCACATAGCCTAGATATAGTTTTATACATTTGTGGCACATTTGTGTTTAACTGAAGCTTGTCATGTAAGTTCAGGTATGTATTTTTTCCACATCAGTGTCTTTTTTAGTTTTTGAGATGGGGTTGCTCAACATAGCCTTGGCTGTCCTAGAGCTCACAGTGTTCCACTTTCCTCTGCCTCCAGAGTGCTGGGATTAAAGGCATGTGCCACCATGCCCATCTGTGGCATTATTTTGACAGTCAGAAGTTTCAGATTTGGGGTTGGGATGCTCAATGTGTATTACGTGTTATAAAGTTTCTGTTTTTGTTTGCAGACAAGAGAAATAGTAATATATGCTGGAGGACAAGGGCTGTTAGACAGGCAGAGGGCCTAGTGATGAGCTGTGTGAGAATAAGCACGTATTGCAGCCTGGACCAGTCTGAAGTCATATCTCTTTTTATAGCTGCTGCCAATAATTCCTCTTCCATTCTCAAAAATGCCCTGATTTGAACAGCAAATTCTCGTCTTACGTTTTCAATAATAAAATGCTCTCATTTTTCCCAGTACAGATCCCATGCAGCTAAGAAACTTCTCCAAATTCAAATGCCTCAAGTGAGACTCAGAGCTCACCCAGGGCAGCTGTGTCAGATCTAGGTATGCAGTATGACTAGATGACAGACCACTGAATTCCAAGCCATTATCTTGCTGACTGTATCACTTGCTTTCTCTAGCGTAAGGCTGGTCACCTGAAAAGAAGATTCTTCTGGCACCCATGGGTTTTATGGAAAGACCCCAAAGCATCACCACCATTGCTGACCTGCTGAAGTCAGTGCAATTTACAGATTAAAAAAAAAAACAACAAACCCTCTTTGAATGACCATGCAAAGTATACACACTACAGTTACCTCCACCCCAGAAAGACTTTCTCTCCACTTCTGCCCTCAGCTTATGTTCAGCTCTATGCAGTGCTGGCTGCATCTACCCCAACCTCAAGGGCGCATTCAACCCTTTTGTCTCCACACCGCAGATATCAGTCACTTGCCCTGGCAGTTTTGAACATGCTGTGCCAAGAGCTGCAGTTTATAACCAAGCATGACAACAGAGAAGCCAAACCATTATTCTGCCTTCTTTCCAAGAGAAACCTGCCAACAATTTTCTTACAATTGATATGCCAAACTAATGAATGTTTTAATCTTTAAATTATATACAAACATTAAGAAATTAGCTGTAATTCATAAGCCTACTTTCCACAGACCCAGAATCCTAATTACATACATTTGTTAACAGTGATAAAACCATCCCATCTCCAAGACTTTGTAAGAGGGATATTAAAAGTGTTAATGACAGAAGCTTCTCCGAATATAGGAGATGTTTCACCCAATAAATTATTGTTTAAAATGCCCATAAGGACTGCTAACCAATCACCAAAATAATATTGTATATAAAAACACAAGCATAAGCAACTGACTCCTACTCGTTCTTCCTGAAAGAAAATTACTCATTGATAAGACAAACCAGTACATTTAGAATGTCTAACGTAACACCATCTTGTGCTTTTATCACAGAAGGGAAATATTTGTTTCTCTTTGAGAAATTCTTTGTATGTTAGTAATTTATTTTTCTTGGCTTTTATTATGATGTTTTTATAATGACTTCAAAGAATGATAATACGTATACCTAGGAAAATATATATTGTCAAACTAATCACTGACTTAAACTTAACCTCATTCTTTATCATGCCTCCCATAAGAGAAGAAGGTCTAGTAATTTACCTTAAGAATTGTAATTGTTTTATGTGAATTAATGATCACTTACATTTTGTAGACAAAGATGGCATAGACGCATTATCACTGACATCATTTTCCAGTTAATAAACTCTACCAATTACCTTCTGGTCAACAAGGTATTTAGTTTAAGCATATAAAGGTGAGCTCTCAGCCCATGTGCTGGGAATATGATTTTTCTCACTGCCTCTCTCATCTACAGAGTTAAAATAAGTACCCTCTGATCTTCATTAATCTGCTCAGTTTAGAAGCCTATCATAAAAAAAAAATTATGTGGTGACTGAAATCAGAGCAGTTTGGTAAAGGAACATCGCTCTTTGTGAAATTTTCACATCTGTGCGCTGATTTGCATTGGATTATGAAATAACGAGACCCACAGTCATTCAACAAAAGGACAGAGACTGATAAGGAAACAAATATTTCCCTTTATTTGAGTGTGTTACATCTACTTGTGGGATGTTCATAATAACTGAAATCCTTAATTTATAGGACTATAAGCGATGCTACTTAACTGAGAACCAGCCAGCAGACAGTAGCATCTGAAGAACAGTACTCATGGAGGGTTTCCCACACCAACTCAGCTTTGTAGTGTCCCCAGTACATTAGAGACTATCAGCTTCTAAGAGTCAGAAGAATAATGCTCAAGATTATTTATCAACAGTGGGTTTCCTTACTCCTTTGCCAGCTGCACATTTGTAGGCTTTGCTCCGATGGGGATCCCATATTTGTGCAAAGTGTTCATCAAAATCTCCCTCATGTCGCTGTTGTAGGAATCGAAGTCAAATACATTCCGAACCACACTGGCGAGACCTTCGGTGGGAAATTTCTGTATGAAAAAAATTTTTTCCTCATTATAAATGAGATAAAGCATACAACATTATAAAGGTTAATAAAACTGACAGAACAACAGTTTGCTAATGAACTTCAGCAGAAATGCCCTAGCTGTGTTTGATAATGGGACAGAAGAAGTACACACACACTTAGGTTTAGCAGTGACTGAGACAGCTTATTTTTCTTTTGAGATACACAACAGAAATGGCAGAGGTGCAGCTCTTCCTCTCAGGTGTCAGGCCCTGCTCAGATCCTTTGTTGGCTTCTTAAACCTGCTTACTGTTGCACTATTCACACCTGCCAAGACATGAAATGAACTAGATGCCCACAGACAGACTAACGGATTAATACAGGGTGTGCACATATATCAGGATTTAATGCAGCTACAAAAACAAAATGTGTTACTTGCTGGAAAATGCATGGAACTGGCGATCATGTGACAAGATGTAAGCCAGAAGCAGAGAGACATGCATTCTGTGTTTTCTCTCATATGTGAAATCTATATTGAACAGAGAACATGAGAGTGGAACGGGGACAACAGGTGACAAGGAAGAAGTTTAAAGGAAGAGGAGTGAACAATCAGTTTTAAGTATATATATATATACACACACACACACACACACATACATATGGCAAGAAAGCAGATGGCACAAGTGGATGGAATGGAGCCAGTATGAGGAGAAGAGGAACAACCGGGAAGGGCAGTGAGGGAGGACGGAACAGAGCGAATACCATGCCATATATGCACAAGCGTCTCATAATAAAGCCCAGACAATTTAAATGTACCAAGCTAAATAAAATGTTGAATGTCAGCACACACACATCTAGAAAATCCACAGTCTCTGAATGAGGGGAAGAAGAAATTAAGTATAGGAAATGGGGAATGGTGCTTTCTGCTGCTCTCTAGAGCACAGAAGTAGAGAAGGCACGAGCCAGCACAGCCAGATAGACATATGCTGGTAGTTTCTGCACTGACTATTTTCATTGTCTTTGGTGCTAGCAACCAAGCTGGTATCCTGGCCATAGCAAGGCCTCTTACATGGAATAAGTTCTCCTTTTCCTTCCCATATAAATATATCTATTATATATATAATAAAACATATAGATATAAAATTATATAATAAATATATGTAATATAATAAAATATTTTTCAAAACAGTTCTCAGATTTCAGGATAGAATGTGATATTCCTGTATGTGTATCTGTTATGATGTAATTAAAACACGGGAACTGACCTATTGGTCAGTTTGTGTGATTGTCTTTAAGTAGGGGTAATTGTTTAAATCTGCTCTCTTAGCAGCTTTGAAATGGCCGGCCCATTGTTATTAATTGCTCTTCAGTCATTGTGCTGCATAACAGCATCTCAGCTTTTCTCCATTGAACATCTCTCTTTCTTTTACTTCCCAGGAACCTATTTTTTCAGTAAGGTTTTCTTGGAGGGTTAGACACAGAAGAGAGAATTCAAGCTCATAAGGCTGTGGGGATTGGCTGGGGATCATTATTTGCTACACAGAGTTTACATGTTCTTTTCTTTATCAAGTGGACTATGCACTGTATATGACCACAGAAACTTTATTCTCTTGACCATTTACCCTGACAAATGTTGCATTAGTATATTATCAGTCAGCTCTTGTTCTGCTTTTTTCCTTCATGTCACTTGTAATATTTCCTATCCAGATATCACACTCTGGTTGTAAAAAGCCAAATAATGGAAACATTTCCTTATTGTTTAATTATTTTTCCCTCCTACACACACACACACAAACACACGCATGCACGCATACATGCATCCCACATATCAAAAAAACAAACCAAACCAAAACCAGGCCATCAAAATTTTTTAGCTGATTAGTAATGATCATCGCACAAAACCTTGCCAAGGCCAACTCAAAGACTAATGTGAGAATGCCTGTTGGTCTTCCAGATTTACTACCTGGGTTGTGCACCCTTCATATCAGGCTGCCTGGCTGACCAATCATAGAATGGAGACATCAGTTATAGACTGTACAGTCTGGAAGACACAATGGTTTCCTTAGACACCTGTGCACAGGTGTATACCCACCTGTAAATGTTTGACAATGTTGACAACTTCTCTGGTAGAATAAGGATAGTTGATAACCCCTTGGTCAGCCAAGTTCCTCAGCTCCCCAAAGGCTGCCACAAGCTTCTCAAGGATGGGTTCAGGCACACTTGGGCCATACTGCTTGAGCATCTCAAGCTCAGAATGGGGCTTGGGGTTGTCAATGGCATGACAGCTAAAAATGTCCCCTACAGAAAAGCAGGAGAAGAATAACATCCAGTAAGCAATCAATTCATTGTAATGGTGCAGAGCAAACTGCAATGGTGGTTTAAAAAGCTAGTAGCTGCTCAGTAAGTCCCAGAAAGCCCATCTAACAACAGGACCATACAGAGAAGCAAGAAAATGCCTGAATCAGAAGAAAACTAAATGGTGTGTGCTTTCTTCTGCACAAGTTTATTTCTATTAAAAGGTTTGTGATACCTGAATACATGCTTCTTGGGAGATATTAAAACCCACTGGGGCAGACTCCTTTTTCCTTGGCAAAATACTCAGTGGTAATGTGTCAGTCTAGACCACCAGCAACAAGACCTTATTTTGATTTAGGAGCCATTTGGATAAACAGTTATTTTGTGTGTGCATATGTCAGAGTGTCTGTGTTTATTTAAAAGTATCAAGACAGAGCATCAGAACTTCAAGCTTCATCTCATAGACTGACATTTTCAAATACAAACTTGCAGGGTAGCTTTGGTTTATTTCACTGAAAATGAAAGTTATCCTGAATGTAAAAAGGTACTTGGTCCCACTACCATGCACTCATCAAATAATTACTAAGCATCTTCCAAACACCAAGTACAGCCTTGGGTAATATAGATCAATGACTTAGAAAGTTTCCATCCCTGAGGAGTTTACTTTCTGTTACAGGGAGAAAAGTTGGTATGGTACATGACAGTACAAGTGATTGTGAGAGTGGGCTTCCCTGAGAAGGTGAAGCCTGAGAAAACGAGGCTAAGAACATTCTAGGTGGCTGGCACAGCCAAAGTAAGTATGTATGGCCTAAGGAGGGGTGGGGCAGGAGAGTTGGAGAGACGGATGTAAGAGACATCACATAGGATACTGGAAATCTCAGCATTTGGGGGCTGAACTTATATTCAATGAAATGGGGAACAAGGGGGATTTTCACCGGAGGAGCACAGTGCTGTCAAGAACAGACTGTAGAGTGTATAGGGCAGCAGTTCTCAACCTTCCTAATACTCCCCTCCAACCATAAAAAATATTTTTTGTTGCTACTTCAGAACTGTAATTTTGCTACCATTATGAATTGTAATGTAAACATCTGTGTTTTTAATGGTCTTTGCCAAGGCCCATGAAAGGGCTGTTTGCCCCCCCAGTGGCCCACAGGTTGAGAACTACTTGTGTAGGTAAACAAAGTCCACGTATGGGTCTGCAGCACTGCTACTCATTTTTCTAGAAAAGACTCTGACCAAACTGTCCTCCAAGGATGTTACAGAGCAACCACTTTGGAAGGCAGTCTTTCTGGGACACGGTTAGGCAAGCTATTGCACGTTTGTTCACTAAGCTCAGGCCCTGCTGCACAGCATCCCACTGTAGGTACTGGGTTACCTAGCTCTTCATGCTGTCCTGGCGGAACTGGAGCTTCAACAACCAGCACAAATACTGACCCACTGAGTACTGAGTTTTGAAAACGTGTTTTGGGATAGGGTCTGACATTAACCCAGGCCGACCATGAACTCCGGAGCCTCTAGTCATCCCCTGGGGCTGCTGTGCAGCACACAGCACTCAGCTTTTTTAACTGACAAGAAATCGTGGCTGGCTAACTTATTAGGCAAAAAGTAAGGCAAAACATTCACAGATCATGACAGCAGGCAAGAGTGGAAGCAAGAAACCCATTAATTAGTGTACTGTTATTATTACAAATAATCCAAAGCAAGAAACCCATTAATTAGTGTACTGTTATTATTACAAATAATCCAAAGCAAGAAACCCATTAATTGGCCTATTATTACAAATAATCAAGGTGAGAGAGGGTGGTGGCTCCAACTAAAGTGATGGCCAGTGTTGGTGATGCTGAGATAATTTGAAACATATCTTAAGAGCCAGTAAGATGTCATGGTGGATGGGAAAGAGGGGAAAGAGGAGTCAAGAAAGATATGCTGTCAAGAGGGATGGGGTTATTCTCACAAATCAAGGGATTAAAAAGAAAAAATCCATTCAACAATTCAACCTCATACTGTGGAAATATTAGCCCCAAAGTAAGGGCTAATAACAGGCAAGTTGGAGATAAGTGTGTTCAGCGGGGAACTGGAGAGTCTGGCTGGAGAGACATTCATGGCAACAACAATCATTTAATTGGTACTGTAATATGACATACTTTGATTTTGCCAAGGGAATGAATGTAGATAGGTAAAAGAAGATTAGAACATTCTAGGAAGGAGTCAATGAAGAAACTGAGAAAGAATGGTCATCAGTGTGGGAAGAAGCACAGAAGGCACTTGAGGAAGGACCAGAAGTCAAGTAAGGAGAGGACAGTGACAACTGTGGCAACTCCCCCCAAAGCACTGCTGATGGCAAAACACAGCCAGGGTACCCATCCTGGCTTCAGTCATGGTGATGGCCCTGACGGCTTAGTCAAGAATTGCTTCTGTGGGATCATTCAGGAAAAGATGTGATTAGAACAGACCTGAGACGAGTGAACAAGAAATGGAGATGGGAACTGCAACTTCTGAACAAAAACAACTGTTCAGAGTTTTGCTACAAAGCAAGTAGAACAAATAACAACAGCTGGCAAGAGAGAGAGAGAGAGAGAGAGATAAGTATATAGATCCCGCCTTAAACAAAACAAAACAAAACAAGACAAAAACCCTAAGGTGCTAAGAGGGCAGGGATTCAGGAGACCACAGACTCGGGGGAGGAGCCGTGGAGCAGGGACATGGAGGAAGTGGGGAAGAGGAGTGGGAAGGGGAAGAAGAGGATGGAAAAGAGGGGGAGGTTGGAGTGGGTGACAAGAAACAAAGAGACAATCAGCTAGGAATGAGAGTGACTACATGGTAGATGGCAACGGCAGACGGAGACAGAATAGACAATTGGCATCCTTGCAGGCCTTAGAATGAATGTGAGAGCTATGAAGAACCTGGGCCTGGACAGACCTTGCACCTTGCTATATAGAGAAAACTACAGGCTTGGTCTGGAGTGCTCACATGAGCACATTTGTAAGAGGAACAGTAATGCAAGAATCTGAAATTAAAACTGCAGAAACAATGAGTGACTATATAGTGTACACCAGTCCCTTCTAAAATGTATAGACTAACATCCTTATTTACATGACTTATTGTTTCAATTAATGTTCTGGAGCATGCTGGTGTTACTTATATTTCTCTTAATAGTGGCATACTACTCTATCATGTAGATACAGAAGAATTTCTTTGTCTCCTCTGGAGGGACAGTGGGTTGGTTTCATTCTAGTTATACAAAATGTTGTACTGACTGCCCTTGAATTAAAATGGCTATGCAGGTAAACTACTGGGACAAATCCCTTATGTGGAATGGTCAGATCATGATCCTAATAAGAACATGGGCCTGCTTTGTACTATGTATGAGATTCCAAAATAGAGGAATAATCCTTTACGGATTATGATGATGATGATGATGATGATGATGATGCATCTCCTAGAACCTCTCAGTATGAACCAGACTCTAAACAGCTGGCCTCAGTCTTTTTAATTAGAGGAAGTGATAGAAGTAGTCAGTAATAGCCAATCATGATGGAATATTAAACGGTGTTGACACACAGCCCAGCTTCTCCACTCATTAGCTAAGTGGTCACAGAAAACCCCTGCGAGTGTCAAAAGCTCTCTCTCCTCCAGGTGGTCATGACGAGACACAACCCATGGTTGAGTAACAGTGGCCATTGCAGTGTTGCTGCTGAAATGATTAGCTATTTTTACAGAAGTTGTTTTTACCTAAAGTTCCAAAGAAGTCATTGCCCAAGAAAGGGAAGCCAGGCCTGTTGGCCAGAACCACCATCCTGAAGTCAGGATGAATCACAATCACGTTTTCTCTTCCATCCACATTAGCGGCATCTGAAAAACAAAATAGGTCCTTCGTGAAACTTGGCTCAAACAGCTTCAGGTGTTCCTGATTCAAACCTCACCTAAAAGGCTGTGCTGGAGCAATCGAGTAATATCAGTGAGGCCCTGGTTCAACCCCCAGGAAAGAAAGCCACTTAGAAATCATACTTGAGTTTGAAAATTATTATGTTCTTCGACTTCTAAGTTAGCCTTCAAAATCACAGGAGAAGACACAGAGGGCCAGACACAGCCAGGCTTGGCCACAGCTTGGTGGCAGCAGCCCTGTCTTCCCTCTCGCTGCACCAGCGTTGTGGTGCTGTCATGTTCAGAGCAAAGGGGCAGGTACATTCTGACCCTTGAGAGTCTCAGGGATCCTGTTAAGGGACAATACTCAGGCTGAGGCTAATTCTCGTTTTTCATAAACTGTGAGGGATGCATGTCAGGATGCTGTTACTAGTGCTAAGGCAGTGGCCTGGCACCAACAGCAGAGAGCAGCATCTCTATGGCACTAACCTTCCCAACAGAGCACTCTTTCATACTGATTTTAACAGTACTGGCTATCTATTTTCTGTCTCTTTCAGGAGACAAAAAATTTGAATCAACATCTTGCATTATATTTGCAACTTAAGTTGCCTTGCAGCTAAATGTACTCGCACTGGCTAGGTTTTGTTTTGTTGGTCAGCTCGACAAAAGGTGGAAGACACTGGGAAGAGCAAACCTCAGCCGAGAAAATGCCTCCATAAGATTGCCTGTAGGCAAGTCTGTGCGGCATTTTCTCCCTTAGTGATTGATGTGGGAGGGCCCAGCCCACTGTGGGGAATGTCACCCTTGGTCAAAGGGTCCTGGGATGTATAAAAAAGCAAACAGAAAAAGCTCTGAGGAACAAGCCAGTCAGCAGTGTTCCTCCATGATCTCTATGTCAGCTCCTGCCTTCAGGTTCTTGCTTTGAGTTCCTGCCCTGACTTCCCACAGTGATGGAAAGTTGTCAGCAATAAGCTATAAGCTGAAATAAATCTTTTCTTCCAAAGCTGCTTGTATTTATGCTGTGTTATCACAGCAATAGAAATCTTAACTTAGACAAGATTGATGAGATTTTCTTTTCTTTTCAGTAAATACTGGAAAAAAATGTGTGTTTGGAGAAGAAGAAAATCCAGAGCAGAGAATAACCTCTTCCTGAGTGAGATACACATATATACACAAAATGTATATATACATACAAACATACATATTAAAATAAAACTTCCAATTATTTTTCAAATGTATACCGCATTTTGCCTGTATGTACTCCATGTGTGCCTGCT
This sequence comes from Pachyuromys duprasi, assembly GCA_028658305.1. Classification (NCBI taxonomy): domain Eukaryota; kingdom Metazoa; phylum Chordata; class Mammalia; order Rodentia; family Muridae; genus Pachyuromys; species Pachyuromys duprasi. The sequence continues at coordinate 27,016,277 of CM053745.1, read as the reverse complement.
GCCAATGGAAGTCAGAAGACATCACTGGATTCCCTGAAACTAGAGTTACAGACAGTTGTGAGCCAACAAGGGGGTGCTTGGAAGGGAATCTGGAATCTCTGGAAGAGCAGCAAGTACTCTTAACCACTGAGCCATCTCTCCAGCTCACATTGGTGATTTTTACCTGAGCCAATAATAAAATAAGTTTTATGAGCAAGGGAAACAGGCCAGAGTTTCTAAAATTTCCAGATATCAATTCAATAATAGAACCAAGGTTGACATTTTCAGAGTAGAACAGTATAAAGCCAATTTGTCTTACTTGTGCTAATGAAATTTTCAAAGACTGATTATAGAAAAAGGAAACTAAGCTGGATACAGTGGTGTACATCTGTAATCCCAGCACGCAGGAGGCAGACCGATCTCTGTGAATTGGAGGCCAGCCTGGTCTACAAAGTGAGGCCAAGACAGCCAAGGCTACACAGAGAAACCCTGTCTCGAAAAAACCAAACAAACAAAGCGGGAAACTGGGGGCTGTGGATGTAGGCTGGTGACAGAGCATGCAATTCCATGATTGAAGCTCCCATTCTACCCAGCACCAACCAAACAAAACAACCAACCAAAACATACTAAAGATGCAAAACTTACACACATTAGGGAAAATTTTGCTTTTTAGTACTCACGTGCAACAATACGTCTTCCATCTGCTAGAATCATTTCTCCATTTTCTACCAGAGTTTTCAAAATACAGGTGACATTTGTTGGGGCTTTGTCTGCCTCGTCTACTACTAGAATGTGACCCAACTTTACTGCTTTAACCTTTGAAAAAAGAAAATTTATCATAAGCAACAAAAGAACTGAAGTAAGCACTATTAAGAGTTCATCTCTCACTGCTTTGGATTTTCAAGCTGGTTATAAGTTACTTGAACATGACCACATAGTCAGCTACAGAACCATCATAGAGTCACTAAAACATAACAGCAATTTCTGCATTTTCTACTGTGTTAGAGTCACTCCCAACAACAGTTCACACCCTTAGAATAGGGGGGACTTAAAGGAATATGACAAGTAGATGAAGTGCCACAGAGGGTGGGAGGAGTTAGACAGAACAGCCACTGTGTGTTTTAGAAAACTTGGATCTTCAAATACTATTATAGTTTAATAGATCAGAAGAGGCAGGTTTTCATGGCAAAGCGAATCAATGGTCAAACTGCATTTGTGGAGGAGTGAACATGGAGAGGCAATGTTGTCTGTAGGATAGTAAATGTAAGAAAAGGCGCAGGAAGGGAGACTGGGTTTCTGCTGCTAAGGAATGGGTTGTCAGACCAGGAAATATGCACTTTACCTCACCATGTAATGGGACCTAAGTACACATTTGAGTTCTGACATTACAAATGGGGCACTGGGCTACTCAGTAGGATACTCAATTTGGCAGAATATGCAGAGTAGACATAGTGTGGAAAACTGAAGTGGGTATGGAAAAATACAGGGGGAAAGTATTGCACTGGTCCTGTGGAGTGGCACAATCTATAGACGGTTTGCATAGGAAGGGAGAAAAGGGATGTAAGCACATGAGGTCTTGGGTAACCATGTAAATGGACATGAGGAGAAAAATGGAAACTGCAGATATGACTTACCTCTTACCTTGCCATGCTTCTCCTCACGCTTTTAAGCAGGCTGGCAGGAGATACTCTACACATTTCAACGTAAATCTAAATTTTTTTCTAAAATATACGTAAAACCCATAACATAGTGGAGCATATCATAAATTATTCTGACTGCACAGTGTTAAGTAATGATTTTCAGGAAACATAAGTTGATAAAGGATGCTTCCTACTTTTTTTTTTTTTTTGAGACCGGGTTTCTCTGTGTAGCTCTGGTTGTTCTGGAACTCACTCTATAGACCAGGCTGTCTCAAACTCAAGAGATCGACCTGCCTCTGTCTCCTGAGTGCTGGGACTAAAGGAGTGCAACACCACCTGCCCTCTAGGATGCTTCCTTTCATCACAGTATTTCATACTGTATTCTCAAAGACTTGATACAAATTTTAAAAATAAATTTATGATAAAAATAAACTAAATTAAAGAAAGAAAAGAAAAGATGTGGTGTCTACCCCCAACATATCTATGTTCAGAGAAGGGTTTGCTCAACCTTGGGGCCTTGATCATGAAGGACACAGATCACGAAGTCCCCAGCCTTGGGCCTGGCCCCCAGAAGCTCCATTTTGGCTGCCTGCTGCACAGCTCTGTGGCCAGGCCAGGCTTAGACTTGAATCTGGAGTCGGAGCTGGATCCTCTCAGCTTCCCAAAACACTTTGTTAATGTTCTTTTAGTTCAGAACAGCATCAGAATTAAAAAAAAAAAATCTCAGAAAAGAAGTAGAGAATTCGTGTCAGTCCATGAATCTCTCACTCAGGAGAGAAAGCTCAGTAAGAGAATATGTTATTTTTCCAATAATTTCATTTCGATAGGAATGTGCATCCACGTGATACATGCGTGTGCTTCAATCAGACAATTAACCCAGGTAAAATGAAAGCATACTTTAGAACACTTTATCGCTGGCTTACTGACCAGAGGTGAGTCTTCATACACAATCAGTCCATCTTTAACTGAAGGCTGAAGAGTCAGAGTCTGCACCGTGGTGTCCCTACAGTCAAACCAAACATGTCACAGTCAGTGGGGAAATAACCAGAGTCTGAGCATGAATAAATAAATCAATGAGCAAGTCCTTACATTTCTTCATCATCTAGATTTTCCCAAGGAAAAAAAACCAAAGTAATGAGTAAAAGTGCAGTCAGAAACAGTATTCTGTTGACAATGTAAATCTTACGGGTTTAGAAATTAATATATTTGCCAAATCAGTTTCTCCCTCTGTCCCAGTAATTTTATTTGTAGTGATTTTACTACTCAAAAGAATCTCCTGAGGATGATTAGACTACTTAAAAATGTTTATATACTATATAGTACAAAGAACGCTTATGTGATTTAAACATTTTGGTGACAAGTTTGCTACCCCACCCAATCTGCCATCCGGGGCAATGCTCAGACTGTCATGCTACTTGAAGAGCACAATTACCTCTTAGGCTTCTGAAGACCTGGAGAAGGAATCCAAGGACTTGTACCATGTTTTTTTGTTGTTGTTTTCTTTTTTTTTTTTTTTGAAGCTATTCTTTACTATTTATCCAGCTTTTCTTTAAGTCAGGGTCTTGAAAAGTGTCAACAGTGGCTTATCTATGCTCTGAGCCTCTTTTCTCAGGAGCTATTAAGTTCCTGTCACCTGTTGGTATTTTTGCCAAACCTGTGTGCAGCGTTGCAAGCAATTCTCTGTGTTTACTTTCTATACACATTGCATTTTAAAAATGAAAAAGCCTATGGCCAGTGTGACTGTGCTCCACAATGGGATCAAGCAAAATAAAATATATTTTAAGCATACAAAGTTACCTTTCAGAAGACCCTGATACTTATTCAAAATGAACAATGAATGTCCAGCTGCACAGTCCTGAGCACCTGTGGTGTGTAAGACACTCCCTGTGCTGTAAGCTTTATACCTTGTCTCTGTACTTTCCTACAAAATGGAAAATTGCAATGTGCATATCAGAGGTAAGGTATGGTCCTGAGGATCTTTGAGTTTGTCTTAGTAGTTTAGTTTGTCTTAGAAAGCACAGTGATGTCAGCAAGGTACACTGGAGGTTAACTAGCCATAGCACTCAAAATTGATGGTTTATGTCCATCTTTTTTTTAATTTTAATTTTTTTCTTCACAATTTATTCATTATATATCCTGATTGAAGCCCCCTCTCTTAACTCCCCCAGTCTCCACCCTTCCTCCCTCTTTCCCCATCCCCTTCCCCTAGTCCACTGAAAGGGGAGTTCTCCACTATTGCCATCTGCCCATAGCTTGTTAAGTCTCATCAGGAATGCCTGGATCCTCTTCCTCTGTGGCCTGGCAAGGCTGCATCACCAGGGGTGAGTGATCAAAGGGCAGTCAACTGAGTTCATGACAGAGGCGGCCCCTGCTCCCCTCACTCAGAGATCCACATGGAGACTGAGCTGTCAATTGGCCAACAGCAGGGGTCTAGGTCCTTTCCATGCGTGGTCCTCTGTTGGTGCATCAGTCTCTGTAGAACCCCTTGGGCTCAGATCTTTTAGTTTTGTTGGTGTCCTTGTAGTGCTCCTATCCCTGCCCTCCCCCATGACCTGCAATCCCACCCCTCTCTTCCTCCATAAGACTCCCTGTGCTCTGCTCAAAGATTGGTTGTGAGTCTCAGATCTTCTTTGATCCCCTGTTTGCTGAATCCTTTCAGAGGATCCTCTATAGTAGGCTCCCATCCTGTTTCCTCTCTTCCACCGCTTCTGGTGTCTATCCTGTTTGCCATTCTGAATGAGATTTATGCATCCTCCCTATGTTCATCTTTTATTCCAGGTGAGCTGACTTTAGACTTCCTGTTGCACTGGATAACTCTTCCATGAGTCTTCATGTACCAGGGCTCAAGCAGATACATGGGCAATAAAATCATGAATCTGTACAGTTTCTATACTTCCTGTTTCATTTATACCTTATTAGGAAGAATTCTCTAATTTGAGAGGTGATGTATTTCTTGGGTTAACCCCTTGGGTCCAGCCCATCATTATTCTGACCATCTTCCAAGCTCCTAAGATCATGGCCTTGTGGGATCATGGCTTCTTCTACTTCACTTCACAAAGAATATATCCGAAAGAATCATGATTTGTCTTACTAAAATCAAACTAAAATGCCCCAGGAACTGTAATGAACTGTGAAAACACATTCTGGCAATTTACTGGTGCTTTTCAATAGTTGTGTGTGTGTGTGACATTATGGTTTATGGTTCTTTATCTATTTTCTGTATTCACAGGTCTTATATATTCAGTCAGTCATACTTTATACTATCTTTTGATGACACATTAATTTTCAGTTTTGAATAAATTAAGAACAAAATTTCATTAGCTGACTTAAATTCACTGTTAATATTCTAGCCTAGAGAAGACGGTGGGTGGGGAAAGGGAAAATACGTGTTCACACAGATTTTTATAGCACCATAATGGATTTCTCACCTCAGCTCTCACATATTTTAAGGGCAACAACTTGACACCCTTCAGCACCAAAAAGGAACCAGAGACTCTTGCAGCACTGTCAGCGGGAAGGGAACAATGACAGTGCTTCATAGCACCTCAGGATCAGTACGTTTAGGAAGAACTCTAACTTTAAGAAGGCGAATGAAACTGACGGCACACAACTTGTCAAATCAGCTCTCACTGAAGACGTGGGGCTCCAAGGAAGAGCAGTTAAGGTTTTTTTTTTGCTTGGTTTTTGAGAAAATAAACTTGAATCACATAATCTCCAAAGGCAACTACAATGATGATAAATGCAAATGAGAAACATGACTTTCAACGAAGGTGGCAATGAGAGAAAGAAAATTATTATAGGCTAAAGCTAGAGCCTGCTGCATTGTGCTACTGATAACTTTGATCTGGAACACCAAAGGGAAAGCAGATGCTAGTAAAATATGTACAGCGAGAGTGAGCCCTAACCTTTGCCTGGCTTGTATTCTGGCCAGTCATGTGGCTGATGCATACAGTGCTGGGGGCAGGGGACGCAAAATGTACTCTGCTTTGCATGTATGTGATACAGTGAGAAAAGACATGGATTTCTAGAACATCTCATTATAAGCTTAAAGTCAGTAAATAGCAAGGCACTTACTGTGGCCACCGGCAGCACATGAAACAGACTCCTAATGATACAACGATTTTCCAGCATATTAGATTTAAATCATTGCTTCACACTTAGGAGCATCTTGGGTCAAACATATTAACTCTGCACATACAAAACAATGCCTGAAGAGAATACAACAATTTCATAATTGTTTTGACTTGTTCCTTTCAAAAACAGCTTTGAAATATTTGCTAATAAAAGTTTAGAGTCAACAATTTAACAACACTAGGGAGAAGAAAAGCTAAACCACATCTCAGCTTCAGTTCCTTTAACCCAAATTTTAAGAGACGACTTTCCAGTTAATGGTAATGCTTGAGCTAATGAATGTTCAGCTAATTGCTGGTGCTTATGCGATTACCAATTGTCCCTGCCTCTTACTAGTTTATGAAGTAGTTTTCTACCAAAGTTTATGTCAGTAAGTGGGTGGCACAAATTGTATGCTAAACTAGTTTTCTTTTAACTGCAATTTAAATCCTTTTTTGAAGTTGAACTTGTTAATATGCAGTAGTTAACTTAAAATTGACTCCAGATACAGTAAAATAATTAAGTTATGCACAGACCAGGTCTTTGTTAAAATGAGGCCAGCGTGTGTGTGTGTGTGGGGGGGGGACTTTGGATTTCTGAGGAAGCAGGATTGTTGGGGTATGGATGACAATGGGGAAGGAGTCAGGAGAGCAAATGCAATTTGCTCTGAAATGCTGTTTGTTCAGGTACATAAAAATGTATTCTAATTCATCCAGGAACAAAAAATATTAAAATGCAGGTATTTATTTTGAGGATATTTTAATGAGCTGCATTTCTACAGATTTAGGATAGGTTTTTCTTAGAAAAATACAGTAAAACCTGAGGGTGAAAGAAAAAGAGAAGGCATAGAGCTTTAAAAGTTGATACCTCCTCCTTCAGAAACTACAGAACATTCAGAATGTGAGCCAAACGAGAACAGAAAACAAAAAGTTCAGGAGACAATGAACACAGATTTCCTGGGCGCTATAAACAGGAGAGCGAGTTAGAAGTAGGACTAAATGGTAATTTTCATCAGTAAAATATATTTACTGAGTAAGATTTTTCTTTTCAAAAGACAGGGTCTCATATGCAGTCTTGGCTGCCCTAGAAACCCCAAATCCCAAGAGATCCACCTGCCTCTCCCCCCACTCCCCGCCCAGTGCTGAGAGTAAAGGTGTGGGCCACTATGCCTGGCTGAGATTAGGTATTTTTCAAGTGAAGACCTGACATCAAGAACATAATTTCTGTTTTGACTAAATTTCATTATCGTTTCCACACACAATGCATCCTGCTTACTCTTGTTACTGACAGGCCTCTGTCACCTCACCTCCTTCCTACAGGTCCCTTTCCCCAGTTGTTTGTTTCGTGATGCACTCATTTTGAGCAAGCTATCTGTGTGGCCACAGGTTTGGAATGCCCACTGGAGGCTGGTAGGATCATTAGTGGATATACAACAACGGAAGGAAACCATTTCCCTTCCGTAAATCCTTCAGTAGCCAATAGTTCAAGGAGAGATAGGGGTCTGTCCCTGATCCATGCCCGGCTGTTGACAGGCCCAGTCTTGTAAAATCCTGCCTTATTTTCAAATAAGTAGTAAAATACAAGATCAGTAATAACTATTAATGAAACTGTGAGGTACTTGTGTGGAGATGATGTAAGTTTAAGGAATAACCATTTAGAGATACCCTGGCCTTCTACTAAATAGTAGAAGCACACGGCCTCTCTGTAATATGCAAATTTATCTTGCTATACTGGGAAAGAAATTCCCTTGGGCTTTCAAATAGATACAGTCCTTTTGAAAAGCGATGTTGCCAACCAACACACACACACAAAGACTAAGACCAAGAATATGAGCCTGACATGGTGGGACACACCTTTAATCCCAGCACTCAGGGATACAGCAGCAGGCAGATCAGGGGCAGGCAGATAGCTGTGAGTTCAAGGCCAGCCTAGGCTACAAAGCAAATCCAGGACAGCCAAGGCTACACAGAAAAACCCTGTCTCAGAAAAACCAAACAATAACAAAACAAACAAACAAACAAAGACTATTATGACTGCAATGTAAATTTTAAAAACAGAATAAGGCTCCATTTGAATACATCAAGCTTAGTCACCCACTCAGACACCTAAAGGCCAAGGCAGCTCATCTCTAGAAGTAATTAACATACATTATGAGAAAATATAATACAGAAAACAATGAAATTTAAGAGGAAAACAAAGGAATGAGCGTAGGGGTTGGGGATGGGAAGTTCCACAGTACTTGAGCCTTTTCAAGGCTTAAAAAGCAAAGTGCCTTAGAAAACAAAATTATTATTCCTGCCAGACACTGAAAAAGACTCTTGCCCTTAAATAGTCTCTTAGAGGAGACATAGTTTACCTAGTGCCACTCAGTCTTTATTAATAGCTAGATGCAAAACAAAATCCTAACAAACCATGCCTGGAGAAAGAGTGGGGCAGGATAATATTTTTCTCAAATAAGTTCCTGCGATATAACGCTTTGCAGCTCTTTGGTAGGTGCTTGCTGGAAACAGCAAGAAGAAAGTAAACGAAAATAGTCACCTAGCATAAATGTCATCAGAGAGGCTTTACCCAGCAACTGACTGAAACTGATGCCGAGTCCCACAGCCAAACATTAAGAGCAGCTTGGAAAATACTGCAGAGGAGAGCGAGGAAGGACTGAAGGAGCCAGGGGGGGTCAAGGACACCACAAGAAAACCTACAGAATCAACTAACCTGGGCCCACAGGGGGTCATAAAGACTGAACTGTCAACCAGAGCGCTTGCATGGAACAGATGTAGGTCCTCTATACATATGTAACGGTTGTGCAGCTAGGTCTTCATGTGGGACACATAAACTGGGAACAGGGTTGTCTCTGACTATATTGTCTGCCTTTGGATCCCTTTCTGCTAACTGGACGGATGGCCTTGACTAGCCTCAACAGAAGACGGCCTAGACTTAATGCAGCTTGATATGCCAAGGCTGTCTGGCATAGGAGGCCTCCCTCTTTTCTGAGGAGAAGAGGGGGAAGAGTGGATGGGGAGGGGTAGTGGAGGAGACAGGGAGGAAAGGAGGGAGGGGAAGCTTCTATCAAGATGTAAAACAAATACACAACCAATCAAAAACAAAAAACAAAAAAACCAGTCACGTGCTGGTGTCCATCATTTCAAATTGGCCTGGTTTACCTCTCCCATGTCTCCTTGTCCTTCAGACTCACGCTACTCCAAAATGAACCCTCCCCTCAACTGAAGCCACCGCAGGTATTGCCCACAAACTCAGAAAATTTTGCAAGTTGTTTAGTCTTTGGAAATAAAAACTCGGCTCAAATGGTGCGTAGATAATTGGATCTTTTCTCTGAAAACTAGTTTCTTGGTTGAGAAATTTTAAGAATTCAAAACAATTTTACTTTTTGGCTGGCACTTCACTTCTCTTTTCCAGACAAAAATGAAAGACACTGTACAGTTTCTTTCTAGTCACTGTAGAAAGGCCATATAGAAGGCTGGGGTGAGAACAAAAATTAGCTGTGCAGCAGGGGGCTAAGACTCATGACTGCTTTGTTCCCTAACAGTCTCTAACAGAAATCTCTAACATAAAATATGGTATATACCCATTTATAAGTTTAAGAGGGAAAATGAGCATATTTTCATGTCATAATATTCTGTAGTCTTTCATTTGAGAAATATTTACTGCATTGGTGGTATTAGTATAATGTTAGTAGAGGAATATTTGAACCAAAGAGGTAGTGGGCTGGGTAGATGACTCATGTGGTAAGTGCTTGCCAAACAAGCAGAAGGACCTGAGTTCTGTAACACAGAACCCTCACACACACCCTCCATGGCTGCTCAAGGGCCGGCATCATGAATGGCACAGTAAGTATCCTGACCAGGACAATCATGACTAATGTCTTCTTCCGAGGAAACAAATGATCGCTGATGTCCTTCACTCTGGAAAGGCAACAGTACCAAAGACAGAAATTTGAGAAGAGCTAGCAGCAGTATATAAAGATGACAGCAGAAGTCATCTTTGTATTTGATTTCAGAACCCACTTTGGTGGTGGTAAGATAAATGGCCTCAGCGTGGTTTATGATTCTTTGGAAAGAAGAATGGCCCTAAACACAGACTTGCAAGACATGGCCTTTAAGAGAGGGGGGAAAAGACCTTTAGGAAACAGCGAAAGGAACGTAAGAACAGAATGAAGGTGGGGGCAGGGCCGCAAAGGCCAACACTGGCGCTGGCAAGAAGAGAGCTGGAGACCGGGTAAGAGCAAGAGGAGGAGGCGTTCTACAGTGACTTGATCTCCGTGATGGTACAAATTTCTGATGAGCAGCCAAATCATAACAATTTCAAAAACCAAAACAAAAAGGTTGGTAAAATGGCATGCAGTTATACTCCCAGCACTGGAGAAACAGAGGCAGGGAAATCCCCAGGACTTGCTAGCCAACCAGCCTAGCCTAACTGCCAAGTTCCCAGCCAACGAGGACCCCATCTCCAAAAGCAAGGGGGATGATACCATAGGAGTAACACCCAAGACTGACTCACTTCTACACTTGAATGCACATGTATGAGAGACACACACATGCACACCACGTTAAAAACTCCTTCGATTCATGTACTTTTAAATGAAATGATATGATACTATGCCCCCCTGAGGGTGGTATGAACTAGGTCTAAGGTGATGTTAAGTATCAAAAGATTTTTGCCATGTGCTAGTCAGAAAAATAAAGTTTAAAAAGCACTTTTACTCATGAGGGAAGATATTCTGATCAACAAGCCTACTGTGCTGTCCTAGAATAGAATGCTCTCTGCGGAGCTGGCTAGGGTCTCCTTTGGTTAGAAACCTGAAGAATGGATTTTATGTAGTACATACTACCTAAAATTACATCAGTTGTGTTTTTATATATTATTTGGTTACATACTATGTAGCCCATCAATTATTTATTATCCTAACTCCTGATGGTTTATGAACTGGAAAACATTCCATTGATCTGGTTCTACATTTGCCAGTCTCAACTGACCAGGCTAATGCCATTTGAAGGCAGAAGACAGTGTGCAAATAAGTGTGCACTGTGGAGTTTTCTAGTTTATCTACCTGATGTTTGATGATCTGGAGGGAGACATTGCTTTCAGCAGCAAAAAAATCAGCATCTACTCCAGCCCCATTGTTCCTGGGCACTTCAGTGCAGAGGGAAAAGTACAGATACCCCAGGGGATCATGGGGCAAAGAAGCAGAGGCTCTCTGGCAACATTTGTGTGAGTTTTGTTTGTCATATTATGTTTTATCTTAAAATTGCACCGTCTGAGTGTACTTGCTTGTATCTCTCATAGCATTTCTTAGACCCCAGATGAAGAAAATGAATGGCTTAATCAGCGATGGGTTTCAGTGTGAGGGTCAGCACTTTGGGGAGGTCCAGAATAAGGCTGAGAAGGGGCTGCATACAGCATGTGCTAGTTTTGCTGGTAGGCTCAGCAGCTCCTTTGTATGATGTTAGATAGCTGTATCATCCTGGGACTGAGAAGTTCTCCCACCTCCCTGGGAGTCTCTCCAAGACTTCCAGTCAACTCTGACAGGATTGAGAAAGGAAAGGAAAGGAAAGGAAAGGAAAGGAAAAAAAGAAAAGAATGAAAGAAAGGGAGAGAGAAAGGGAGGGAGGGAGAGGGCAGACAAGCAGAAAACCAGAGCTCATTACAGACCCAGAAGAATCATTAATTCTGGTGGAGACAGGTCCTTGATAAAGAATATGACTGTACTGGCAGGGATGGGTAGGAGGAGCTTCAGGAAGTGCAATAGACAAACATACAGGCATCTAAGACAGGAGAGAAGTCAGGGGATGCTGAGGTGCCCAGGACATGTAGCAGGCAGCTGTGTGGCGGAAGGAAAGCTGGCCAGCCAGGGTGAGCGTCAGTGTGATTACAGCTCCAACATCATGCCAGAATCTGCTCACAGGTGGTCTCATGCCTACCTACTTCAGAGGAGAGACTCTCCAAGTGGATATCACAAAGATGAGTGGGTGGGAAGAGACACTGACTCATCACTGAAGAAAAATTTCCAGAACACTGGTTGTTGTGTGGCTTTTGTACTGGAAACAGACAGCTGATGTAGCCCTGCCCTTAGGAGGGCTCATTGTCTGGTGGGGTAGATTGTCTGGACAGGGACACCCAACTGTGATGAAGAATGACAGGTAAAATAAGAGCCTGTCCTAGGTCAGTGGCCCTAAACTTGCCATCAATAAAAGTTGTTTAAAAAAAAAGACACATTTTGAAACATACGAAAATAGAAGCAAAAAAACCACAAGCTAAAACTGAAAAATACCTTAAAATAATCTTCACTTTTATTTGTTGATAATTCAAAAAGACATCTTGCTCTCATTAAAAGTTAAAGAAAGCTATTTTGGTGCAATGTGACTGATACACTTAGTTATTTGTGATTTAAAAGTCCAGCCTTAAATTCAGTTTACATTAGCAGCTGAAGAACAGGTTGCACAGAAGTGCAGACAGGGACGCCTCAAAGGCGACGTGCACGCTTTAGTCTAGCTTGTTCTTCAAGGCTTGCTATGCCCTTTGCCTAATGGTGGAATAGAGAATACAAACAGCATCTGTTTGCAAAAGTCTAGGGGCAGGAAAGCATTAAGAACTTTTCTCTAGCAAAGCATGATATTCTGTGGACTTGTTTCTGGGAGTGAGAATCACAAAAGTTCTGGCCAGGACAGAGAGTGATCAGCTTTGTTGGCTGGAAGATTGTAAGGGAGGCATAAGGAGGACAGAATAGAGACTGTTTTTAACCAAGAGGCTCCGGCAGACCAGAGCAGAGATACAGAACAAACTAATGTCTACTATGTCAGCAGCACACCTTTTTCCTTTAGCTGTTCGCTGGGATCCTTAAGCAGTCACTAGCACAAGTATTTGTTTTGTTTTCAGACAGCATCTTTCTAACATAGCCCTGGCTGTCCTGGAACTAGACCAGCTAGGCTTCAAACTCTCAGAGATCCACCTGCCTCTGCCTTTGCCTCCTAAGTGCTGGGATCAAAGGCAAACTTGTGTCATCACTGATACTAGGAGGGCAAGGTATTCTCTTACAGATCCATCCTACATTCAGTTTACTCACTTGTAGTAAATAAAAAGTGTTGGGCTATCTAATGTTACTTAACATTAGCCCTACAATTATTGTAGTGGTATTATTTAACTTGCTATCACAAATAATAAGACAAACACCAGTTAGATTTTATAATTGCCTTATTTACCTTGGGCTGGGGAGATATTCCTACCTATTCTATCTCAATAACCTCACTATCCATCTCCCAGCACCCATCCAATGTCATCTGCCTTAATCAATCTCATCTGGTCTACCTTCCATCCATAATCCCAATATACTTGCTTATATTTTTCATCTTTGTGTCTTTTCCATCCACACCATCCTTGGAGTCCTTCCTTCCAGCCCATGTGGTTCCTTCTCCACGCTAACCCATCCTGGTGTCCTCCTGCCTCCTCTCTTCCCACCCATCTCTTTCCCACGGTTCTCCTGTCCTCCAAAGCCTGGGAACCTTAGCCATGCCCACCCCACTCTGCCCTGCCCAGGTAAAGGCCATTTAATCATCCAATCAGGTATGTCTTAGGCAGGTTTATACAAGGACAAGTATATCTAGGGAGTAAGCAGATCTTGAGGGCCAGATCATGATAATTCCCAATACCCACTAAGTCCCTAGACTAGACAAAGTTATCAAAATACAGAATAATCCCACTGTATTTATGAAGTGAGTCACTGCTGCTAAACTTTCAGTGTTTAAATTCCACTTAGTTTCTATTTACTCCCTATCACAGGATCCTTTATTTAAATTTCTACAGCATTTTCCCTTTCCCTGCAGGTTTCATACAAAAACCATCCTTCAGAAATCGCTTACTACACCTAGGGAAGATAAACAAGAAGGAGGACCCAGGTTGGGATGATCAATGCTCGCTTAGATGGACAAATGGGATGAACACTGAATGTAGGAGAAAACAAGCAACAGGACAGGAGCCTACCAAAGAGGGCCTCTGAAAGACTCTATATAAGCAATGTATCAAAGCAGATATTAAGACTCACAACCAAGCCTTCGGCAGAGGGCAGGGCATAATATGAAAATAGGGGGAGTTAGTAAGACTTGGGGAGAACAAGAGCTCCATAAAGATCCAATAGATCAGGACACAGGGGTCTTTTATGAGACTGTTTCTCCAACCAAGAACCATGTATGGATATAACCTAGAACCCCTGTTCAGATGTGGCCCATGGT
>CM053745.1:26959150-26995308 GCA_028658305.1 Pachyuromys duprasi | reverse complement strand
ACACAAAGTATCAGAGAATAAGCCAGTATAACCGGGGCCTTCAATGGCTCACTTGCATTGGTAGACAGGCAGGCAAATCTGTGAGTATAAGCAGAGACTGATTAAACCTGAAAATGGCATTTCATCACTTCAGGGAAATGAGCCATGATAATAAATTACTCAGTGTCTCAGACCGTTAAAAGTCCGGGCTTTCAATTGGTTTCTGTGCTCCCTGCTTGCTTACATTATTCTGATGACAACACAGTGTACTGTGAGGGAAAAAAAAGCACAAGCAAACACAAAGACAAGGGGATGAGGTGGGGTAGGGGTTGGGAAGAGGCACTGGCAAAGATCAGCAGCTGGAATACAGAACCAGGACAAAGATGCACTCAGGAAACAAACTGTAACTTAGATCTGAAAACAGATTTCAAGGTGAGGAATGAGATGCCAGGCTTGAAACAGTAGGATCAGACATGGAAATATCTAAGAGCAGTCTGAAGGACTACTCCATTAGAATATTTCAAAGACAGGCAGCCAGGTGGTGGTAGTGGTGGTGGTAGTGGCCGGAACGGCAGCGGCGATGGTGGCAGAATTTGGGAGGCAGAAGCAAGTGTATCTCTATGAGTTCAAGGCCAGCCTGGCCTAGAGAACAAGTTTCAGGACAGCCAAGGCTACACACTCACACATACAACCTGTCTTGAGAAATCAATATGCATATGCATGCTGGTGATTGTTAACTTAGGTTTATAATCAAAGAACCGAATATCCTCCTGATATGAAAAGGGCTGGTATATCAGGCATGCTTTGACCACCAGAGACCTGCATTTTACACTCGTGTATCTATAAGAAACTATGCCCCCAGCCCTGTGTATTCTCAGTCTACTCTCTTTGTCATTATGATCTGTTGCTGAGTTGCCAGCCATGCCTGTTTCTAGGTTTATTCACTCGACAGCAGGAATTTTCAAAGGACACAGTGCACCAGGGTTTAAGTGACAAAGTTTATCAAGCGCTCTGGATTTGAGCCAGGCTACATGCACACACCTATAATCCCAGCAGTCAGGAGGCAGAGGTGGGCGGGCTACCCCCATCTATATAATAATAGGTTCCACCCTAGGCAGGGAGATGTAGTGAGATTCTGTTTCAAAAACAAAACCCCAAACTCCTCTGGGTTCGTGAGCTTGGGGTGAGAAGGGGGGGTGGGGGGGAGGGAGATACTGATGTAATGCATATGTTTAAAGTTCTAAAAAATGAAAATTAAAGATTAATAAAGACATACTTCTATACTTAAAAACAACTATGGGCTTCATACATTCATAAGACTGAAGCATCGTTTTTTTCAGTGAGATGATACCGTCATGGACTCAATGCCACTTGTCAGCCACTCTTCATTACCCTACAAAAACTTACTAGAAAAAATGGCTCTCAGCAAACAGAAGTAGGTAGCACAGTCCAAATGGGGAAAGTCAACCATGAATTATATATTTTATGTTTAATTCTTGTTTAGAAAAAATGAACCAAGAGGACACAAAAATGCTTTTAAAACTTCCTCGTGATGCATGGGTTTTATTTTTAGCTGACACTAGGCACTGTGTGGAGGTCTTCTCATGATTTACCACACGTCATCTTTACATTAGCTCAGCTGACTGCAGGCTGTTCACACTGCCATGTGGGACCGTAGGAAGCTGAGCAGTTTGCCAGAGTCCACTCCCGTGGGAGAGCTGCTGCTGGACCTTCTGCCACTCAAGTCCACATCTGTGCCTTCAACTAGAGATCCATTTTAACCTGCGCTTAAAAAATCTGAGCCAGTGAGTAGGCTCAGGAGGTACAAGTGCTTAGTAGGTCTGATGATCACAGTCTGATCCCTGGAAAGTGCAAAACAGTGATGCAGAAACAGTGTGCATCTGTAAATCTGGCACTCCTATACTGAGATGGAGATGGAGAGTCACCCAGAAGCTGGCAGGCAGCCTGGAGTCTGAAGAAAGACCCTGCCTCAATAGGAGAGGAAGTTGTCCCCGGACCTCCAAACATGATTGAGACATAATAATAGCAAATAAAATAAAAATTTTAACTGTAGGTTTGAGAAGCTAGACATTAACGAATCTGTATTATTATATAAGTATATAACAAGAAAACCAAAAAAGAAGGCAAGGTTCTGGTTGCCCTTAAGACCAACTTTAAAAAAAAAAAACAAAACAAAACACCAAAGTGCTACTCACTTTGGGTCTGGTAATTAAATTGAGGAAAATTATCAGAATGTTCTAAATATTGAGTGTCCATCCATCCCTTACACAAGCATATACAGATAATATCTTTACAGTGTAGCAGTAATGTGCTAGAAACCCACGACAGAAATGGACAAGAGACACATGGTTCTTGTTCCTGTGGAACATACAAATTTGGAGGACAGGTACTGTATGGGAACTCTAGCTCCATAAAACTAGTTTGGAAAGGAGGGCTGGTAAAGAAGAGATGAAAGGGAAGCTGGCTCACCCAGGGACAAGGCAAAGTCTCCCTCCCAGGAGCTGGGGAGGGAAACTCCAGGTAGAAGGACAGGCATGCACCAAATATCAAAGAGATAAGAACCTATAAAGAAGGTGAGGGTGGTTGAAAACAGCATAGGCAAAGAAAGACACAGCAGTGCCTGGGCTGGAGAGGTGGCAACCTGCAATGCTGAATGGCACACTGAAGATGTGGGCTGCACATGGGAGCAATGAAGGGCTGGCTACAGCAAAAAGATGCAGAAACACTTGCTTGTACACTGACTAACCTGGCTGAGCCTGGATCTCAGCATGCGCAGGAAGTGCAACTACAGTCTGATCTTTTCTCCACCCCAGGGGACAGGTGATGGAAAGCAGAATAGGGCACAGAACTGGGAGGTAGACACTCTTGAGGCAACGGTCAGCATTATGGCAGATGAGTGAAGGTGTTTAACTTTGGGATAATTCTAAGGCTTAGGTGGTATACATTCTTTCTTCGACAGTAAAGAGTTTCATGTTGTAAACATAAATATTTCATTTTATTAGGGGGAAGAAGAATTTCCAAATTCTTATTCCCAAAAGAAGAAACTCACTGCCTCTGAAGCATTTGCATTCACTCATCTGTGCTTGGCTCCATAACTCACCTGGTTACCGACCAGAAGCAAGTGTTCTCCAAGGACAAAGTCTTTGAGCATGTCTTCCATCACGAGCATGTGCTAGAACAAAAAAGGGACAATCAAAATAAAATAAGAAAGGTTACAAGTGTTATCTAGGAACACAGAACATACATTATTATAAAATAAGTAAGTGACTTCAATTAAAATAAATTTTATTATTGCTGTTGTTGTTTGACACAGGGTATCACTATGTAGCTCTGGCTATCCTGAACAGTCTATGTAGACCAGTGTAGGTGTAAACTCAGAGGTCCACCTGCCTTTGCCTATCTAGTACTGGGATTAAAAGTATGTACCACCACACCTGACTATAACTAATGATAGTGTTTAATGATGTGGATATAAGTAAGTTCAGTAATCAGTTAAGTCACCAATACTGAAAACTTCAAATAGCTCATCTGAGCAAGAGTAAACTATTGACCAGTATTTCAAAGAATTTTTATAATTCAACTCAAATATTTTTATTTAAACTCTGTAGACCTGACTTATAATTTAATGTCCTATTTAAACTGACGCTTGTAATCCTAAATAAACAAATGCTATCAAAAACAACCAAATAACTCCACTTTGGATTTTTTAAAAAAGTGTGTGTGTATAATAAGATAAAATGAAAACTAACACATCTTAATTGGACAAAACAAAGAAAAGGAAAAGACCCCAAGAGAAAGCACAAGAAACAGAGACCCACTCATTCACACAGTTAGCTCAGCCCTTTACCTCCAAACTACAGAGTCATAGAGTTAATGGGCATTTTCTACCTTCCATTACTGCTCTTTTGGATTATAATACAACACAGTGAAAGAGCAGAACTGCTGCTCAGCGCAGCCGCAGAGGGGCTGCGCTGTCCTTTGTGTGCCGAGAAACAGGACACCCTTAAGGAGGTTGCAAAGGCTCATGGGACTGAAGGAAGAGCTGTGTGTGTCCTAGCACGGTCTTCTTGGCCTAGTCCCTCTTCTTGGTTTCTGGATCAAGTCAACAAGCCAAAAGTGCTCAGGTTACTCAAATTCTCTATTTTTGAAAAAAGCATATTAACATTTTATAACACAGACATGCTACGGATAATTTTCCAGAATTTTACTTGTTTTCTTTTCTTGAACTGACTTTTTAACACTCAAAATTTGTCAAATTCTACAATATTTTCCTACATTTTTTTCTCTTAGAAATAACAACTAAGAAAGTTATTTTTTCCCTTCCTTCAAGAATAATAAGTATATTGGTAATTCTCACTTTTCTTAAATTGGAGACACTGGGGGAGTACAGTTTTAATAAGGCTTACTAAAGTGAGTATATTTATTTATTGTCTTTCTGAAACATTAAAAAATGAAATAGTTATTGTCTTAACAGTATAAGTAAGGGATATCCTAAAAGCAAACACATATGACTACCCTCTACAATAGTGGTTCTCAACCTGTGGTCCTGACTACTTTGGGGGTTGAACTACTTTCACAGGGATCACCAAAACCACTGGAAAGCACAGCTATTTATAGTACAGTTTATAACAGTAGCAAAATTATAGCTATAAAGTGGCAATGAGAATGTTATGGTTGGGGTCACCACAACATGAGGAACTGTATTAGAGAGCAGCATTGGGAAGGCTGACAACCACTGCTCTGGAAGGAAGACCTAGGCCATCACTTACACTGGGTCTTGATGCTCACATAGTCTGGAGCCTGCTTCGTTTTTAACTAAGTGAAAACTCAGTGGTAAATTCAAGACACTAGTACTTCCTGAAACAAATGCGCAAATCAGCTCCAGGAATGGACAGAAGTGTCCCCAGAAGGACGTGCACAGGTGACACTGAAGACCATCGGCATTGTCTGCACTGTTTCCTTATTGCTCTCACGTCCTTCTACTGCACCTTCATCGCAATTGCCTGCCTAACTCGAGCCAACAAGCATCAGCCAAGACTAAGGTCATGGCCGACAAGAGTCTCTTGGTCTTTGTAGCATCTCAGATAGGTTCTCCCTTCTACCCTTTCTCCTGTGGCGCTCTCCTTTGGTCTTCCTCGTTGTCTTCCGGGCTGCTTTCTTTTGCATGCCCAGGGTATGACAGCATGAGTTAGTGCCTGCATGGACACAGGACACCGCCTGAGGGGCAGGTAAGGGAGGTGAGCAAAGGTGCAAGCTGGGCCTCCAAAAGCTCAGGGACTCTCCCTCTCTGAGCAAACCTTCCAAACTGAAGACAGGTTTTATTTTGTGAGCTCTTCTTATGTTCTTGTGTAGATAAAATAATTTTCAAGGCCGGTGAGACAGCTTAACAGGTAAAGACTCCTATAAGCCTGAGGACCCACGTTCAGTCCCCAGGACACAGTGGAAGGGCATAACTGACTACCACAGGCTGCCCTCTTTCTTCCACATGCAAATGGCAGGTGTGTGACCACATACATACACAAACTCACAAGATGTAAAAACAAAATGAAACACGAGATTTTTTTTTTTTTAAGCTGTAGGTGATTATGACACGAAACAGGTGGCGTACAGGCTTTCTCTGTGAGGGCTATCATTCCCCAGTTTCCTAAACACAACCAAAACTTGGCCCTTGCTTCCTCAACTTCACTTTCTTCTTCCTCCTATACCCTCAGCCCATTAATAAGGATCCTTTTCTTTCTCTTGATCAAACTGTGACATCCATGGCCACTCTGCCCATCTGTTCCTCTCTTAATGGAATCTCGTCTTGGCAACTAAAGCACACACAGTGCATTCTTTTCTGTTGCCACAGCTGGGATTCACGGTGTTTGCAATCTCCAGCCTAGATCTCACTGGCCAATTCAGCTTCTGAAACTTCTGTTTCTCTCAGGGCAAACGTGCTCTCCACAGCACAGACACAGTTGCTGCCTTTTTCAAAGGCTTGCCAGTCCCTTTTCAAAGTTCCTTAGATGACTCTTAATGCTTTGGGAGTGGTGGGTCCTCATGTTCCCTGCAAGGCTGGCCTCTGCTCTCCCCCAAGGGCCTGTGGCTTCCTGAGAGACTGTTCCTCTCATGCATAACCAAGGCTCTGAAAATGCCCATCTCCACCTGAATAACTTTCCTAACTTTGCCTAGTAAACCAATTTTCTGAGATCTTTCCAGTCAGTGAACACTAAGCACCTCATTGGTGTTACCATAGTAACCTGCATGTACCTCCATCACATTACATAGTAACCATATATACTTACTATCCTGCAATTTCCATCAGAAAAAAAGCAATTTGAGTTCTAGAGGTATGCCTACTTGTATGAGAACATTTTAATCTCTGTACCCCAATACCTAGGGTCAAGCCTGACTTGTGGTGTATAATTTTTCATGTCTAAAGCTCCTTAGACTTATTAAAAAGCCATTAGTCTCGCTATTCTACAATTTCTCCAACTTACTGTTCCAAGTGTCATATTCCATAACAAAGGAGTTAATGAAACAATACTCCTTAGAATGAATGTTCAAAATCTTATTAATCCCTTTTAATTCCCTCAACACTTATTTACCATGTGCTAGAAACCTTGCTAGTTAGTGGAGATAGTGGATTAAAAAAAAAAAAAAGACCAGGGGAAAAGACATTTTAAAGATGATTTTCAAAGTACCATGGTAAGGGAACAACAGGACATCACAGAAAAGACAGATTGGATATAGCCTCCATGTGTCAGTAACACTGAAGATTGCTGCGTCTAAGATGACATGCAGCGTAAGTGAAGCAGTGATGCCTACTACTGAAGGGACCTGCCCCAGGGAGCCAATGTCCCCAGAACTATAGCAACTGAAATCCTCATTAGCAGCTCATTCATTATGCTTTGGGGTAGGAGGGACATTTGGAGCTGGGTTACACACAGCCCCTCAGAGCGCCTGTGGAAAGTGCACTGCAGACCTGCAGTCCTCAATGTCTGTGTCATTGATGCCATGGCAACAGACACTGAGGACACAATGGTCTTCCTTCCTACTGAACTTGCTATGTTCTGATATGTCGTTAAGTCTTTTCAACCTTAACTATTTTGGAGGTTTTCCACTGTTATAACAATCTCACTTTTTTTCCCTCTCACTTCTGCTGTGTGGACAGAATGTGAAATTTGGAAGGCAGTGCTCAGAGATACTATTGTTCCTTTTACTCAGGTTATTTTCCTTCAACCTATATAACGTCATTTTCTGTATCTTTGCGTATTAGTTATGCAGTGATCCTAAAGAAAAAGCAAGCATACATCAGTTAACTGACTATAGAATGAAACAAAAAATAATTATAGCTTTTATATAAAATGTTTAAACTAAAATATTTTATAAAGAAAAATTTGTCTAGATGCCTTTACACTATTAATCCCACTTAGAGACATAAATTATGATAACTATTGAACAACAAATTAGTGAAAATTTGTAGTATAATTTTGCTAACTCCTTAAAAAGATAAAAAGCAAGTTCTAACATAATTTGTAAATGCTATTATTTACATGCAGATTAGCAAATAAGAACTATTTTAAAAAATTAAATGTTTTTATTATAGAGGAAATGTGCAACTAGAATAGAAAAAGAAACATTTTTAGAATTTTTTTACTAAAATCAAATCTTACAGAAATGAATCTTGTAATAATAAAGCTTTCTAAATTCAAACTTATTTCTTCAGGAACAGGTCACAGTTACTGGTAAGGTTTGACGGCAAAGTCTCTGCCTTGGTCCACCATCCAAAGAAAAAGGAAAAGCAAATAGGGGGGAATTCTGGGAACATGCAGCAAGCAGAGGAAGGAAGATGGAAGGATGTATAGGATGCATCTGTGAGCTGCAGAAGTGACTTAACTAGATGCCAAAGTGAGAGCCAGTAGGGCCATTTGTTTTAATTTAATAAAATATTTTCCTAGCCTCATGCACAGTCATGAAACAAAAGTGTGCACACAACATGCACATATTTAAATCCATAGCAGTAACTCCTCTAATTTTAACCATTGGAAAGAATTTTAAGTCTTATATTACTGTAATTAAAAATACTTCAGCACTTCACTTTGCCTCACCTAGACTGAACTTAGGAAATCATGACTATAATGAAACATCAGTATCATTTGGATCAGAGTTGACTACTATGATGTGATTAGCCCAAGCCCACAGAACAATGCCCTCACCTGAACATTGTCATAGAAGAGAACATCAGGCACTTTCATCTTCTCATGGGCATTGTGTACTGGTGCGCTGACAGCGCCAATCCGCAGAGACCCGGCTACCACTTCACCTGCACAATTCATACAGGACAGAGGATTAGTTACAGCAATGTCTTGCAAATATCCAGAGAAGTGTAGTCTGGCCAGCATGCAATGCAAGGCAGCTCCTGTAACCCGTGAGAGGTCTTCAGGATGTTAATTAAACATCTCAAGAATAAACCAAAACAACATAGCTCACCAACTTATATTGTAGACCCAGTATAAGCATACTAAGGAAAAGAACAAGAGTATGACAGTGCATGAACTCAATGGCTGGCTCTTCGACCCTCCTCCCCCCCCCCCCCCCGGGAGGAACAACCTAGCTAGATCCCAGAAGAGGATATTGCAGCCAGCCCTGAAGAGACATGATAAGCTAGGGTCAGATGGAAGGGGAGGAGGTCCTCCCCTATCAGTGGACTTGGAGGGGGCCAGGGAGGAGATGAGGGAGGGATGGGGAGAGTGGGAAGGAATGAGGGAGGGGGCTTCAGCTGGGATACAAAGTACTGTAATTAATATAAAAATAAATAAATTACTTTAAAAAAATGAGTATGACAGTGAACCAATGTCTATACCCATCTGCTGAGATAGCACATACAATGGCAGGTCAAAAAACACCCATCAGGGTTCAGTTTACAGAACATGGCCATTCAGTAGATAGAGGCCTTTAAGATCAATTTGTTCACACAACCAATATTCAGTGATAACATATCAACTACAAAGGGACTCACTGGGAGAAATCAGGCTAGCACTTTTTCAAGAAGTCCTGTAGGGTTCTACTGTTTGTGCATCCTGCCAAGGCTGTTAGCCTTGGAGGCTCAAAGCCTGATTCTGTCATCACAATCGAGCACAAAAATAATTTCAGGAGAACATTAAACAGATTCTGATAAAAAGCCAGAATTGGAGAACATGGCATTGACGTATAGAGGCAGCTTTCTTATGACCATGCTACACTGATTACCATCACATCACTTAGAGCGAGACCTGCATGGAGAGCCAAGCCCTCCTGAGATGATCCTCCAGTGGGGCCATGCTCTTGACGAGGAGAGGAAATTAAATGCACTCTCCACAAGACTGGTAGCTTTCAAGATGAATGAAACCAGCCAAGTGAACAATCTCCTCATTTAGGTCCCTTATCACCTACAGGAAGCTTAGACAGACACTTCTGGCGCTGACCTTTCCCAGCCTGAGCAATCTACTATCCTGATGATACTGCCTTTCTCGGAAATGTTACCAGTTCTAGTCACATGACATTAAGATTCTGCAGGTCCCAGGGTGATTATGTCCTTCTGTGAGGGGCCTCTGCACATCTGCTCAGATCCACCAATATCAAATTTATAGTTTTATCTTTAAAAAGTCATTCAATTTGTTTAATATTAAATTCTTGGCTTAGTAAAATGCCAGTCACAGAAGCAGCCATTCCAGTCCTGCTAGAGAACAGTCACATGCTGATGCTTCGAAAGACAAGTACTTAGAGTAAAGATGGAAAATTTCCCTGTGCTCCAAGCAAAGACCAGGCAAGCTCAGTCTTCCCAGTTGAAGCTTCTGCTTATGGCCGTGCAGGAGAGGCGGCACTGCGGGTGACTAGAGGGACTGGAGGGCAAGGGCATGAAGCTGGCTCTCATTGTATTAGTCAATGTCACCCTAGAAAATGCTGCCTGACATGCCCCATAGGAAATCTGGTAGCCCTCAACATGCATAAATTCTAATAATGTATAAATTCTAGTCTGTATGGTGAAACACACTTGGAAAAAAGCATGTACTTGTCAAAATCAGACAAGCTAATATACAATAAAAACTCTCAAAACCTTAGTCACAAAGTGACCCTTGGTGTGCACGCAAGGTGGGGCGAGGGACTTAGCAGTCACTGAAGGAAGTGCCATCGACAGCCGAGCTGCAAGATGGCTTCAGACTCTGTGTGTTTGTTTGGCTTTGGGTTTTGGTTTCTGGAGACAGGGTTTCTCTGTGTAACTGCCCTGGGTGTCTTGAAACTCACTTTGTAGACCAGGCCAGGCTTGGACTCACATTTATCACCATGCCTGGCCCCAGACTGGTTTCTGAAGAAAGGAATAGATTCACTTGTTCAGTATAATACATAAAACAAAATGGATTAAAAAAGAGTTTTATTGAAACTAAAAGTACAAGATGTTTGATCATTGTTATGTCACTTAAAAATAGGCAAATCAAGTACTTACACTTGTAATTCTCCAGTTCTGGTTCCAGGTTACCGTCAGTATTTACTTCTATTGACGCATCTGCCAGATTCTTCTCCAGCGCTGACTGAGCAAGGCTTGGTAAGAATCTAGGAGAAGGAATAGAGACGCAGGGTGATTAACCCAATACTTTCTTCGGTTCTTAAGTATCTTTTAACATACATACCTTCACTAATCACAGCCAATTGAGAGAAACTGTGTGAATAAATATAAATTTGAAGTGTGTATAAAGTCTATGTTTGTGTAATCTTTAATAACCAAGCTTATATGTAACTAGCAATAGTCATTTATGTATATTATGCAGATTATGATGAAATCTTCTGTTTCATAAGTAGATTCAGTGTACCTCATATTTCATGCTTATTGTGTAATTGGTTTATCAAATTTTTCTAAGTAGATAAAACAGCAACATTCTAGCCAGTTTAAATTGGCAATTACAAATTTAAATCAGCAGAAGTAGGTTAATGAGATTTTCCTTACCTTTTAAACATAAATTATGTCTTATCAGTTCAGCATGCCATCACAGTTCTTAGATCACTGCTTTTCTGTTCAAAACCAAAGTCCCACCTGATCTCCCAAAGCCCTACTGGGTTTGTGTACTGTTTCTTCTCTTTTTTTTTTTGTTGTTTGTTTGTTTTTTCGAGACAAAGTTTCTCTGTGTAGTCTTGGATGTCCTGGACTTGTTTTATAGAGGAGGCCGGCCTCAAACTCAGAGATCCACCTGCCTCTGCCTCCCTGGGTGCTGGGATTAAAGGTGTACACTACCATGCCTGTCTTGTTTCTTAAGCTCTTGTCCTAGCGTCATGCCCAACCTTCCTCTCACAGTTGCTTCAGAGTCTGGGAATATCAGGCCCTCCACAGGCATTTCTGCTACTGCTGTTAGGTCACCTGGATTGATGTGGACTTGTTTTGACTTGTCTGCTATTCTTGGCAGCCCTAATATCCACATTGTCTACTAACATATCCCAGGTTGGCCCTATATGACTTCTGGTCTTCTATCTAAAGCCCAGAGGATAGAGGACAAAGGAAGAGAGATATTAATACTAGGTTTGAAAGAGGAGGAAGTATACTGTATAACACAGTAATACCAGCAATGGGAAGGCTGCGGAAGAAAGGCAGCAGTTAAGGCTAATCAGTGCTTCAAAGGGAAACCTAAGAGAGCCCAAGAGAGTGGACCTCAGTGGTACAGCGGATATTGAGGAATCTTATTGACAATGTGTAAGGAATTAATTCATACTTGTGATTACAATTCTTACATTTACAAACAGTATTAGAAGATTTAAGATAGTAAGGCCTATCTAATAAATAGAGTTTGGAATATGTGGCTATTTATTATATGTAAAATTTACTAATATGGGTTCAAAGCTTAAAGGAATTTAGTTTGCCCAGTTCTACAAACAGAGCTCAGTATTTTTCTCCAAAGTCTTTAGATGCAATTATTAAGATCTAGTAGGCTTACAGTTAATGAATGTAACTAAGAGAAAAGCCTAAAGAAGTCTCAATGTTTTTAATCACAGCCTTAAAAAATGGAATCAGTCTTTAAGACCAAGTTGTCTCTAAACAGTCAGTCTCTGCAAGTAAAATGTTCCTGGGGACGATAAAAATTCTATGCTGATGATTGTGAAATGCTGGACATAATTAGTTATCAGGCTATGGTCTTTAAAATTAACTATGCAACAGTTTACAAGGTGAAAATCTCATGTGTATAGAATTAATTTTATATCATTAAAATTTTTTAAATATATGTATAACTCAGTTTTTGGTGACTAGAATAATTTCCTCATTACGTCACCTTCCGAGGCAGTTAATCTTCATTTCTGATTGGATTCTTATAGCTCTGTCCAAAATTTACCAGTAAAGGATGATTTTCCCCCCAAATTATTAAGAAGTGCTTGAGTCAAAGTAGTGGAAAAGAATAGAATGGACTAGAACTCTTACGGGCCTTCAGTACTATAAAAAGAGGACTCTTAGAATTCAAACTGAGCATGTCCCAAGCCTCTATATCCTTGCTCCAGCCCTGGGTTTTGATTATCTAGACACCAGATGATGCAGCCCTTGGGGTTGTATATAGAGCAGAGGATGGACTGCTACTCAGTATTTCAGATGGGGAGCGTGAACAGAAGACAGCCCAGCATTGAGCTGGCTTCTCCTGATTTCATCTGCCTAATGAAAGACATCGCGATTATCTTATGAAGCTTTTCATTTTTGTCTTAAAGTCCCAATGAAATTCAGTTCCTTCAGTGCTTCAATATGAAAAGAGGTTATTAAAAAGGAAAAAAAAAACCACTTCATGCACCAATAACTTTTTTGGTTCCTGGCTGCCTCTGTGTCTCCCTGAGGCTGGCAGGGGGAGGCGCCGCTGTAGCTCTGCTAAGGGCAACAGACGATGCACGAAAAAGACAGCTGCTTGAGTGTTCACTTCCACTTCTAAAGGACCCCAAGGCGATCAGAAAACAGACCTTTACTGTGGTCCTCTGATAACACTGGAATTTATCTCATGTAATGATCTATTTAAGAAAGTAAAAAGCAAGCATTTAAAAACTCTGAAATAGGTCAACATTCCAGAAAATATTACAAAAAAAAAAGTTAAGTGTAGAATGGTAACTGGGTCTTATTTCAAGTTCCACTTCCCTGATCAGTGATGAGGTCAGCATCTTGCCAAGTGTTAATTGAATTTTGAAATCTTCCTTCTCTGCATACACACCTAGTCAATCCTTTGCCTACCTGGGCCAGATTTCTTTTCCTTCCTAATTTGTAGCTAGTCCTTCCTTGATTATCAATTTCATCTAGCATGTTCCTAGTTGGTGACTTTTAACTTCCATGGTAGCTTACAGTCTTTGGGCACATAACCAGATTTTCTTTTTTTCTAAGACAATGTAAACCGTGTTAATTAACCCTTTCTTGGCATGTCTATCCTTTTCCACATTAATAACAATACTTGTCACACACACACTGAGCTGTACAGGGCCTTCCATAGTTTCAGTCTCCTTGCAATAATGTGGTTATGAGGAATGAAGCTACATAACAGACACTATCTGATTACATACACTTTCCTCAGATTTTCCGGGGCTATCTTTGGAACTTTCTATTTCCATGGCAACCTGAGAATCACTTGCCAGATTCATTATTATCTTGTGGGATTCTGACTACGCACATGTAGACTGTTGGGAGGAAATTTTTATAACAAGAAATCTCTTCTATACAGCCATAGGGCAGCTTCCCTCTGACAACCATCAATAGATTGATTCTTTTCTCCACCAAAGGAGACTCACAGCTGGGAGAGTACAAGAATGTCATCGATCTGTGCACACAAGAACTTCATTAGACTCCATTTGTTCTAGTAATTTACATGATTGTCTCTTGAATACTTTTAATGTGACTGAGCATGTGATCTTGGGCAGATGCACTGGATAAAAGTGTGGAAGATGCTGTATTCATTATCCCCTAATGCTAAAGGAAATATGCCAAGTATTTTATTGTGAAAAAATGTTTCCTGTAAATTTCAAGTCAGCAGTCTTTACCACGTTGAAAATTTTGTTTTTATCCATGGTTTACTAAGAGTATTTTAGGCTTACTGAGAGTGTGGTTGTGGTTGGGAAACTGGGTTTCACCAAATCCTTTTTCTCACTTATAGTACAGTAATTTAAAAATAGAATCCCTAATTCTTCTGGAGTTTACTGTTGCTGTTATCAAGTCGTCAGTCTAATCCTTGTAGATTTTTCCTCTTGAGATGCGCAGGACTGTCCTCATTGCTGTGTAGTATAGCCATACCACAGGAAACTGTTTTAATTTGTCCCATTTGAGAACCGACACATTTTAACCTATAAACATGCATTTTACAATTCTAGAACACTCTTAGCTAAAATCTGATGGAATAATTACTGCCTCTTATTCTATCCGAAGTTTGGGGTATAGTTTAGCAAGCATGGGCCTTGGATTCAACTGCTAGTAAACCCCACAGAAGTTCCATTAGGCAGATTTCAGTCTTTCTCGTGCTATCTTTTGCTAACCAACAGCCCTTCATATTCGTAGTCTCTTCAACTTGCTGTGCTAGCTCCCACCCACTTATATGCTTCTAAAACTCTATCTCTACTGCTCATTAACCCAGTAGGAATCTTTCAATTCAAAATTTTTATTTACAATTTGTTGTTTAGTTTTTCTTTCAAAACCACCAACTTCACGTGTCCTATGATAGCTTTAAACTTCCCTAATCTGAAGCAAGCCTATTGGGAAATTTCAAAGGTTCTACTTTGGGTTTCTGAATTCTGTTTCTGAGAGTCCTGTCTTCATATTTGTTTCTCAGATATAGTTTAATTAAAACCTTATTGTGTCTTAAGTGTTTTGCCTGCTTATATGTCTGTTTACTCCTTATGACCAATGCCCACAGAGACTAGAATACAGTATTGGATCCCTTGGAACTAGATTTATAGATGGCTTGTGAGCTACCTACACATGGATCCTGGGAATGGAACACAGGTCCTCAGCAAAAACAGCTAGTGCTCTTAATTGCTGAGCCATCTCTTCAGTCCTTAGTTTATCATTTTTAATTGTGACCTTATATTCAGATAGATTGTTTAGTACCTTACATAGTCAAAGTATTAAAGAATATGGAGTTTAGGGTTGCTAGGCTAATGTACGCCTACAGATAATTCAAAACTCTGAATGAGTTAACTTAAAAAAGCGTCTTGTGTTTACCACCCTAACAGACAGTGTCATCACAGATCTCATACTTGCATCATGCAACACAGGGTACTAGATTTCCTACAGAAGACTTTCTTTCCCACACAAAGTTCCAAAGAGATGGCAAGCTTTCTCATCAATCTCTGGTCACACGAGAAAAACTACTTTAGGCAAAAATGGCAGCAAACATGTCTACTTTACTTTTTACACAAGGGGCCCTGCTGAAGGTGCCCATGGATCTGCTTCCGCAGATATTAAAATCTAGCACTAAGCCCTATCCCACTTAAAGGTCCTCTTGGCAGCTATAATAACAGCCGTTTCTTATTCTGGTTTTACTTTCTTTGATTTTATTTTAATAGCTGATCTATTGATGTAAAATTTCCACCTACACAATTTGCCTAAAGTGTATGATTCAATCATTTTAATTATGTTCACAGTTATGCAACCATTGTCTTCAACAATTTTAGAACATTTTGCTTACTCAAAGGCAAATCTATAGGCACTCTATTTCCCAGTATCCCAAGCTTTAGAAAACCATCAGAATATTTTGCCCTACTCTAGACAGCTCATGTTTTCAATGTATTTTTATTTTATCTGTGTTACTGCTGAATCATATCTCAAATACCTCACATTTAATTCATCTATTTAGTAGTTGATGGACATTTGGGTTAGTTTCATTTTTATCTTTCCACATTCTCACTACTTGAGTTTGCTTTATATTTATTCTCCTGACTTAGATCCTTCATTTCTATAATTAATTTTTATTTCTTGATACACAATTACTTTCTTAAACAAAGAATCTGGAAGTTGGCTCATCAGCCAGCATCTGTCTTACAAGTTGTAGTGATTACTTTCTTCTAACACATCCACCGTATTATTTTCCCTAGTTTTCTAAACTGCCTACTTTCCTTAACACTGTGTATTCGTATGTCTGCTCTCGAATCCTGCCCGAAACAAAATATGCTGTAAGTAACAAGGATAACTGTCTGTACTTTCTGCAACTTATGACTTTAAAATATGCAGTTGAGGCTTTTTTTCTTCAAAGTTATTTAGAAGTCTAATATTGTTCTGTTTAAAACACAAAAACAGTATCTCTTATAACTGAGTTATTCAAGGAATTATAATGCAGACAGAATCTTAGCTTAGTTGGATGCATTACAGGGAGAGAAAATTCAAGCCAAAGCACAAGGCATTTACAAAAAAAAGTTGCCTAGTACATTGAAGAATTACAAAGGACAATTACAAATTTTCCTAAGCCAGATCAGAGTCTCCTTTAATTCTTATCAAGGAACAAATGAACAAAAAGCATAACTAATATCATTAAAAATAATATTATCAAGACTCTAAAACATGAAAATATTAAAGTATATAAAATAATCTAAAAATATTCTCTATGCCTATTGGAAACTATTAATCTTTTGTCGTTAATCTTTGAATTTGTTTAGGGAATATATTCTTTTTAAAATTTTATTCATTTTATGTATTGAATGTCTTTGTCTGTGTACCACATGTGTGCACTGTGTCCACGGAAGCCAGAAAAGAACACTAAATCTCCTGGGGCTGGAGTTATACACAGCTGTGAACAGTCATGTGGATGCTGGGAATTGAAGCTGAGTCCTCTGTAAGAACATTTTGTGCTCTTAACCACTGAGCTATCTTTCCAGAACTTATTAATCTTTTAAAACAATTTCAGCCAAACATGATTGTGTATTCTGCACACTGATGTTTTATAATCACTTCCCAACTCGTATGTAAACTCTTAGTATACACTAAAAAGATGTTAGGTTTATAAAATTAGCTATAAGATCAGATCAAGAAAAAAAGTTCCAGAAGAAATTAGAGAAGAAGCAACCATAATGCTTAGAGAACTTAGCTCAGAAGACCCATTAATGAGCATGCAAATACCAAACACAGTATTTACTATTGTATGACCCAAGTAAGTGACTAAACCAGTTTTCTCATTTATAAAATACTTGGGAAATATGTTTAATTCATTCTTATTTTATGTTTTGGCACTAATGATTGAGCTCAGGAAATTGTCTATCATTAAGCCATACCAAAATTCTTTTGTAAGCTGAGCACGGTGGCGTACACCTTTAATCCCAGCACTCGGGGAGGCAGAGGCAGGCATATCTCTGTGAGTTCGAGGACAGCCTGGTCTACAAAGTGAGTCCAGGACAGCCAAGCCTACACAGAAAATCCCAGTCTCAATACTACTACTACTAATAAGAAGAAGAAGAAATAATAATTGCTCTTATGCCAGAATAAGTATATTATATGAAGTATGTTCTAATAACATAGCAGTCTGAAACAGCTAAGTGGTTAACACAATACTTTTTACAGACTGTGAACACAGACGATCAGTTACGCTCATTGTACCATTCTAGCCAAGGATCAGAGACTTTGACTCTGGCAAAAGGGGAACAGGATTACCTGGAAAGGCAGGCTTTAGTGATGGCATCATGAAGGTTTTCACTGGGGTACTGCGACAACCGGCGAGAGATCCGCAGCAGCTGGCGGGTGGAAAGCGAGGCTGCCAAGGACTGTGCCTATGAAAAGGCAAAAACAGCCTGCTAAGAGTCTCACTTCAACTTGTTAATGTCCATGTAGGTGGATGTCACAGCACAATTCACTATTCCTGAGGGACAAGGCCACACTTAAATATGCGCAAGGAATGAGTTATGAATAAAAATGAACAGAATCCAATTTATACTTAAAATAGCCTTCAGGATAGTTTTTCTAATCTATAGAAAGCATTTATCAATTAAACTTAATTGAAGTCTTTTGATGGGGTGGGAGGTAGGGTAGGAGAGGCTGTTCTAAATGCAGGTCACACCTGCCTCACAAATAGCCCTTACGTACAATTGACTATTCTCGCTTTTCTTCTTCAAACAGCTGACTTGTTAGGATATTCTGAATATGCTTAGAGCTCTACGCAAATCTCTGGTTTCTGAAATAGAAAAAAGGAATTGTGGGCAGTTTAGGTTGCTGTCCACAGAGATGACAACTAGTTTATCACTTCCGTGGCAGACTGCTGTTGGAACCCTTTCCTTAATACCGTGAGAATAATTTCCTTTGGTTTTCCTTACACCTGCCGACCAAATCTCACCAACACAGTTGCTAACACAGAGCTGACTTGTATTTCAAAGTCTTTCGGCAGGCAGCAGAGTAAAACATCAATGCTTACTCGCTGTAGAGTCGGACAAGCCAGATTGCTACTAGCCATGTGACACTGACTATCCTCTCTCCTCCGTTCCCTTCCCTTAAGATGGCGCTAACAGCACCCTCCCCTCAGAAACTGTCCCGGGAGGAAGCCTGCTTGGTCGCGGTGGATGGTATCTTTGACGTGCTCTTGGATTCGGTTTGCAAGTATTTCGTTGAGTATTTTTGCATCAGTGTTCATAAGGGAGATTGGCCTGAAACTCTCTTTCTTTATTGGGTCTTTGTGAGGTTTAGGATGGACATCAGAAGAAGAAGAAAACAGGAAACAAGTCAGGAGCCTGCCACAGAGGGCCTCTGAAGGGCTCTAGCCTGCAGACTATCACAGCAGATGCTGAGACTTACGGCCAACTGTTGGGCAGAGTGCAGGGAATCTTACGAAAGACGTGGGAAATAGTAAGATAGGGAGAGGACGGGAGCTCCACAAGGAGAGCAACAGAACCAAAAAATCTGAGCACAGGGCTCTTTCCAGAGACTCATATTCCAACCAAGTAGCATGGATAGAGAAAACCTAGAACCCCTGCACAGAGGTAGCCCATGGCAGTTCAGTGTCCAAGTGGCTTCCATAACAATGGGAACAGGGACTGCCTCTGACATGAACTGATTGGCCTCTTTGATCACCTCACCCTGATAGGTGAGCAGCCTTACCAGGACACAGAGGAAGATAATGCGGCCACTTCTGATGAGAGCTGATAGACTAGGATCAGAAGGAAGGAGAGGAAGACCTCCCCTATCAGTGGACTTGGAGAGATGCATACGTGGAGAAGGGGGAGGGAAGTTGGGATTGGCAGAGGAAGAGGGAGGGGTTTATGGGGGGATACAAGGTGAATAAAGTGAAATTAATAAAAAATTTTAAAAAACTGTTCTGAGGATTAAATTCTAAAATGATTCTACAGCACTTAGCACAGGCCAGAAAAATAGGACTTCCCCCAAATTATAGACATGATACACATGTACCCAGCAAGTGACAGAGATGATGGGGGTGACCCACAAATGACAGAGATGATGGGGTACCCAACAAGTGACGGAGATAATGAAGGTACTCCACAAATGACAGATATAATAGGGGTGCCCCACAAAAAAACAGAGGAAGGGGGTGTTCCACAAATGGCTGAGATGATAAGGGTGCCACACAAATGACAGAGGTGATGAGGGTGCCCCATATGACAGAGAGGACGAGGGTGCCCAAAAGGTGACACATGAGCCAGAGGCTTCCTACAGTAAAAGCAGCCACATACACTCACAGAGTCATTAACACAATTTTAATGAATCAAACTATTACTGACCTAGTTCACAACTTATATCAACAGCATGGTTTAGTAAAGCCAGAGGAATGAAGCCCTTTGAAGCTATCTGACCTCTGAGAAGGCACTGAAAGGCAGAGTAAACTGTTACAAAGAGGGATGAGGCAAAGTGATCCTGAACACCTTGGGGGCAAGAGGAAGCATAGGAAATAACAGAGGGTTCAAAATGGATGAGGGAACATGTCTAAAATATGAGGGGAACTCTGTGAGTCCCCCAAAAGGAGTGTTAACACCCTCATCCTCAAGCATTTTATAGCCCCATGAGGTGACGGCCTGCTCCCTAGTGTCATGCTTCAACTACAACATACGTTACACAGCTCTTTCAAGACTAGGTCATGAATATGACCAACATCTACAGCATAGACTTTTTTTCCCTGTTTAACAACTTTCAAAGAACTCATTTCCACACAAACATTTGGTGGCTCCTTGTTTCAATAAATATGCATTCTCGACATAGAGAATATTTAAATATAAAGAACCATAAATTTCAATTTAAAAAAGCAGTGTAATTTAATGCTAAAATGAGTTTTAAAAAATGCACTGACAAAGGAAACCATGGCTTAAAGTGGTCACATGAGCAGGAGAAAATGGACAAAGGCATGAAAGAATACTAAACATAAACCCATGTTGAATGTGAGGTGTCAGCCTCACTCTAAGCTTTCCTTCTAGAAGGCCTGCTCTCAAACAACCATGGGCCTCAAAAGACTCCATCAGTGGCGTTGGGCTCATTTTTAAAGGCAATAGCACTGTTAGGTGCGAAGCTGTCGTACGACTTTACAACTAGGATTTCACCGTCCCAAGGTCTAACCTGATCGGCCATGGTACAGAAAAGAAGGACAGAGACACGACTGAGACCAGAAACAGAAGCTACTTCATCAGTCTTCCCCACCAAAGACAAAGTTCTACAGTAAGGTTATGACACCAAGGCGGAAGAGAAAGGTGGCAGCAGATGACATGCATACTTGCTGAGTAGCATACAAGACGGAAGGCGGAACTGTGGGTAAGCATCAACTCCTATGCCAGAAAGCAGAGAGTTCGGGAATCCCCATCCTTCATATGTCAGACTCCGAAAAGGTCCTATTTTAATCACAGAAGGTCTGACAAACGGACCCCAACATGATTCTTCTAACAGTCCTAATAAACTGCGGTAACCTTCTAGAACACAACATCTCTGTCTTGGAAGCCAGTATTAATTGGGCTTCCCACTTCATCCCAGCAAAACCTGAAGGTTCCTCATAGGTTTGAAGAAGAAATTCCTTCACTGGACAGCACCAAATTCTTTGCAATATCTAGTGTTTAAAAACACCAGAACTAAGTTATATGTTGAGCAATTTTTGTATTCAATAAAAGACTCAGTAACTCCTGCTCTGAGAATGTCAGTTAAAAATTCAGAATATACTTTAATTTAAAAAGTACTAGTGTATTTAACATTGTAATATCAAATTTCTAACTGCAATTTTATCTCGCAGAAAGGAGGCTGAGAATGTGAAGCACATTCCCTTGGTTACCATGGTTATGCAAGTTAAAAGCACACTTAAAGGGTTTTTCATATTAGCACAATTATTAGTACCTCAAATGCTTAAAATACAAAAGAGCTCATGAGAAATGAACAAAAATAATGTTTTTCTCCCTCTTAAAGAATTATTTCTTATACATAAGAAATATATATAGATACACACACAGATGTATAAAAATGTAGTCCTGTCAGGAGAGAAGAGCCTAGAGGTGATCTCTTAATGAATTCATAACTAATTAATTTTCCATTCATTCCTCACAAATTAAAGTATCTATTATCTGTCAGGTCCAGATTAGGAAGTCAGAGTAGAAGACTGAACAAGTCCCCGACTTACAGAGTTCGAGCACTAATTAGAGAGCTAAAAATAAACTGCAAGGCAACAGTGATAGGTCAGTGTCTTGAGTATTTGCTAGTGTCACGGAAGCAGACTGGGAGGTGCAAGTAACTTCTGCTTAGAGGGCCATAAAAGCAGCCTAGCAGAACGGGGGCCCAGAGGAACAAGCCGATGAAGAGGAAACACATTCCAGGCATTTCTAAAGCAGACACATTTTCATGTGTGCGGGCACCAAGCTAAGTATGAGGGGAGCTATGGGGCTTCGGCAGAGCTGAGGCAATGAGGCTGGCAAAGCAGCCAAGGCACTGAACCAGCAGCTCACTTAGCATGCTGTCCTCATTCCTTACACAAACGCAATGGATCCCTTAAATAGTGTAAAAAACAGGAGGAGCTTGGAAACTCACTGAGAAAGGTCACTCCAACAACAATATGGAAGACTCAAGTATTCATTCTTCTAACAGATATTTTCTGAATAACTACTGTATTGCAAGCAAAGATCCTAATTCTGCAGATCCACAGAGAACAAACAAAACCCCAAGGGACAAATCAACAATAAAAAGTAACTAAGCATGTCTATTATGTCCAAAATCATAAGCCTTATTATGAAGAGTCTTGAGGCAGGAAGATAAGATAAAAATGAAATGGCAAGAAAATTGTCTCCAAATCATACTGACTTGGAAAAGAAGGACTGGAAATAGGACATCTGAGCAAATCTAAAGGGGGCAATGGAACATACCTAAAGCCATTGAGGAGAGGAAAACACAAAGGTAAATGCCCCAAGACAAACGCCAGTCTGTTCAAGAACAGGAAAGATTGCCTACTTTTGTAGGGCCAGAAGGTGCTCTGAGGACTGAGTGGGAAGAAAAGTCATTAACTGTCTTACCCAGCTGTGACCCCTGAAAGCTACAATGCCCAGATGAGTAGCTATGTCTAAGGGTGCAGTAATGGCATGGCTGTTATAGGGATAACCAACAATGTTGTAATTGGACTTAAGGCCTGTTCCACAGGAAGAAACTCAGACCTGGTATTATAGAGCTGGCCAGAACTCATGGCTGTAAAGGTCACAGGTCCTACCTACTAGTACTGTTTTGTTAAAAGAATGTAGTGTCAACCTGACTTCTAAATATTCATTCTTATATTCATAAACAAGTGCAACACTCATCCCTAATCAGATAAACTTCATGTAGTAGATGGTGGTTAATATAGGAACTCACAACTGTTCAAAGCATACAGAATAAGTAACTGTAGATTACTCAGCCCTAAATGAGACATCTAATCTCTCTCTCACATTCTCTCTCTCTCTCTCTCTCTCTCTCTGTGTGTGTGTGTGTGTGTGTGTGTGTGTGTGTGTGTGTGCCCAAGGCTCAGGGAATATTGTAGAAGAGAAGACAGAAAGATTGCACGAGGCAGGAATGGATGAAGACTGCTGAAAGATAATGTCTTCTGGGTCGGAAGAACCTTTGCATTTCTGAACAGGAAGCAAAAGAACTTCGTAAGATCAAGCTAGTCAGCACTCTGGTATAAAGCGGGGAGAGGTTCATGAAGCTCCACCCCTAGCTGAGGAGCTATTGGCAACTGATAGCCACTTGGGGAGAGAGAGTAAATCTTTTCTTCATTGGTGGGGCCTGAGGTAGGTTGTCCATGCTCCAGTGGGCAGCACCCTAAAAGCATGTGTACATGGGAAGCTTTAACTAAATTCACTGGGTTATAAAGTTGGGGGGAGAGAAGAAGTGGGAAAAAATTACACTGACAATGACATGAAGTTGGAATAGGAATTGGGGGTAAAGGGCAAGTAGGTGGGGGTAGCAGGGTGGGGTGAGATGGATATAACATAAACACACTGTGATTGTATAAGAAACTGCCTAAGCATAAAATTTAAAACTTGGCAACAGCAAAGGAAATAACAAAGCTGAAAAGAGTAATGGGGTAGGTGAGGTGAGGGTCCAGAGGTAATTAGCAGAACTGTGGCAACTGGAAAATCACCCATGACCCCCCCATATATCCCACACACACTACAGTTACTGGAGCTTATGAATGTTACTTGCTATAGCAAAGATGTCTCTGCAAATGAGATTAAGACTTTTTAAATGAAGGACATTATCTTGGATTAATTTGGTGAGCCTTAAATGCAATCATGTATTTCTCTTTAAGAGGGGCAACACATATACACCAGAGGTAATGGTTTCCACATACAGAGGAAGGGTTACACAATGAAACCACCAATGAAGGAATGATGGCAGCGGTCACCCCAAATTAGAAGGAACTAAGAGTAGATTACCCCTGGAGCCGCCCAGGAGAGCAGCTATGCTGACACTTCCATGTGGCTCAGTGATAAGGATTTCAAAATGGTTGCCCAGATCAAAAATTTCTTTATTAAGCCATGACCTGTTAAAATAGTAACGGCAATTTGCTAAACATCTGCAGGAGACTAACAGAAAGCCATGGGATGAGAGTGTTACTAGTGAAGGGACAATAAAGAGAAAGTAATATTCCAGGACAAAGTTTGTGAAAATCAGACACAGGACAATTGTTGACTGCAGAAAACAGAAGACTCAACCCCACGATGCTACACTAGAGAGAGCTGCTTCCAGATTAAGTGACAATATCAGGAAAGCACAGGACCAGCAATGATAAGGTTTCAAATTTAGTCAATTCAGCATATTATTATCAGTAAATTAACTCAGAAGCATGAGCATAGTTAAAGATAGTTATTTAATAGATGGTTATGTATGTTGAATTATATAAATGGTTATATATGCTTTTATGTTTAATCACTGCACGCGTGTTTATGAAGTAGATGGCAGTGTTCCCATTTTACAGATAAAAACAAAGACAGAATTACTGCCCTTGGGTGAGCAAGATGGCTCAGTGGGAAAAGTACCTGCCACCAAGCCTGACAACCTGACACCTATTCCTGAACCCCACATGGTGGGAGGAGAGAAAGGATTCCTATAAGTTGTCCTCTCACCCCCTTGTGCACATGTATGTGTGCGCGCACACACACACATCTAATTTTTATAGAGAATAATTGTCTTTTTCCTGAAACAGAAATAGGAGCAATCTGTTAGCAATGATAAATTAGAAGCTGAAGCTGAAGGCCCAGACAGTAGCTTAAAGTCAGAACTTAAAGCTGTAAGAACAGAGGGTGATCCTCAGCAAAGAAGATGGGGGGATAGGCCTCAAGGACTCCTCCAATGCCGTCAGTCTCCATGGCTGAGTCAGGAAGAGTTACAACAGTGCTCAAGGCACTGACAGCAGGGAGACACTGTGCACAGGGCAAGGCATGGCACATGGATAAAGCAGCAGCTAGAATCTGAGCCGTCAGCAACAGAAGACATGTAGGGAAAGCCCAGACTTACTGTGGGATCCTGAGTCTCCCTGAGTTTGTGTGTAAGTGACAGCAATTTCTCCAAAGCTTCCTGCGGTACATTTGGGACCTATTTTATGGGGAAAGTAACAAAAAAAACC
Source organism: Pachyuromys duprasi (assembly GCA_028658305.1). Lineage (NCBI taxonomy): Eukaryota > Metazoa > Chordata > Mammalia > Rodentia > Muridae > Pachyuromys > Pachyuromys duprasi. Next base: position 26,970,304 of record CM053745.1, on the reverse strand, counting down.
AGGAAGATATGAGGACAATTCAGCAAATAATATTAGAAGAATGTTTTTAGATAGTCTCTGAGTATTGCATTCATGTTGAGGTCATAAATGAAGTTGCCACTTCATTTTTTCAGTAAACACCTGAGACCCAGAATGCTATTAAACAGGCAGGTGAAAAAAAGCAAGCTGACTTCTCTGCCTGCAATGGGAACACAGACAAGAAACTGGTACAGCAGAGCCAGTGAGTACCAGCCCCTGCTTTGTGAGCTTCAACACGATTCTTCAGATCCAAGTGAGGTGTTTTCTTACTGAAGCCAAACTCGAACAGCAAAAATTTATCAATTTATACAAGTTATTTAATTATTGCTGTGATTTCATGCATACATATGCATGCAAATGCATACAACCAACTACTAAGTGGCCTAACCAGTTCCTGTGAGCAAAATGGATGTTCGAGTTGTTTATCTTTCTCAAACACTTTTGAAACACATACTTGTTAGATGTGGTGTCTCATGTTACTTGGGAAGCTGAGGCCAGAGGATTGCCAAGAGTTCAAGTCCAGTATGGTCTACAAAGTAAGACTCTGTCTACATACAAAACTAAATATAAAACAGTTGATGGCCATGATCAACTCAATGAACTCTGAAGAGTATTTGTACAAATAACACACATTTCTTTTAATTATAGTAAACTTTAATGCAAATAAATAATTTTAATAAATGTAAATGCTTTCTTTTAAAAAGAAATTACTTAAAGTAATAATTAAGTTAATATTTTTAATTTTAAAAGAAAAATATTAATAGCATGATGTAACCATTTTTAAACTGTACTGGTTCCAAGTTTCTTTACCCATGTAAGTAACTGGATTTTTAAAAATTCTAATTCTATTTTATACATACCTTACACTGTTTACTTTAAAAATAAACCTTGCAGTGTAAGAAATGAAATTATTCTCATTTTCAAATGAAGAAACCATAACTAATCTACTTGAGCTCTGGAAGCTAATACACAGTGAGAATTTGACAGTTAGAAGTAAGGTGTTGAAACTTAAAGGCTTTAACTTCATTCATAACTGTGCTCACATAGACCCCCAAACCAAACCATAATTATAGTATTTCAAGCAACGGTTTCAGTTATGCAAAATGTTACTTAGTAGTGATATAGAATAGCACAGTCAAACAGACCTTTCTAGAACAATGGAATTATTATTATTATTATTATTATTATTATTATTATTATTATTAGCTACCTAACCCATTAGCCAAATGAGTTGCAAATCGCTACTGAACACTGGAAGTATGCTGAGAAACTAAATTTTGAAGTGATTTATTTTGCACAGGCAGTGCTAACCCAATGAAGAGTGTACTTCCAGAGCTCCCTAAGGGCTAAACAGAATGGCTAAAGCAGACATTGAAATCATGGCTGTCACAGAAATTACATAGCCCCAGTGACCACTCAGGATTACAGTCTCAGGACTACAGTCCTCTCAGGATTACTCTCAGGATTTCAGTCCTCAGGGATCTGGGTAGCTTCAAATGAGAACAGTAATGGACACCAGCCTAGAGCAGACTTCACTCTCACCATTTCCTTTATCACTTGCATTTCCTCACTTTTCACGAGCGGCTTCATGTGATGGAAAAAGAACATGGTTAAGAATTCTGGTCCCAGCCACTGCTGTGTTGTGCTTCCGACAACTGGGGGCTCTGCCAAAGCGATGATTCTGAAGGAAGGGTGGATAGGAAAAATGGACCTAAAGAAGGGAGGGAGAAAAACAAAACAAACATTCACATGTCATGAGGTCTGCAGCTTAGCAATAAAACTGTCATTCCATTAATAATGTCAAAGTTATTATCCAAAGAATGGACTGAAATTAAGAGTAAGAGAATGAAATAATTAGTGATAAATGTACAATATGCGCTTGTGAAACCCTAGCTCTCCCAGCCACGGCTTTGATATGTTCTCCTTCCTGTAATGCATTAGCTCCAAAATCCCTTGAAATGAAACCACACCAAAGTTTATATTCGTTATGTAGATCCTCCTTGTTTATGCAGTCACTTAAAGCCTTCCCAGAATCTCCCGCTTTTCAAGGAGCCCACTCTGTGTGAATCACAGAGAAACTAACAAGCATCATTTGGATGGAGAGACTTTTAAAAATATAGACAACTTAAGTAAGGCATATGAGGTCATATTAAATTTATTCTTAGATCAGCAAGAGAGTATTTAGTAATTAAAAAGGCAAAGAAAGCTGGAGGCATACACTAACTACTCTTTTATCTTTGCTATAAACATGTTATCTGCATTTTCAGAACTGGGTTGAAAGGCAAAGGTGCTCTTAGGTCTACATTCCGGTTACGCCATTCAGCTTCAACAGCACCAGAAGCTTTACAGCCCCTCCTTAGCAGGCACTGCTCCCCACATTGTGCACACTGTTCCCAGAACAGATTTATTTGTGCAATACTGTAGGAGCTAGAAGGCTCCTACAGTGGCTAGAGTGAGACACGACCTCTAACCAGCCCTCCAAAATACTTCCTATTAAGAAAGAAAACCCCCTTACTGATTCTGTGATAGTTTTCTCTTAAAAAATCTCCCAGAAGGAAATAAGGTATAAATAAAACAAAAACTGAGTTTGTTTAAATGCTACAAAAATAAAGCTTTGTGACTGCCAGTCATCTAATTTCACAGTCAGGTTATTTGGACCATGAACTTGTACTTTACACACTAATGCCCAGAGTGGCATGGTAGACGTGAACAACATGAAGGATTAATTCATGCTAGATAATGAGTCATAGTTATTCACAAGTACAACTCATGAAACAAGTGAATTTCCTCACTCAGTACAAATTTCTGGCTTTTTATTCTCTGATGTCCTTTGAGTCAGGCTGTTGGCAATAAACACAGAAACATGCTGTTATTCAAGAAGCACAGCCCTGGAAGAAATACTGCCAACTGACTTTGACGAACCTAGCTCATCCTAACTGTGAAAGACAGAAATGAGTTACCACAGTAAATGAAAGAGAACTAGGAAAAGGTACAGAACTTTACCATACTATTAGTGTGTGGCACGGTCTGTAATGTGACTCTGTTAACAATACCAACAAATCTGCTTTAATCAGAAGAAAATACTGCTGCTGGGTACCAAGAAGGGATAAGGAAAAACAAGGGAAAAATTAGACTTTCAACATGTAGACATGTCAGGGCCAACCCCCATTCCCAAATGCCTGTGCTGGTGACATGGTCTTTAAAAAAAAAAGGCTTTAGCTGGTTAAACAGGATTGTTGTTGGGTAAACAAGTCTAAATGTTTATGCTTACTGGAAAAGCAGATCACTGGAGGTATAAAGGCTGTCATCTCATCTATTAAGTATACCTGATTTTAAGCAAACTTTACTTGGCTTTAGTTACTTGTTTCAGGCTCAACCTTGACAGCACATATAGAAGGCTAAAGCTTGTCCCTGTAAATAATTACATTTGTACTTAGAGTGACTACAAGCACAGTTCTGAGTACACTAAAGACTTTGATCATTTACAAGGCGACTGACTATTAACTTGCATGTCTTAATTATTTTTAATAGTTTATAACAAGTTAGTAGCTTTTATCACAATACAATTTTACAGTGTGATCCCTGCAAAATTTGAGCCCTAAAATTTAAGCTGAAGGGGCCTGGAGAGGTGGCTCAGTGATTACCAGCACTGGGCTGCTCTACCAGAGGACCAAGGTTCAATTTCAGCACCCACATGGCAGCTCAGACCTGTCTGTAACTCAGGCTGCAAAGCTCCTGACACCCTCACAGACATGCATGCAGGCAAAACACCAACAAACATAAAATAAGTTATAAAAAATTGAATTGAAGATCCTTTTGCATCAAAATAAAACTTTGAACCATAAATAGAGCCCACAGAGAGACTGGGAGCATTACTTGCTTGACCCTTTCACAGGGTGCCTTTATAGACCATCACCGCTTCTTGTGTGACTCAGTTTATCAGACTAAAGCTAGTGAAGACAAACAGGCTTGACACATCTTCAAGTCAGTTTTTGCTAGCCTGAATAGACCTTTGCAGCCACAAGAATTTATAACTGTAATATAACATTTGCTGTTAGTAAGTCCTATTTTTCATAAACAAGAATTAATCCAAATTCCTCTGGACCTGACAAGAAGTATTTTAATGATGCATTTTATTTTATTTTTTAGCTATGTGTATGTGTGTTTTTAAGTGTGGGCTTGTACACTTTAGTACAGTGTCCTCCCTGGCCAAAAAAGGATGTCAGATCCCCTAGAGCTGGAGTGACAGGTGGGTGTGAGCCAATCAACTCAGGCCCTCAGCAGTGCATGCTCCTCTCTGCTGAGCCATCCTTCCAGCCCCTCAGCAGGTAGAAGGATTTTAAATTTAAAAAAGATCATTTAATGACAAAACAAATGGATGACAGAGCATAAAAGAGAAAAGAAAAAATTAGTTCTTGCCTACATCTAAATAATGAAAAGTATAGAGAAGGGAGAGCACGGAAAACCAGTGAGGTTAAGGTCTATGGTGGCTTCATAGGTACAAGCTAAAATAAGTCCAGAATGTACCACGTAAGGAATATGAAACTGATTGACAGAACACGACTCGTGAATTAGGGTATGCCCAAGGAGAGGAAATTTCACCAAGAGAGAAGTGACTGGGGTAAGAAAGCAATGTATAGATAGAAAAGAGAACTCCTTACCCCTCAGTGTTTTCAAATCATTATTGTACAGATTTCCACCCTGATGTTTCACCACACTGTCATTAGTTACAGTTCTTTCTTTCTTTCTTTTTTTTTTTTTGAGTTAAAAAATCCTTAATATTTTATTCCTGGTACCACTACCACAAATTACAGGACAATACACCTGATGTAATGAAAAAAAAAAAAGCTACATCAGATAAAAGATCTCAATGTACATCTAATTGACACTCCATTGCATTAATCAATAGCTGCACTTGTTGCACACTGTGGCTATGACGGTCCTGAACAAGAAGGGTTTCCTGCTTAAGCTGCAGTAAGTGCTCTCACTACGGGTCATCATTCCTCCTGTGGCATCTAATGTATCTGGGACAACGGTCTCAAAGCCACCTGTACTCTTCTGACAACACCTCGCTCTCTCTCCTGCTAAGAACTGTAGCCTTTTCTGCTGTTTTAAAAAAAACTTCTGCTACCATATCCACCACTTTACCACCACAGCCACCACCATAGGGATGCCTGAGCTTCTTCCACCAAAACTGCCTCCCTTCGTGGGTCCATAATTCCATTGCCATAGTTCACTATAAACTCCAAAGTCATTATAGTTCCCACCACCACTATAGTTACCTCTACCAAAATTTCCTCCTTCACTGTGACCATCATATCCTCCTCCTCTACACCACATCCACCACCTGGCTTCTATATCCTGGTCCACCACCACCATAGTTGCCACTGTCACCTCCAAATCCATTATATTCACCATCACCACCTCCACCACAACCTCCTCTTCCACCAAAGTTTACGCTATGACCAAAGTTACCTCACCACCTCCAAGGTTTCTACCAGTTGCCAGACCCACCTCCATGACCACTCTGTGATCCAACAGACTGCATCTCTTACTTAGAAAGTGACTTTTCACTTCACAATTATGCCCACTTACAGTGTGGTATTTCTTTTTTTAATTTCTATTTCCTATTTATTATAATTTATTCACTTTGTGTCCTGGTTTTAGTCCCACCCTCCCCAACTTTTCCCCTTGAATGTCCCTTCCCTGATAGAGGAGGACCTTCTCCCCTACTGTCTGACCCTAGCCTATCAAGTCTCATCAGGACTATCTAGATCCTCTTTATCTGTGGCCTAGTAAGGCCACCTCACCAGGAGGAGGTGATCAAAGAGCAGGCAACCAAGTTCAGGCCTGTGACTGCCCCTGCTCCCCTTACTAGGGAACCCACATGGAGAGTGAGCTGCCCATGGGCTACATCTGAGCAGGGGGTCTAGGTCCTCTTCATGCATGGTCCTTGGTTGATGCATCAGTCTCTACAGGCCTAGTGTGGTATTTCTGAACAACAATTTTATCAACCGTGTCATGATCATCAAAAGTTACAAAAGCAAATCCTGTCTTTTTTTCTACTCTGCCTGTCTTTCATAACTCCTATGATTTCAATCTTGCCATACTTTTTAAAGTAGTCTCTCAGATTATATTCTTCTGCATCTTCTTTGATACCACCAACAAAAATTTTTCTTCATTGTTAAATGGGCACCAGGCTTCACAGAATCTTCTCTAGAAACAGCTCTCTTTGGTTCCACCACATGCCCATCCACCTTGTGTGGCTGAGCACACATTGCAGCATCTAACTCTTCCACACAAGAGTAGGTCACAAATCAAAGCACCTGGGAACATTTTGTTTGGGGGTTTCTCATTACCTCACAGATTTCTCAAAATGTTCTCTTAAGCTATCATCTGTGGTTGCTCAGACCACAAATAAACAGCTTCCTTAGCTGTTCTGGTTCCTTTGGATCATGGCCTTCCATTTTGAAGCTGGATTTGCCTCTTCCAACTCAAGTTCAATATCTATTTCTTTCATATGAAGGCAATTACTAGCATTAGGGAAAACAAGATGGGTGTATGAGAGAAATCTATTTTAATATATTGAATAGTTCAGCTGTAGTCTCTACACTGTCTTGACAAAATTAAAGTTCAACAAAATTCCCAACAAATGTAATAACGACAAAAGAATAAAGGGAAGGAAATAAGTATGTGCAATGAGAAGAGAGGTAGACAAAGGCTGGCTTCCTCATTTTATGTGCAGGATTGAAAGGCAATTCTTCACACTGACAAGTCAAGGAACATCTATGAAGCATGCTTGCTGGTGATATGAGGCAAACATCAGAAGAGCCTGTTAGGTATTAAAAGTAAAAAGCTCTTGGAATAGAAAGTGGGACATGAGGTGCAATCAGAGAATTTATGGCAGGGGAGCAGTGTTTTTCAGAAAATGCTTTGAAATTTCTAACTGGCTCAAGTCTCATGTATGTTTGACCTTAGGAAATGGTGAATTTTCTTTTTCTTAAGTCTGTGAGGGAAAATAAGTACCAACACGACCTCTCCACTTTCTCAGCATGACGTTGGGAGACAGAGATGATTGTGGGAGAGACAAACTGATGAGGTTACAGTGGAGACCTTTGAAAAGGAAGTGCTAACGACAACTGTGGGCCAAACCCTCAATATGAAGCTGAAGGTCACTCTGTTCCTCAGAGAGTTTTTATCTGCAAAACTTTGTATGACTATTAGAGAGAACATAGGTACTTTCCACACACAAACACACACACACAAAAAGTTGTCATTTCCTGGATATTTGGCAGAAATACAGGGCTCCCAACATCCTAAGGGAAACTTCCAGGCAAGCTCCAGAGCTCTTGCTCAATTGCTTTGATTCATCTGAAAATCTGTATTCTTCCCAGGCCATGATTCACATAAAACAAAGTACAAACACTGAGTGTTGTGAATAAAGGAATGGAATGAGAGGGCTCTCCCTGGCTTAGTGAAAGAAACACTAAATCGTGACACTTCACTCCTCCAAAAATCTCACTTTGGTAGGCCCACCTCAGTAAGCACTTCTGAAATCCACTGTAACTTTTGAACAGTCTAGGTAACAAGAAGTTAACATTTCCTTCCCAAGACAAAAATAAAATGTCCACTCAATAATTCATACACTTCACTGATTTTGGAGGCTTTTCTTGTTTTCAGCATGGGGAAGGTGAAGCTTTGGATGCACCAGGTCAGATTAAGGAAGAAAAAAGTCATCATTGTGCTGGCTGCTTTCCCCTACCTACAATGTCCCAATCTCCAAAAATGTAAAGACCCAACAGAGAATGATATCAAAGAAGCCTAGTCTAAAGAAAACAGTGACGTGCAGTTGAAAAGTGTTTTTCTTCAAATGTAAAGGCCTATATGTAAACACTTTAACTCTTCATTCAGATTTCTCCCTGTGTTAAGATTTTATCAATTTACATTCTTGATCACACTGGCTATTCTCTTGCCCTCTGGTGTGCTTTTTTCACTGACACATTCACAAGCTTATCTATCCCTTCCATCTCAATAAATGGTGCCTGAAAACACACAGTTTCTTTCATAATCATAATACCATCATGCTACTTAAGAAAAGTAATATTGATTCAATAGCAGGGAATATGTAAGAGTTAATCTTTTTGAGAGGGTTGTGCCTGTGTTGTGTATTGCATATGTGTACTTTAGTGTAGGTGCATGTGTGAGAGATTCCCTTTTTTCAGTATTTTGTTGTATTTTCTGAGACAAGGTCTTGCTATGTAGTTTCCCTGCCTTTAGTATTTTGTTGTATTTTTTGAGACGAGGTCTCGCTGTATAGGCCTGACTGCGTGGAACTATGAAGCATAAGGTTGATCTCCAGCGCAAAGAGCTCATCTCCACCTGCCTCCCTGGCATATCTGCACCAGGCTTTTACCTTTATGTTTGAGTCAGGGTCTCTAACTGAACTGAAACTTACCGACTCGCCTCTGCCAGCCAGCCTTAGAGATCTGCCTGTCTCAGTTCTCAAACTTCCCCGTCACGCTGGGGTTACAGTCGTTATGAACACGGAACCTGGCATTTTTATGTGGATTTGGGGGGTCCAAACTTACGACTGCCAGCCTGTGCAGCCGGTTCTTTCAATGGAGCCATTTCCCCACCCTGACCTTTCCTACTTGCCTTTCGTAAATGATTTTGCTTTGTTTCCTATTCCACAAATCTCACACACTGCATCTGACTGTTTCATCTACAAAAAGACCTATAAGGAAGCCAGAGAAACCAGGGCTGCCTCAGGGACACCTACAGTTATGCTCATGACTTCCTAGTAAGGTTGGCTAACCTTCTTAAAAGCACAGTTGAGACAATTATTTGAAAGCAGGCTAAAAATGTAGAGTATAGCTTGGACAAAATCTCAGATTTTAGGAAATGTCAGGTTATTCCATGCCCAGGACACCGAACTAAGCTATTCAGTTACTGTTTTGCTTGACTCTAGTTCAGCTAAAAATAGGGAATGTTACATTACTTTCAACTTAGCAGAATGATAATGCTAAGAATAATGTACTCAAGGGCTAGCCAGGTGGCTCCAAGAGTAGAGGCACTTGCTGCCAAGCCTGAGGATATGAGCTCGATTTTCAAGACCCAAGTGGGGGAAGAAGAGAGCTGATTCCCGCAAGTTGTCCTCTGACTTCTGTATGTGAGCTTTAGTGTGTTTGCCCATGTACTCATGCACACACAATAAAGGAAAAAACCTGATAGTAATGTACTACAAATTACCTGTCCTGTAGCTGCTCATCAGTTAGTTGTAGCCCCTCCTTCAGGCACAGGTACCTGTCTTCCCGTAGCAGCCGAGACCCGTCGTACAGACTGAGCTCCCGGTCATGGATTAGTCTGATGGGAAAGAGAGGTGGGGAAAAATGAATCAATTACATTACGAGAGGCAGAATCTCTCAGTCAATACTTAACCATGCCTATCATTGCTAGTGGGTGGGCCCAACAGTTTTTAGGTACTTTTCATGACTGTAACTTGGTCAGTGCATTAAGTTATCCCTGACAGATATGTTGGACTCTGTCTGCAGAGGAGTGATCCCAGAGATGGGTATGAAGGAGAAAAGGCGTGAAACAGGGAAGGAGCAGGTGGGAGACAAAAAGAAACAGCTGAGTGAGTGTCTAAGGTCAACCAGGGGCATCCACTCATGAGCAAGCTCGTCCTCACACACTCTTGAATCCACCGTAACTTTTAAGGGAAAGTATTATCAAATTATGTCTACTGTTGTAATTACAGGTTTTAAAATATCAAAATCCACTGACATAAATAACCCCATTGCCATTCCACATGGCAGCCCTGAAGTAACCTAGCTTCCCATACTACATAAGACACTACTGTTAGGTACTGCAAAGGTCTAAGATCAAAGACTAATACAGAAGGTAGGGGCAAGGAATACAGTCTGGCAGACCTGGGTTCAATTCCAAATATGAACTCACTTGCTGAATAGTCATTACATTATGAGAGGCAGAATCAGTAAATATTTAACCATGTCTATCATTGCTGGTGGGTGCATAAAATTAAGGCAAAAATACTTAAGACAACAATGCCAACTTCATAGAGTTGGTGTGAAAACTGAACTTATGAAATAGATACTTAACATCATTGCTCTCTATCTTGACTTTAAGGCAGGATCTCTAAGCAGCATTTTAGAATGTCTATGTTCAAATCTCTAGCCTGGATCAATGACTTCAAGAAGTGGTAGGAAAGAAGCCAGGCACTGTATTTTTCTTATGCATATTTCTTTTTATTATTATTATTATTCATTTTACATCCTTGTTGTAGCCCCATCCATCCTCCCAGCCATCAAAGAGCTGGCAAGTGATCAAGGAGCTGGCAAGTCAGTCCATGTCCGATATAGTCCCCACTTTCCTTACTAGAGAACCCACATGAGGCCTATGATGCCCATCTGCTACATCTTTGTAGGGGGCCTAGGTCCAGTTCGGGCATGGTCCTTGGTTGATGCTTCAGTCTCAGCAAGCTGCTCTGGGCCTTGGTTAGTTGGCTCTGTTGGTTTTCTTGTGGAGCTCCTGTCATCTCCAGGTCCTATCCTCTTTCTTCCCACTTTTCCACAAGATGCCTTATGCATCATCCAATGTTTGGCAGTGAGTCTCCACTTCTGTTTTGAGGTGCTGCTAGGTTGCACCTCTCAGAGGACAACTCTGTCAGGCTCCTATCTGCAAGATCAGTGGAATATCGTTCATAGTGTCAGGGGTTGGCATTCTCTAATAATGTGGGGTTTTGGTTGGGCCCCACATTGGTTGGGCATTCCTTCTATCACTGCTGTATCTGCTCCATCTTTATCCCTGCACATCTTGTAGGCAGGGTAAAGTTTTTGTGGGTGGGTTGGTGTTCTCCTTCCTCTGTTAGGAGACTAGTCTAGTTAGAGGATGTCCTCATCAGACTCTATGGCCTCTGCTACTAGGAGTCTCTTTGGAAATCAATGTGGCACTTTCTCAGAAAATTGTGAATAGCTTTACCTCAAGACCCAGCTATACAACAGGACAGGAGTATGCCAAGGAGGACCTCTGGGGGGGTCAACGTAAAGATGTATCAGAGCAGATATTAAGACTCACGATCAAGCCTTTGGCAGAGGGCAAGAAGTGATGATAGAAATA
>CM053745.1:26919272-26959050 GCA_028658305.1 Pachyuromys duprasi | reverse complement strand
GGATAGCTCGGTGTAGGACTGGAGGCCCTAGTGAGGGAAGCAGGGACTGTTTCAGTCTTGAACTTGATGGCTGACTCTTTGACCCTCCCCCATACAAGCCGGGGAGTGACAGACTGGCTGGATCCCAGTGGAGGACATTGCAGCCAGCCCTGAGGAGACAGGATGAGCTGGGGTTGGATGGAAGGGGAGGAGGTCCTCCTCTGTTGGTGGACTTGGAGGGGGCGGGGAGGAGATGAGGGAGGGTTGGGGAGGGTGGGAGGGAGTGAGGGGGGGGCTGCGCATGGGATGCAAAGTACCTAACCTGTGATTGATAACAAAAAATAAAATAAAATAAATATTATATATAAAAAAAAAAGACCCAGCTATAACACTCCTGGGTATATATCCAAAAGATGCTCTACTGTACAACAAGGACACTTGCTCAACTATGTTCACAGAAGCTTTATTCACAGTAGCCAGAATCTGGAAACAACTTAAATGTCCCTTAACCAAAGAATCACTAAAGATACTGTGGTACATCCATACAATGAAATACTACTCAACTATTAAAAACAAATCATGAAATTTGCAGGCCAGAAAGACACACATGATATGTACTCACTTATAAGCAGATATTAGCCATATAGTACAGAATGAGAGCATACTATGAAGCACAGACCCAAAGGAAGATAAGTAACATAGAGGATCCAAGGAAGGATGCATAAATCTCCTCAGAAGGGGAGATACACAGACAGAGGTAATGGCTGAAGAGAGGGAACAAGGTAGGAGAGGGGCACAGAGTGTTAAGAGGGTGGAGATCTATGGGCTACATCTGAGCCAGGATTTTAGGTCCTCTCCATGTATTTTGGTCGTTGGTTGGGGTATCAGTCTCTGCAGGGCTCAGTTTTGTTGTTGTTGTTTCCTTGTTTTATGTTTTGGCTCTGTTGGTCTCCTTTTGGAGCTCCTGTTCCCTCCAGTCTTTCTATCTCCCCCTTCTTTCAAAAAAATTTCATGTCCTGTGTCCAAAGATTGGCTGTCTCAGCCTCTGCTTCCATACCTCAATCAGTAGAGTCTTTCAGAGGCTCTCTGATCACCAGCCCCTGTGGGGTGCAGCCTTGCCAGGCCACAGAAGAAGACAATGCAATCAGTGCTGATGAGACCTGATAGGCTGGAGTCAGATAGAAGGGGAGGAGGACCTCCCCTATCAGTGGACTAAGGGAGGGGCATAGGGGGAGAAAAGGGAGGGAGGGTAGAATTGGGAGGAAACAAGGGAGGGGGCCACAGCTGAGTTAAAAATTGAATAAATTGTTATAAATAATAACAATTTAAAAACTGTTTTTTAAAAAGTTTTTCTTTTTTCAAAGAGGGTGGAAATCAGACCTGTGGAGAGCCTATGGGGAGAGGGCCTGTAGAGAGGAGAGAAAGTGAGGGTGGGGAATCTCCATGACAAGTTGGAGACCTAATCAGGGCAGGCATTGTTTTAAAGCTCTCTCCTGCCAGTGGCCTGAGGCTGAGAACCAGACTTAGCGTCAAATGCAGACATGCGGCCTCAGCCACCTCTGCTGCTCTTCGGTCCTTGGCCAGGTGTCTGAGAGACAGCCAACAAGGAAGGACTGAGGCTTTTCTTATTTTGTATCCACAAATGTGTTTGGCAGAAAAAAATTAAATTGCAAGTCTATGAAATGTGTTAAATCACTAAAACTTTGTGACTGCTATTTTTAAACTCACACAAACTGAAACAAGATTAATACAACACATTTGGAATCGTTCATTACACTCAGTATCTGCATCTTGTCAGGGATAAAAACTGTCGTTAGCTAGTTGAAGAAATGGCTTATTTCATTTATTTGACGCTTTCCATAAGTCAGATTTAAAAAGTCATGTAGCAGAGAAGGAATTTTTGAAAAGCATCAATAACCTCTTAAATGACACAGGCTATGAATATTTTCCACAGAAATCATACATAGAGAAAATTCCAACATTAAATTGTAGAATTCTAGAGTTTTGGAAATGTGTGGATGACTTTTTCTCACCCAAGATAAGAAAAGCGTGGTTACAGAAATGCTCATATCTGTGCCAAGTGAGTGAAATAAACAAATAAATATACACTTTATATTTTATACATACTATACCTTTCTTTTCTCTCTTAAAAAAAAAAAAAAGATGCCAACAAGCTCAGCCCCCAGTGTGGATCTGGGATGATTCCTAAGCCGTAGAGTAAAGACAGAACTGCAGACACTCCGGCTGTGCAGCTTGTTGCTCATATTAAATCTCTGTATGTAAGCCTTTTAAACCGCTGTTGACAGGCCTTCATCTTCCGCTCTTACACAGCAAATTCTGCCACAGAAATGGGGTTGGGAGCCTTACAGCCATATGTTTGTAACAACAAATATTATGATATTTTATTCAACTTGAACATAGAATTGTAAATTCCCCAGGATCTGCATAAGCCAGTTCTTAGGTTGGCATGGAGACAGTATGCGACACAAACCTTTGCAATACAGCCAGCGTACCAGCGTTGACCCGGTGGATGCCATCCAACAGGACCAGCTTGCCTTCCCGAGCAGCACTTACAAGGGGTGAGGATCGCCACGCCGTGTCACCGTTCGGAAGAGTGTACCGCTGCTGTAGCAGGTCCCGAGCTGTCATATCCTAAAACCAGTCAACAAATACCCAGCAAAGAGAATATAGACTTACTGTTAGAGAATTCGGTAATGCTTATTTAGCCTTATAGACATTTTCTCTCCATAGAGCATTTTTTAGTACAGCATATTTAAAATAAGAAACAAAAAGTCTTTTCAAATCTAAAGGGAAATATGCCCCACACTACATGTTCACATGCTGTAAGGATGAGAGGGCCTCCCTTCTCCTTTTACATAGTACTCTCCTGCTCTTCAAAAGGATGAGGCAGTAATTACCACCTGACTTTAATGGAATCAAACTCAATCACTGGACTCCTGAAGATCCCACTGTGAGTATTCTTTTCCACACTGAGAAGTCGTACAAATGCAACACTCAGAGATGACTAATTTATCCTGAACATGCATTTCCCTTTGAAAAGCCCTCTAAGGGCCATTGCACTGACTTCTTGGATTTACAGAGGTTCAGTCATAAAGGGGGCCATGTAAGGTGCAGGAACTGAAAAACAGCAGCATAGCACTTAACAAGCAAATTATACCACACACCAGCACTGAAACAGTGCAGCAAACTCAAGCTAGCCAGTGAGAGCCAAACTGTATAAAATTATAGTGAAACAATGTGGTGCCTTATTAGGAACAGAGTTGCCTTATATGTGCTAATGTTGAAGAGAAATTCTTAGCAGTTTCAGAGGCATTTAGTGTCACTGTATCAAACAAAAATTAAACCGTTACCACCATTTTTATTCAAACTTTTATACTCTTTTGTTCAATTGTAAACACTCTTAGTTTAAAGCAGAAAACTAATTATATTTACAACAACAGCAATTTCACTAAAACCAAGATTAAGATGTGAGTCTTATTTTTTTCAGTGTTCTCACTGTCAAAATCGTACTGACTTCAACACTTCATGACCTGGTCACAGGACATAGAGAAATCAAGCTGGAACTGGGCTGGAAGCGTCACCCCTGAAACTAGCCCTCACATAGCTAGAAGGTGCTGTGAGGCTACTGGAAAAGAGTGTCACCAGCAGTCCACTTAGCTGTAGACCCTGAGTGCTGCACTGCTGACTACCGCACAAGACATGGACACTGGTGCAGTGCGGGCAAGTCTACTATGGAGGAAAACAACTGTTTTTATCATCTTTATCATCATCATCATCGGATTTGGGGGCTTTTACATACAAGGAAATTCACAACCGGCACTGTAAAGCCTGGGGAGATCATAGGCTACAGTGGGGAAACTGCTTCCGTTGTTTGGTTTAGTGGAGAACATTATACGCCCATCAAACTGCCTCTTGAATAACTATGCTTATTCTATGAGCCTTGGTCACAGAGGCTTCTTTTTTGCAGTGGCCAATGGTGACTGCAGACTCATAACTGGTTGATGTGTTGAGAATAAGTGACTGTTGACTACTCAGTCATAAACAGAACTCCTTCAAGGCTCAAGGAATACTTAAGAAGGAAAAATAGGAAAAGTGTTAAGGGTGGTGGGAGGAAAGAGGTATGGAATGCTCACTTCCATATATGGCATTGCTGTGATTATAACAATGTACAAAATCTTTACAAAACTCTTCACAAGAGTAGGCCCATCCCCATGGTAGCTCAGTATCCAACTGGGTACCCTAGTAAGGGGAACAGGGACTATTTCTGTCATGAACTCAATGGCTAGCTCTTCAACAACCCCCCTCTTCCCCCGGAGGGAGGAACAGCCTGGCTAGATCCCAAAAGAGGACATTGCAGCTAGCCCTGAAGAGACATAATAAGCTAGGGTCAGATGGAAGGGGAGGAGGTCCTCCCCCATCAGTGGACTTGGACAGGGGCAGGGAGAAGATGAGGGAGGGATGGGGAGAGTGGGAGGGAATGAGGGAGGGGGCTATGGCTGGGATACAAAGTACATAACCTGTGATTAATATAAAAATAAATAAACTACTTAAAAAAAAAAAGAGTAGGCCCATCAACATCTTGTTACAGGGGAGGCATTCTCATGGAACTCCACCGCTTCCCTGAAGGTATATACACTGGCTGACAGAAGCAGAGACATTTTCTTCAGTCATGCAGCCACTGTTAAATGTCCATGCTCCTGTGAGAAACCATATTAAAATTCACTTGGATCATTTCCCTAACCACCCCCATCCCCTCCCCAAGAAGAGAGAGAAAAGTGGAAGTGAGTCTTGCCCGTAAGATGAAATCAATCAGCACAAGACAAAAGGGGACAACAAAGGATAACAAGGTCAGTGATCAAATGATTATATACATACCTGAAAATGTCATAGTGAAATGCACTATTACACATGATAATAAAATAAAAAACAGATAAATAAAACCATTGTAAGTAGGAAAATGACTTCAGAAGCATTAGTAAGATTGGATTAAATGGTGAGGACTATTTCTTTTTTAGATTGATGTATTTTATGTGTATGAGTGTCTTATCTGCATGTATGTATGTGCAGCACATGAATGCCTAATGTCTTCCTATGTCAGAAGAAGACATCAGACCCTCTGGAAGTGGAATGATGCATAGCTCATAATGTGGGCACTGGGTCCTCTCCAATATCAACAAGTGCTCTTAACCACTGAGCCATCTCTCCAGCCCCACAAAGACATTCTTACCATAATGTTCAAATTCAGCCAATCCCCTATAACCTTAAAAGGCTGTTTTGGATGTGGTATCGACATTTGGCTTTATTCTTTATGGTGGTTTAAGTGAGACTGGCCTCCATGGGCTTATATATTTGAATGCTTGGTTTCGAGTTGGCAGTACTATTTTGGAACGATTAGGTGTGGCCCTATTGGAGGACGTGTGATGCTAGGAGTGAGCATGGAGATTTCAAAAGCCTAAGGCATTCCCAGTTTGTGTTTTTGTTCTCCTTCCCTCCCTCTCTCTCTCCCTTCCTTCTTTCCTCACTCCCTCCATCTCCCCCCCCCAACCTCTTGTTTGTGGATAAGATGTACGCTCTCAGCTACTGCTCCACCAATATATCTGTGACCCCCATAATGGTCATGGCTCACCCTCTGAAGCTATAAGGAAGCCCCTAATTAAGTGCTTTCTTTTATAAGTTGCCTTGGTCACAGTAGTTTTGTCATTGCAATATAAGAAAACAAAGACACAAAATAGTGTTTTTTTTTTCTTTTTTCTTGTTGAACAAAATATAATAAAGTAAGCTAAAACAAAAACTGCCACATCAAGGCCGAGTAAGGCAACCCAACAGTAAGTAAAGAGCCCTAAGTACAGGCACAAGAATCTGGCACTTGTTTACATACTCAGGAGTACCATAAATGCACGAATTTGAAAACTATAATATATTCACAGAAGGTTTGCTGCAGACTTTTCTGTGGTTGCTGCAGTGGTCTCTGCACGTTCTTATGACTCTTGCTCAGTTGAGCAGAGGGCCTGTTCTCTGTGTATCCTTCATCCCTCCTATCTCTTACACTCTTTCTGTCTTCTCTTCCAAAGGAATCTCTGAGTTCCAAGGGTGTCAAGGTGTGAGAGGTTCAAAAATTTAGAGTTAATTCTTGGGACTAGGGCAAAGTCACCATAGCACAGTTCTTTCAGAACAATGGTCCAGCAGTCCCCCACCCAGATTAACCTTGGGATGTGACTAGGGTCAGTAGCCCCTGAGGAAGCCTATGGAATGTGTTGACTCCCTCCCCCTTGCTACAACCTAACCTGCACTTAACAGGGCAGGTGTCCCCAGATGGCCAGATCTGATCATTTGCAGTTTTGGCGCCTGAAAACAAACCAATCATTTTAAGGTCAACTCCCCTAGGGACCCTTTCACCCAATCCTATAGTGCCAAGACTTACACTTCCCTACTTTCGTTTTTGCTCCCTTAAAAACCCTGTTTCCCCAGAGTTGGGGGTCGCTTGCCTCTTTGTTCTTGCAAAAGGCAGCCACCCAGCTCAAGTTTGTAATAAAGGCCCTCGTGTGTTTTACATCGGACTCAAAGCCTGTTGGTCATTTGGGGACTCGCGGTCTGGGTATTTCAGGCGCTTTTTAATTTAACTTTAAATTTAAATGTTTATACAAGCTGTGTGATCAGTATCACTTTATACTGTGTGTGACAGCTAATAACAGTCAGGTCTAAGCTTATCCATATCATCAGTGAGACGGTACATGGAGGGGTAGGTGACTCTCCTCAGGGCTGCTAAGTGGTTCTTGTTTAGGAAAAGTTAGACATACATCAAAAGTGTATCAGTAAATCATTTTCATATTCAAATTATTTAAAAAGTCAACCATGAGTATATATACACATTTGAAATACATACATTCATGAAATATTTTAAATTTTAATATTACCACAAACTAACTTAAACATTAGTTATTCCAGACAAAATACTCACTATAGAGTACTCACTACATCATATACTATCCCAGAGATATAAAATAAACAGATGCCTTAGCACCGTGATTCAAAACCTAGGCTTTATTTCAGAAATAGTTAAGAAAATTCTGAAAAAAACACATAAGCTTAGGCCCAATCTCCCTGAAGAATCAGACTGAGTAAGTCTAACCTCTGTTTTTATTAACATTACATTTGTAGCTCTGCTATGTCTCCCAGGCAATACAATCTTTTATATATATTTAAAAAATCAAGTTGATGTGAACCTGTACTTCATTTACTTACACCCCTCCTTTTGCTAACAGTATATCAGAGGTTACACAAGGACATATAAAATGCACAACAAAACAGCATAAATTAAAAGACAGGGAAATAAACGAGTAAGCTTTGTCTCCTTTCAACACTCCTTATGGCCTGGCTGGCAATCTACCAGTAGAAAGGGTAGAGTGCTTGCCCCAGAAGCAGGAAGCTCACATGCATGACCCCAGCACTGCCTGGGCTGTAAGGTCCTGCCTTGAGAATGAAAAACTAAACAAACAACAGAAAAGCACTCCTACTGGCTTCAGAGAGGAGGTAGCTGAAAGGAAGCAGCCTAGCACCATGTTCGCAAACAAAATGAAGAGATGCTAATTTTCAAAATCCCAGGTCCACACTGAAAACTGGTTAGCACATCTTGTTTTTGTCCCCCCCAAATGAGACAAGTAATGTCATGCCTCTGGCATGAGAAGATCAGGGACCAAGAAGTTAAAGCTCGCTAGAAACTCCTGATGCTGTTTTTCTTGGGGGCTTTATTATTATTTGTTTTGTCAGTAGAGATAATTCTTCACTCTCAACGAAGCATATGTGCATGATATTAAAACACTGCATACAGTCTGCATCCAAAGGTACTTTTCTATCAAGTTGTTCACACACTGTCCACAATGTCCCCTCACCAACGCACATAAACAGCCACTAAGAGACGGAAGAGGGACAGCACAACGCTGTCCATTTCCAACCTGGCAGCTGGTGGGTCCCTCACAGTGGGTGAAGAAAAATGGAGTCATTGTTTCCTGCTACGCAGCAAAATGAGCTGTCACAAATCAGTATTGCTCAGTGCTTTTACTGCTAATCACATGTATGGACCAGCAACAACCTTCCTTTATTTAGTCTTCAAAACAGAGAATGAATAGTATTTTACAGAATAGCTCAGTTCATTTGATCATCTCAACTTCCTGCATACCTTCATGAGTCATTCACTTCTAGCTTATTGTTCATTAATTTAAAATGAAAACTCCATAGAAGAAAAAGTATTCCCTTTAACATGTACTGCTGACTTTCATAAGTCCCTACACTAAAAGACAAAAGTACAGCCGTTCAAGGAAATAGTTGGCCCCATTTCCCACATAATAGTTAATATCAGAAGTTACATTCGTGTGTGTGTGTGTGTGTGTTATTTCCAGGTACATGAAAATTCAAGGGCAGGAAACTAAACCCCCATTGAATTGGACATGACCAATCAACAGCAAAGCCTGAATGTTTTGGGATAAGAATTAATTTCAGGGTAATAGACTCATCGGTAAAACAGGCAATTTTCAAGTGTCTTTTTAAAAACATGTTTGTTTTTTCTAAAAACTATTTATTTGTTCGTGTATTCCATGTATATGAGCACTTGTTGCCTGTACACCTGTACACCAGAAGAGGGCACCATATCCCATTATAGATGGTCAGATGCCGCCATGTTGGTGCAGGGAATCAAACACAGGTCCTCTCAAGAACAACAAGAGCTCTTAACTGCTGAGCCATCTCTCCAGCCCCTCAAGTGTTTTTATGGATAGTCTATTTGGCTTTTAATTCCCTGTAATTGTTTTAATATTTTTACTTAACATATTCCAGGATAGAATCGCGGATTTATATATACATAAGAATATAAAGTTTTTATTCTTCCTAGCTATCTGCACAGCAATAAACTGAAAAGTGAAGATTTCTTAAACCAGCCTTTTATAAGCATCTTGGAAGCACATTAAGAAAATCATTAGAAGAATTAATACTCCCATTTTTGCATATATTTTTACTGTCCCTGAAACTTTTGAACTTTTGAGACTAAAAATAGCACTAATAATATCATAAAGACCAGCCATTTCCTCTTCTGAGTTTCCTCAAAAGCTTTAGAGCAGGACATGAAATCTAGCTAATTTAGAGTTAGATTCACTGTCTGACACTTCCACTGTGTAACTTAAAGACAGCACTTCCATTCAGCTTTCATGGGAACACCAACACCATATCCTCAGGTCAGGCATGCTATTAAACTACGCTGTTTGAAGCAGGGAAAGCCTGCTGAAAACGACATGCATCTTCCCAAGAAGCATAACTGCATCACATGTATCTGAGAACATAGATTTGAACTTAAAATAACAATATGCTTCAGACTTTTCAGGATTTTTTCATAGTCTAAGCTAATTTTTCCAGCATGTTCATAAAAGATCCAGATATAAGTCACTAGCTCAATATGATAATCATGGCTGTTTACAGAGAAACTGAAATTAGATTAGAATTAATTGCAAGATATAATGTCATCATAAAAAAACTGACAATGTATTTTAAGTGTATAAAGGAAAATTAACTACCTGTCTTTAAATATAAGTACTGGTACCAGAACCAAAATTTTAGATTACAATGCATATATATTTTTTGGTAAAGAACTAAAATGACTTTGGCAAAAGTAGGATATCAAAGTACACACAGAACAGGACCTCAGTCAGGGGTGGGGTGGGACAACAGGTCTCACTATATAGCTGAAAAGGAACTCAATTATGTAGGCCAGGCTGGCTTTGAACTCAGGTCAGAGATCCACCTGCCTCTGCCTTCCAAGTAGTGGCTTTAATGTGTGCACCGACACGTCTGGCTCCAAAACAATACACATCTTTACCATAGATATGAACTCAGAAACTGACAGAAAGCATTTAAATTGACTTCCAAATATTTGTCTAACAACTAAAGATTAAATGCAAGAAATTAAAAAAAAATAGTCATAGGTCCATGAAACTAAGAAAAGAAAGTATACAAAATGTATATTGCAAGAACAATTCAACTTGAATGTAAGCTGTGTAAAAGGCAACATAAAACCTTTCAGAAGATGTGTGTGGTGACACACTGACACATGCCTATGATTCCAAAATCGGGTGGCAGAGGCAGAGAATCTAGAGTTTGAGACTAACCTGGGCATATGTCAGAGAATCTTGTGGAGAAAAATGTATATCACACAAAGGCAGCAACAGATTTTAGGAGAAGAGATTGCATAGTAAGAGCTGGTCTCCTTGAATCAACCCACAGGCAGATTTCAGAGGGAAGGGCCGCCAACTACACATGTCCTAGGCTCACTTGACAAGCAAAATCTTCAATTTCTTTAAAAATTACAAAGTAGGCTCTATGATGTTCAACAAATGGTGATGTTTTAACTAGATGGCTACATGTAGAAATGCAAATAGATCCATATTTATCACCCTACACAAAACTAAAGTCCAAGTGGATCAAAGACCTCAATATAACACCAAACACACTAAATCTGCTAGAAGAGAAAGAGGGTAAGAACCTTGAACTCATTGTTACAGGAGACAACTTCCTGAAAAGAACACCAACAGCTCAGATTCTATGATCAACAATTAATAAATGAGTCCTCATGAAACTGAAAACCTTCTCTAAAGCAAAGAACTCTGTCATCAAAACAAAATGATGGCCTACAGACTGGGACAGGATCTTTACCAACCTATGTCTGACAAAGGCTAATATCTAGACTATATAAAGAACTCCAGAAATTAAACACCAACAAACCAAATAATCCAATTTAAAAATGGAGTGCAGAGTTAAACAGAATTCTCAGCACAAATATCATATGGTTGAGAAGCACTTAAAGAAATGCTCAATGTCCTTGGTCATCAAGGAGATGCAAATCAAAGTGACTCTGAGATTCCATCTTATATCTGTCAAAACGGCTAAGAGCAAAAATTCAAGGATGTGTGTGCTGGCAAGGATGTACAGAAAGGGGAACCCTCCTTCATCACTGTGGGAGTGCAAACTTGTACAACCACTTTGGAAATCAATCTGGCGCTTTCTTAGAAAACTGGGACTAGACATACCTCAAGACCCAGCTATACCACCCCTGGGCATATATCTGAAAGATGCTCCACCATAAAATAAGGACATTTGCTTGACTATGTTACAGCAGCTTTATCTGTAATTGCCAGAAACTGGAAACAACCCAGATGTCCTACAACTGAAGAATGGATACAGAAATTGTGGTACATTTACACAGTGGAATACTACTCAGCCACTAAAAACAAGGAACTCATGAAATTTGCAGGCAAATGGATGGAACTAGAAAAGATCATCCTGAGTGAGATAACACAGACCCAGAAAGATACACTGATATATACTCTCTTATAAGTGGATTTTAATTATATAGTACAGGATAGACGTACTTCAATGCATAGACCCCAAGATGATAAGCCCAATGGGCATCTTAGGCTTCATGTGGGCCCCATAGTTAAGAGAGTGGGGATGTCTCTGACATGGACTGTGTTGCCTGCTTTTTAATCACTTCCCCCTGGTGGGACTTCCCTACAAGGCCATAAGGGAGGAAGATGAACTCAGACCTCACATGAATAAATGAGCTGGGGTATCTGGATAGAAGAGCTTCCCTATTCTGAGGAATAAGAGAGAGAGGATGCAGGAAGGAGACTAAGACTGGGAAGAAAAGAGTGAGGGGCCCTTGATCGAGATGTAAATTGAATTAATAAAAATAAAGAAAAAATGGCCACAATTATATCTATTTGCCATAGCTGCTGCAGATTATCTTTAAATATACACAAGGAAATAAAATCATCCTAGTTAGGGGCTGGAGAGATGGCTCAGTGACTAAGAACATTCTTAGCTCTTCCAGGGAATTCAGGTTCAGTTCCAAGCACTCACATGGTGGCTCATGACCACCTGTAACTCCAGTTCCAGAGAATCTGATGCTGTGTCTGGCCTCCATAGGCAACAGGACACCATATGGTATACCCCCATATGTGAAAGTAAACATTCATACACATAAAATAAAAATGCAGGAATCTTTTTTAAATGCCCTAGTTAAAGCAAGACTATCCTTAGGTGGATATAATTTTTTTATTCACTTAAAATATTAACAATGGGCATTTGCTACTTCTTAATTTGGTATTTTGGTAAGAAAATGCTTCCAACTATTTTGGTTTTGAAAGAAACTAGATAGAATTCTGTAGGCTATATCTACTTAATATACAGATACAGATAGAGATATAAATAGATACAGATAAAGAAGTAGATACAGATGATATATAGCTATAGATTAAGATATACTGATATATAGACAGATAAATATATATACATACAGATAAGTATAAACAATATAGCTAGATATAGACATAGAGGTCAATATAGATAGAGATACTGCTATAGACATATAGAAATACTAAGAAACTATGGGATTCAGTGAATAAAGGCATACATCAAGATTAGCTGATATTTCAATCCTCCAACTTTACAATAGGGATTGATTATGTCCATGATGGAAGACTATACAAGGACTGTGTAAACACAACAAACTCAGTGAAGAGAACACAGGGAACACCAACATTGGTTTTCCATCTATTATGAGTTCTGGTAAACTTCCCCATGCTCCTCCCTAAGTTGTTCTTCTAAGGAACTTGTCATCTGTCACATAAAATAAATGTTCATTTTTATGTGCATGAGATGTTGGCATCACAAGCCTGCAATGACTGTTTCAGCTACTTTTCTGTGGATGGTCATTGAATTTTGAAACATATATCTCTATCCATCGAAACTACTAGATCTATTTGGAGACGATCTGCTGTAGTTGCAGATTCACTTTATGAACACAAACAAACTTCTTGGGCTGGTGATATGGTTCTGTGGGTAAAAGTACCTGCTGTACAAGCCTGACAAGTAGAGCTCAATACCGAGAACTTACTGTGGGTGTGTGTGGAGGAACCTGATTCCCGCACATTGTCTCCCCCCCACACACACACACAAACACACAGGGTGCAAGCATGTAGGCACACTGTGACACAAGCATACTCAGCAAATATACAGTAAATTTAAATTTAAATTTCTCTTGTTACAGCTAACCAAGTCTGCTATCGTATTAATGACGGATTTATCTAAAGGAAATATTACTTAAGTCTCAAAATAAAAATAGACAGCCAAGGTCAGAGTGGGTATAAATTATTTAACAAGTTAAATGAAAATGTACAATTAAATTGTGTCCTGCTAACCTTTCTATACTCTACTGGCTAGAACACCTTCTTAATGCCTTTGAAGCTGGTACTCTGTAAGTAAGCCGTGCTCTACAAAGCAAGTAAGGTAGCAGCCAGCAAAGAGACAGCTGCTCTTCTAAGGGCAGCTGTTGTTGAAACTTTCCTGGATCTGTTATTCTACACTGGGTAAACTGTCTTTCCCTAAAATGTAACCTACTTAACACTCTGTGATAAATCCCTTCTGGCATTAGCCTAAATGACTACTGCTGTCTACAGAGAAAACCACAACTTAAGGATGGCATTAAAGAGAAAGACCAATTATTAAAGAACCAGACTTTGCCCCACCTAAGAACTCTGAGAGACAAGTAGGAAAAGTACCAGCGAATTCTAGTTTAGACAACTGTACCATCTGCTTTATACAAGATTGGTTTTCAAAGTCAACTAATAAACAAGATTAAGACTTATGCAAGTAAGTGATTGCTTGTTTCGTTTTCAGCAAAGATCTAGATTGTGTCATTTGATCAAAGTCAACATCACCAACATCCCTGTAGTCTGCCATTGTGAAAAGCAGCATCTTTGAAGGTATGGTGACTTTCAATTATGCTATTTAGGGTAGGACTTCAATCTAGTACTGCAGCTTTCTTATTATTGGTGGCTTAGAATTAAATGAGACCATGCCTAGCACTAACAGGAATTTTTTAAATAGCCAAATGAGAATCAACACACAAAAACAACAAACACTCATATGTTATTATAATTTGAACATATAACAGTGTAGTTTATCAACAGGGATATACATCCTGAGAATTGTGTCCTTCAGCAATTTCACTGAACAAATATCATCCGGTGTGTTTACACAAACTTCAGTCAGATAGCTTATCATACAACTAGGCTGCATGTGATTATATACATGGCACATGTACTCCTAGGGCATGGTGTTCGATCAATATGAAATGAACAGTCACTTGTTATCAAGTACTATGAACATAACGGGGTGTTCTACAGCTAGAATGACTGAAAGCATAAACACTGTGATTACACCACAAACACATGTTGCTACGATGTCATGAGGGCTATGATGTCACCAAGGAATAGGAATTTACTTTAGTATCTTATGACACCTCATGATATTAATGAAAGAAGGATGATTTGGGCTAGCTGATCATTTAAAAATAATGAAAACTTTTCATTCATTCATTCATTCATTCATTCATTCATTCATTCATTCAAAGATATGTATATAACAGGTTGAAAGCCTATGCACGCAGGCCGCTATTATAGTGTCAAGAGTACAGAGTTAAAACAGTTAAAAAGATACCCATGCAGCTCACATTCCAGGGGTCAGGGTAAAACACAAGCAAGGGATGTAGGACACGAATAACAAGACAGCACAGAATGGTTAGGGCCAACATAAGAAGAGGTGATAACAGCAAAAATGCCTGGTGAGTCATGGACACTTTCCTAAGGATATTCACATTGAATCTAAGTCAAGAGAAAGTACACATCAGAGGGAGGGTGTTCCAGGAAAGGGAACAGAAAAGGCTGTAAACAGGGCCTTGACACACAAAAAAAGCCAGACAAATGTAAGCTAGGGAGCCTGAAGCATAATGAGTGGAGGGCCCTTCTGGGGAAAGGCTGGAGAGACCACTGAGGGGTAGGTCAGGTAGACCAGGGCTTCTCAACCCTGGATGCTTCTAGAATTTAAAATACTCCAGTCAGACCTCACCTCACATCAGTTACTTCAAGTCCCTCTGAGGATCTGTTCTGGTTCTAACAGGCAACCTCATTGGAGGAGAGCTCATAAACCATAGGGGGGAAAAAAGGTTTCTTTAAAAAAAAAAAAAATTCCTAACAAGGGAAAAGCATTGGCAGTCATAAGCAGGGAAATGGCACAGTCTGATTTACATTCTTAGAAGGTCATAACTCCATAGTGAATGGTTGTGGAGTGCAATATATTCTAATTAAATATCTACAAATGCTCAAGTGACATAAATTATGTGCTCTTCAAAATTATAAAGTAAAATTCCATCTGCCAAATGCATCAGACCTCAGTGGGTCCAGGGATGGCACTGAATTACAGGCCATGTCTGTGCTTACAGGAAATTCTGCATAAAGGCAGAAGACTGGCAAGCAGCTGTTGGTGGTGAAGGGGGTGAGGGGAAATTAAGCTTTGTGCCACAGTTTCAACACTTGACAACTTTTCTCACTGGCTTAATGTATCCCTTTTGACAACTTCCTCACAAAACTAAAGCTGCTGTCCCTGAATTTCTCCTATATGGAAGAGCTATTAGGAAACTAAACATCTGTTTACTGGGTTGGAAAGCACTGATGGATTCAGGAAGCTGTTGAGGAGGAAAGTGAGGGCTCTGCCTGAGGAAGCACAGGGAAAAAAGCCTTGAAAAATGAGTTGAATGAACTAAGCAATTTTTCCAAGCTGCCCACCTTCCCACCCATCAGCATCACAGGCATCAATTCCCTTGTGCAGAAGCTCCCTGACCACAGCTTCCTAAATATGAGCAGCTTAGGGAAACCACGGGAAATGCACAGGAAGCATCCATCAAAAGAGCGGCCTAAAATCCTTCTTCACTCAGGTCTTTAAATAGCCAACAGAGTGTGAAACAGAACCTATTCTGACAGCAGCTACCACCTCAGGTCCCAAAAGTCTTCACTTCCAAGTTCCTGGAGACACGAGGGAGGTTCTATTAAGCATTGCACTTTCCTGTCTGTGTCCTTTTTTTGGCTCTGCTATGATGGTTACAATAAAAAGATCCCTTTCAAACATCTTAGAAAATCCTATTTTGACTAAAAGACTGCCAAATCAGCAGTAACTGTATTAAGAAAGTGCTATAGAGCCTAATAGTTATTGAAATTGGGACAAAAAGAAAAAAGAAAGGTGTTTAGAAATCTTAGAAAACCTGGAGGGTAAAACTGGGATGAATGCATTTGCCTCTTATTCTAACAAATGGAGCACATTTAAACAATTAATGATATGTGCAAAGGATGTAAGAATGTTGAAGCTGTAACCAAGCCAGCGAGGTGATGTCTCCGTGGTAAAAGAACTCAGTAACAAGCCTAAGAACTGGAGTTCAGTCTCAGGACCCACACAGTAGAAATGGAAAACTGAGTCTACATGGCGTTCTGTGGCCTCCACCTGTGTTTGGCATCCTCCATAAATAAATAACTATAATTTTGAAAAACACTGGTTATTTTCTTTTTCATTAAATTTCCCACAAGGATGATTTTATTTATTTACTCTTATTTTTGAGATAGTGTTTCACCATATATCACAGATTGGCTTAAGATGGATTCTGTAGATAAACAACTTCATTGCCGTCACTAATTTCTGGCAAACCCATCATCCTATTAGACAAGAATAATAAATAAAATCTACATCTAAAGAGGAACAATTGTATGTTTTTGGATGACATGATGATTTCACCTCCCCTAACTATCAGAATAAAATCACAGAGCTGATTCATTCCAACTCCATACACAACGCTGGCATTTCTGTTTATCAACAATGAACTATATGCAACAGTATCACTTATAACAGTATCTCAGAAGACAAGTATGAATAAATTTAAACAAGGAGGTAAAAGATCAATAAATTGAAAACTGTAAAAACATTCATAAAAGAAATTAGAGACACAAATAAATGCAAAAATATGTTCATAGATTAGAAGAATTAAAATGCCCGTGCTACTCGAAATGACCTACAGATCCAATGCAAGACCTATGAATATTCCAGGAATACTTTTTGTAAACTAAGAGAACAGTCCTAATATTCATGTAAAATCAGAAAAGACCTGAAGTATCCAAAACAATCCTGAACAAAGCAAAGCAAAATAAAAAGCTAAAACAAACACACTATCCGATTTCAAAATATACTACAAGGGTTTAATAATCAAGGCAACACGGTACTGCCATAAAAACATAAAGGCCTATGAGATTCCACACCTAGAAACATACCCCCTTGTGGCCAGTTAGTCTTCCACAAAGATGCTAGGAACTGCAATGGTCAACAGACAGTTTCTTCAGTAAACAGTCCTGGGGAAACCGTGGATTCACATGCAGGTGGGGAATACTGTGGCCTTAGCTCACACCATAGAGAAAAGCAAAATGAACTGAAGACATACAGTAAAGACCTGAAACTGATGTTATTGGAAGAAATCACAGAGCAAACCCTTTCTATTCACATAGACAAGAAAATTCTTTTTTAAATGACACCAAAAGCAAAGGCAACTAAAATTAAGTTAGATAAATGGGATGACATCAAACTAAAAAAATTCTGTCCAGCAATGGGAACAATAGATTCAAGAAAAAAAACCTACCAAAAGGGAAAAATATTTTAAAACTATATACTTTAATAAGGAATTAAATATCCCAATTTATAAAAAAAATTAAAACCAATACCAGAGAACATAAATTTAAAAAAGCAATGGTTATGAATAATCATTTCTCAAAAAAAAAACACACACAAACACATGGCCAATGAGTATAGTTCAATGGTCAACATCATAAACTCTGAAGAAAATGCAAATCAAAGCCCCAAGAAAATACTGTCCCACTTGTAGGAATGACTAATATATAAAAAGAGAGGGGGGATGGAGAAACATGGGTGAAGGGGGAGAAGAAAATGTGTTGGATGAAACACGGAGAAAAAAGGAATTCTTGTGCATTGCAGTAAGAAAAGTAAATTAATACAGTTCCTATGGAAGTTCCTCAAAGGGATAAAAATAGAATTACCACATGATTCAGCAATCCCACTTCTGAGTAGGAAGTGAAATCAGCAACTCAAAATAATTTCCATACCCCATAATCACTACAGTTTGATTCATAATAGTCAGGATGTGTAAGAAACCTCATCCACCAAGACATGAATAAAGAAAATGTGCTATATATACCACAAAATAGTAGTAGCCTTTAAAAAGAGGAGATGCAACAAGGAGGATGAGCTGAGAAAATATGCTAAGTAAGTTTCAATCACAAAAACACACACATGAAAGAAGGGCTAAAGAGATGGCTCAGCAGGCCAGAGCACTTTCTGCTCTTCAGGAGGACAGAGGTTCCCAGACTCCCATACTGGCTCACAATTATAACTCCAGCCATAGGAAATCTAATAGCCTCTTCTACCTCTATACACAGTAGGTAGGTTCACAGGACACAGGCATACATCCAGGCAAACAACCAGATAAATAAACAAACAAGGAAATCTCTCTTTTTTTTCAAACTTAGACATAAAATATGATCTCACTCATAGGTAAAAGCTAAAAACATCAAGAGTATAATGGTTTTAGCTAAGGTCATCTCCTTTGGAGATGGAGAAATGAGAAGTACTGGCCAGAGGGTTCAAATTCTCAGCTAGGCATGACAAACATGTTCTGGGGATCTAAGGTACAACATATGAGGACAGATAACCCTATTTTATACCATACTTTAAATTACTAAGAGAGTTAGCCAAATGTTTCCACCAACCAAACATACAGCTATGTAAAGTAAGACACATGTTAGCTAGCTTGGTTGTGGTAATCATTTCACAACGTATACATATATTAAAATAAAAACTGATAACTTTTGTTGTTAATTAAATCTCAAAGAGGGGGAAATAAAAATATAAAAATAATGAAATTAAGCAAAATGGCTAATCATATAAACAAGTATACTTAATTTTTAAAAAACTGTTTTATATATGTAAGATTTTACTGTCACATTATACCTTTAATGGCAAACACAAAGCTTGCTCCCTCTTTATTTTTTATGTATATGGTTTGTTAGTATTCTGAAACAGCCTGCTTCTGGGTTACCTAGCAACTTATGACATCATCTTGTATGGCGCAGCCAGGTGGCCACACCTGGGGGACGTGGTTAGTAATTACCTGACCTTAAAAGGGACAACCGGACACGTGGTCTCCCTCTTCCTCTTGCTCTCTTGGTCTCTCTCTCGCTCTCTCTCTGACACGTGGTCTCCCTCTTCCTCTTGCTCTCTTGGTCTCTCTCTCTCTCTCTCTCTCTCTCTCTCTCTCTCTCTCTCTCTCTCTCTCTCTCTCTCTTCCCCCCATCACGGCCCGCTCCCCCTGCTCTCCTTCTCTTATATCCACCTTAATGAACCTCTCTCATGGAAGACCTGTTGTAAGCCTCATCTATTTATAAATTAATACTAACATGGTTGTTTTGCCTGTATGTAAGTCTGTAATGCCACATGCATGCTTGGTGCCCACGGAAGCCAGAAGAAAGTGTCACATCCCTCGGAAAAGGAATTACAGGTGGTTGTGAACTGCCATGTGAGTTCTGAGAACTTAACCCAGGTCTTCTGGATGAGCAGTAAGTTTTCTTAAGTGCTAAACCGTCTCTCTAGCCCCAAGTCTGAAGAGTTTTTTTTTTAATAATAAATTTTTAAAAATTTATGTGCATGCGTGTGTCTGTGTACATTTACATGTATCATGTGTGTAGGACTCCACAGAGGGCATCACATCCCCTCAAGATGGAGTTACAGGTAGTGGGAAGCTGCATGAAGGGGGTGTTGAGGACCAAATCCAGGTCCTCTCCAAGAGCAGTAGGTACACTTAACCACGCTGTCATGTCTCCAGCCTCTTGAAGCATTTTTAACAACAATATTTAACGAAGACAACACAAGCCAGTTAACTCAAAATTAAGTTTTATAACATACTATAGAGGTTAAACCTTAATGGACATCCCTCACCTCTAGAAAATATAGTATGTAAGAGTTTAAAAGATAATCAATCATGTTGCATTATCCAACATTTTTCCTTTTTAATATCTCACTATAACTACATACTATCATATAAATATACATATATATACATATATATATATATCATACCACATCAATGATCCAAGTATTTGCAGTGAAGATCTTTAAATGTCATTACACCCAATTTTTGAGACTATCTCTCTGTCAAGATGAGAGGCCAACCTGCCATACAACATCCCGAAAATTAAAAAATAAGGCACTCTTAAAATGGACTTTTAAAAAAAATTATCACCAATAAAGAAATTATATTCCTTTATTCTATTGTCTGTTTATTAAAACCTAGCAAGTACAAAACCAGAACATAATGGAGATGTAGGTGTTAGGCACAAGACACCAGTGTTCTAAGGCCAATCAAGCCACTGTGAAGAACATTCCCTATCAAATGCGTGGTACTTGGGAGGCACGCAAGTGAGTGGCTCAACCCACTCACTTATCTCACAATGAGCCTGGCTGCTGCTCATTGCTTATAAAGATGCACAATCTAGACAGAAAAAAAAAATGGCTTATGAATTAATCATCTATTTTCTCTTCTACTTTGAGCCTAATTTTCTTATCCTCAGAGTTGAAAGACAGGAAATACCACTTTGCTGTCCTAGCCTTTAATAACTAGTGGGCTTAAATTCTGGCAAATAACTTCTAAGAAATTTTATTTATATTCAAAGAAATTTTAAAATTTATTAAATCTTAAAAAACTATTGTTGAAAAATACCAGAATCAAAATTGTAGTATTTGGGATAAAATTATCTCAAAATTGGGTGGCTTGCCTTATCCAAACATGAACGTGTTTGATCAGAAGCCAGCTGATCAAAATCAGTCTGCTTTTCTCATTAGAGGACAATGAACAGTATCAATGTTTGATGAGAAGATGACAATACCAATTGAATAACCACATTTGCCTACCTGATTAACACCAAAACAGATGTTCTTCTATTTAAAAAATTGGGGAACAGCCTTATCAAGTCACAGAGGAAAACAATGCAGCCAGTCCTGATGAGACCTGATAAGCTAGGGTCAGTGGGAAGGGGAGGAGGACCTTCCCTATCAGTGGACTAGGGGAGGGGCATGGGAGGAGATGAGGTAGGGAGGTGAGGTTGGGAGGAGATGAGGGAGGCGGCTACAGCAGGGATACAAAGTGAATAAACTGTAATTTATAAAAATATAAATAAATTAAAACAAAACAAAATTTTAGACTGCCTCATTCTTTGGAAGGAAGTATATTCTTCAGCAAACTGAACTTTGTATACCACACTGGTCTGGCCCACTGGTTCTTAATTCTGTTCTAACAAATAATCTTATTTTATGACAATATTCCTTACCATCTGCTTTATAACTTTTTAAAAGCCAAGACTTCAATGTGTCTACACACATAATTTAAAAGGAAAAAAATCAAAACAATGTCTAACTTGTTTGTATATAAACAAAATCATTTGTTAAACACATTCTTCAACAAATATATGGACACAACTCTATCACAAAAAGATGATGATAAAGAGATACTTGTAGCTAAGTGTAGAATTACCATAAATATGGTAACTATAAAGACGGATACATGATACATGTTTGTAAATCAAATATTTGGTATGGTAACAGTCTCAGTGATATGTTATCTTCCAAAATGGTCAACATGTACAGTAGTTTGAATAAGAATGCTCCACAGGTGCATATATTTGAATGCTTAATCACCAGGGAGAAGAACTATTTAAAACAGATTAGAAGGATTAAGAGGTGTAGAGTGTTAGAGCTTGCAGAAGAAGGTATGGCACTGTGGATGGAGTGTACGGTTTCTAAAGTCAACAACAAACCCTGTCTCTCTCTTTCTCTGCCTACTGCCTGCGAATCAGCATGTAAAGCTCTCAGCTGCTCTTCCAGCACCAAGCCTACCTGCTTCCTTCCATAACGATCATGGACTAATCCTCTGAAACTAGAAGCAAGGACACAATTAAACACTTTCTTTTAAAACAGTAATTAAAAGTACCTAACCTGTGATTGATACAAAAATAAATTAATTAATAAAAAAAACCAGTAATTAAGATAGTAGGCAAATTGTCCTTCCTAGTTTGCTTTCTAATTCACCATGACCAAAAGCAGCTTGGGGAGGAAACAGTTTATTTTAGCTTATATATCTCAGGTCAGAGGCAAACAGTGAGGAAGTTAGGGAAGGAATTGAAGCAAAGGCCATGGAGGACCAGTGCTTCCTTTCTTGCTCTCCATGACTTGCTCAGTTTGGGTTTTTTAATATAACCCAGGACCACCTGCCCAAGGGCTAGTATCACACAGAGCAGATGTGGACCTTCCTACACCTATCACTGAATGTCACTACAGACCAACCTGACAGAGACGCTTTCTCAGTTGGAGTTCCCTCTTCCCACATAATTGTACCATCTCTGAAAATGACAAAGAACCAATGAGCACACAGCTATTTTCCCACTGTGAATGATGCCCATGTCTTAAGTCCCAGAGTCTAGGAATATGCCACCTTATACCAATCAGAAGGAACTCTGAAGACTGGATTCAGTGAAGGACAATAGGAGTGAAACCTAATATTATAAATTGTGTCTTTAAAAATGATTTTTTTTTCTCAGTCATGGACAAGAAAAAGAAAACAGCTGAGTAAGAAGAATTTGGAGCCCTCTTCTCTGGAAAGAAATTGATATAGTGCCTGTCAAAAAGACAGTTCACTTTCTCCATAACTTGAAATATAATAAAGATTTTTATTAAACCAGAATTTAAAACACAGCTTTGACTGAGGAAAAAATTGGTAAATTTAACTACTAGTTTGTTTTTAACCTTTACATGTAAAAAAAAAATAGTAATCACAAAATCAAAAGACAAGTGAAAAATCAACAGAAAATATAAGAAGCCAATATGTCTAATACATTAAAAATTCAGAAAAAAAAATTCAGGAACTGGGGCTAGATAAATGGCTCAGCTGTTAAGAGTACTGGGTGCCCTTCCAGAGGGCCTGGATTCAGTTCTTAGTACCA
Organism: Pachyuromys duprasi; assembly: GCA_028658305.1. Taxonomy (NCBI): domain Eukaryota; kingdom Metazoa; phylum Chordata; class Mammalia; order Rodentia; family Muridae; genus Pachyuromys; species Pachyuromys duprasi. The sequence goes on along the minus strand of CM053745.1, from coordinate 26,936,071 downwards.
CACTGTGGCTCACAACCATCTGTATTCCAATTCCTAGAGACCTGGCACTCTCATTGGCCCCATGTGCAGTGATCCGTGCAAGCCAAACATTTATACACATTTAATAAAAAATAAACCTTTTTTAAAGCTTACATTTTTTTTAATGAAAGACTTGATACAGAAAATAGTAAAATAAGATGAATTATAAGGAATGTGAGGAGCCACTGGTCTGCCAGGCTGCTTTGTTATTTTGATCTCAGAGGAAAGACATGTTTTCACCCTGGCCTTCACTGGAATCAGTGATAAGCTACCTAGTCTATCTCCTTTTGTTTGAGACAGCAGGTGGGATGTCTTGTCAAGTTCACACCTTTTGTTTGTGTGAGGATCACACAGACAGCTGGTTGAGGTAAAGAAGATTTGACTTCCCTGTGAATTCATTCATCATACTGAGGTGCTTTTGCTCTGACTTAAAAAGGGATTACCGGAATAAAACAGGAGACTAGTTCCTACTAGAGCCCTCTCAGGAAGATCCCATGTGTAGTGTGTTGGTTTATTAATTTTTCTTTCAATCCTCACTCCCGACTCAAGAACTGTTCGACTCTGCTGGTGGGCTCCAGCAAAAGAAGATATCAAAATGGCCCTTAAAATATGAGATTATTTACTAACAAATGTATCTTAATAAAGCTCTTACATTAAAAAAGAGAGAGGGAAAATTTAACTTCCGTCCTAAGAAAAGTAAAGCTGTACTGAGATGCAGTTCTGTCGGATGGGCGAATGCTGAGCTTCCTCACAGCTTTCTGGTCTAGCTGCTGGTGGACTGTAAAACAGCACAGTTCTTACAGAGGGAAATTAGAGTACGCCTACCCAAAGAAAGCATCGATTCCCTTCGCACTCTCACTTGCAGCAAAATCCTGAAAATGCGCTTCCAACAACAGGAAGTGCATACGGCCAAAACTCAGTTTTTAATCACACCTTATAAATCACTCAATAGTCAATATATAAAAGAATGAGTATGTTCTGGTTAATTTATGACAAAATCACCTGCAGCTGGGAAAAAAGACAAAGACAATATTTACAAAAATGAAAATGTAATTTAATTGCCTTTAGCTTGTCATTCCTATTACAAAAAGGACTGAGGACATGGAAACTGCGAGCTACACCTTCTTGGGCAGTCATGAAGGGAGCAGAGAGCTCAACAGCCAGTGCTGCTGCTCTCCGTGCATAAGGCGAGGCTGTGGAGGGGACAGCAAGCAAAAGATTGTCGTCCCAAGTAAGAGAAGTTCAGTTTCACCTTGGCAACTATAAAAAGTGGTCACAAGGTATAAAATGGAATTAGAAAAAGCAAAATTAAGTATGAGAAAAAAACTGGGTAAAACATGGGCTGAAAAGTGGAAGTCCTGGGAAGGCACTGTTGGTTAGGAAGGCTGAGCTGCACAAGCACAGCTAACAAGAGAAAAATGTGACAAGGTCCTCAGCAGTTCAAAGCCAACAATTACTGTTTGTATATATACAAGCAAGAACTGTAGCAGAGAAGGAAGAAGGAACAAGAACAGATGCAGCTCAACTTAGGTGCAGGAAGAAAAGCTTAATTAAGGAATTGATGGCTACCCTAAAATCTGAACATGCAGTACACAATAATTGTTTTCACTCAAGAGCCATAGATCTAAACACCCTTAAAATTCTAATTGAATTTAACAGAGCCTTTAATCCAGCTAGTGTCAAGGAGAAGGACATCTCAGATCCAGTGCATGTAACGACAGTGTCAAAAGAATTCTAGTTTTCTGGCTGGGAAGGAAAAGAACAAGAAGCATTTCTTCAGTGCTGAACTCACTGCCTCAGCACTGACAAAGAGTAAGAATGGAGAACAATCTGCTCTTGCACAAAAGCCAAATGACTGGAGATCTTACAGCCAAGTATAAAATATAATTCATGTACTGCCACATTGATGATAAACCCAATTTTCCTTTAGCTTTATATGAAACAGTTATAAAAAATAGTCATCTAAAGTACAGTAAAAGTACACATCTAAAGTACACATGGATGAAGCGTGCCTTTACGCAGACACAGAGAACAGGACATCTCTGTCTATAGAGATTTATCAGTTGCTCTTCCTCAGCTCTCCACATTGGGTCAGGGCCCTGATATGTTTCCATTAATTATGAAAACAAATTGATTCTTTATTTTCTTAGATTCATTTGTCTGTCCCAAAAGATCAATAAATTTTATTAAAAATATGAAAGTGAAAACAAACTTTTATGCTTGATCTCAGGAGCTTAATTTCTACCATGAAAATCACTTGATTAGCAATTAGCAAAATCCACAGATGTCAATACAATTCTCAACATGGGCTTTGACACAGTTCACAGAAAGCACCAATGCAGAGAGAAAGTAGAAAGTTCAAAACAGGCTTCAATTTTTCTATTCCTTCCCAAGTTCTACACTTGTAGCAACTGCTCTGTTCCATGTATTTTCTCTAAATATTAATGAACAGAACTGAAAAAGAGTTCTCAAAATGTGTGACTGGTTTGTTCATCTCTAAAACAAATGTCTAAAATCAGCAAAGCATATGTACAGCATAGGTCAAGCATTCATCGGGAGAAACCTATATGCCTTTCAGTTATGATCACCTTTGATTTTCAGAAAGGACTGATGAGACATGAAGTTGCCTCCTACAAAATGACTTTTGCTTGGGTCAAGTTGACATGAAACTATCAGCACAAGAAGTGTATCAAGACAGAATAGCCTGCTATTCCCATTAAAAGTTGCACCTTCCTATCCATCAACAAACTGAACAGGAAAGTAAATAACATTAATATCATATCTTTATGAGATTACTGTCACCCTCCAGAAATATACAAAAAATGTGCTCTCAGATTCTAAAACTAATTATTACTTATGCTAAGGTAACACCTCAATAATCGGGTACTTTGAGTGGTTTTCCAGTATACTTAAGAGGCCTAAGTTACTAGGAGTCATACATGTAATATGTTGCTTGGTTCTTTTTCCAGTGGACAGCAGAACTACCAAACAAGTTTCATAGTTTACAGAGAGTGTAGACTATCAGTGAAAACTGACTGCAGACAACAGATACACGAAGCACTGTTTGGAAAACCCCTGTGGTCTGAAAAGTATTTCCGGCTTTATTAGAACAGGAGTTTTATTTTTAAAGTTAAAAAATGTTGACGCTTTCATGAATATTACTAAGTTCGAAAGGCTGTAAAGTGCCAGAGGATCAAGAGTTTGCTGTGTGACTCTTGTCTCCTGGTATGTCAGACACTACACACACAAAGTCTTGCCAATATGACAGCCCAAACACGAGCTGAACAAGATGCCAACAACAGACACGCTAAAGTGGACGGGAAAGCCTAGGACGTCTCAACCCTACACAACTACAGGCAACTAAGGAATGCTGAGAGTCAGAGAAATAGTCTTTCCCAGGGAAGAACACACCAATTAGTTATCCGATACCAAATGGTCAGCCCGGAAAACATACAAAAACATAATGTTATAACAGACTGAAGTTATATTTAGAAATACATATGTATATAAACATACACATATCTCTGTGTAAAACAAGTAATGAAAAAAGAGGCCAGGAATTTCAAAGAAGGCAAGAAGGGATATATATGGGAGACTTTGGAGGGAAAAAAAGAAAAGGCAAAAATGATGATGTTATATTATAATCTCAAAAAATAAAAACTTTTTTTTTTTAAAGCAAGAAAAGATCTGTCTTCCTAAAACTGTCTTGTAACACTTGGGAAGGCAAATTGTTCTATACTTAAAATCATGAATCACCGAGTATATCAATTAATAGTGTCCCCTTGGTATTTGGTAGAGAATTGTTTCTATTGTAAATTAATTAGAAGGGTGATAGGGACAGGGTGATAAGACAGTGAAGCACTCTCTGAGCTGTGAATAAATAGGACCAGATGAAGAAGCGTACTGAAGCAGCACACCGTTATCCCTACTAATGTGAATCTCTTCACCTTCAGTCATTCTTTATTTCTTATTTCATCTCTCAGCAAATATTTAAATCTTTTAAATCCTTCCATCAGACTATTTTAATGACCTTCATCTCCTATTTTACCAACCTACCTTTAACTCTTGCCTTTGAAATATGAAAATGAGAACTATATAAAATTCACAGGACAGGGACGAAGTACTTTAAAGCACATGAAAGGAACCTTTAGCACTAGGACTGTATTGGGAGCATCTCACAAAATATTCCATCAAACATCACTACTAACTGCTTTAAATGTCACTTTTCAGATAGAGAATGTTTTGTAAGTGACTGTGAGCATAGAATGCATGCCTGCATACCTGCATGTATATTCCACAGTGTACATGTGGCATTTAGACAATGGCTTCAGGAGTCAGTTCTCCTCTTCCTCCTTGCTGAAGCAGGGTCTCTGTTCTCTGACACTGTGAGGATTACTCCATGCTGGCTCACAATAACCAACTTTTCAGGCAGGCTCCAGGGAGTGAACTCAGCTGGGTTTGTGAAACAAGCATTTTCACCTCCTGAGCCATCTTCCAAGCCCAAGAACATTTTAATATAAATATATTTAGTATTAGAAATAATTAAATTATAGGTCTGGAGAGATGGTTCAGCAGTTATGAGCACTTGATGATTTTCCAAAGGACCCAAGTTTGATCCCCACCACTTACAAGGCAACCAACTCTCTATAACCCAGTTCCAGGAGATCTGATGCTTTCTTCTGGCCTCTACCAGCCCCATGCACACTTGTAGTACATACCCACACATGCAGACAAAATACCTATACTCATAAAATAAAAATTAAAAACAATAAATAATTATGAAAGACAATTAAATAAGAAAAAAACAAAACAAAACAAAACAAAAAAACTCAAGTGCTATCCTAAAATGAATGTAAATAGTAACCCATTCTCTTCCAAACCCGGAGTGAAAATAAAAACTCTTCCCTATACAGGACACTACCAACAATAGTACAACAAAAGACTGACATGTATCATCAAAAAACATCAGGATAAAAATGTTAGGGTAAAGCATTACAAACATTTAAAAAGCTGGGCAAAATGGCAAGCCTTTAATCCCTGGACTTGGGAGGCAGAGACAGGTGAATCTCTGTGAGTTTAGGACTACCAAAACTAGTGAGATCCTGTTTCCAAAAGCAAAACAAAATACAAAATTAAGGAGGTAAAGTAGGGATTTCACTCTGAACTCAGCTATGCACATTTTTAAAAAAAATAAAAAACAAAAATGTACAATATGTACTCTACCTAAATAACCCATTTAAAAATGGTTTGGAATAACTCATAAGTGAGATAAAAGATTTATACACAAAACTATAAAATTCCCCTGACAGAAATAAAAGGAAATATAAATAAATGAAAAAGAAATCTTGTTCAATTGTCTGGAGGACAGGACACGATGAAACACTAACAAAACTAACCCACTTGATAAAGAAGAATCAATACTTCTCTCAGAATCTCAATCTCACCTTGAGAAACAGAAACAGAAAACCCATCCTAAAACTTAAGTGAAATCTTAAGGGACCTTGAATAATCAAATGACCAAGGAAAGAAATACTTCACAGTTCTTTATTTCAAAACTCACCCTGAAACTGCAAGTAATCAGGCAGTGTGGTAATGGGGAAGAGCGAAGTACACAGATAAGACTATGAACAGAGGTCCTGGAAGGAAACCCTTGTGCATGCAATTAATTGATCCTAAATAAAAACGCCACAACTATTCAATGAAGGAAAAATGGGCCTTTTAAATATTGATGCTGGAAAATGCAGTACCCACCTGGAAAAGATTAAAATTCTACCCTACCTTATAAGATATTTTTTAAAAACCAACATGAATTAGAGGCCCATATTAAGGACCTAAAGTAGTAAAATTCTTAGGAAAAAAAACATATCATCGGACTTGACAGTTTTTTTATTGAATATAATACCAAAACCATAAGCAGTAAAAGAAAATGATAATTGAACTTCAGTATAATCAAAGACTGTTGCACGTGAAAGAACACAACCAAGAAAGTGAAAAGAAAATCCACAGCATGAGAAAAACATCTGCCAATCCTCGATTTAAAAATAGGTTCTATATCCAGAATGTATAAAGAATGTGTACAGTTCAATAATGGCCATTTCCCTGGCTGGAGAAGGGATAATGTGGAAAGGTCTCAGGATGGGAGAGCCAGTCAGCCCACAAAGCGCAAAGCTAACCGTGGCCGGCAGAGGATATCTCTGTGCAAATAAGGAAAGCTGGCCAAAGGAAGACAGCACAGACAGAACAACATCATAAACCATGACAAAAGGCTGGTAAGAGGCTCAGTGGGTAAGTGTCTGCTGTGAAATCACAAAAAGGTGAATTCAATCCCCCAGAAACCATATAAAACTCTAGGCATGGTGGCACAGGCCGTAACTACACGCAGAGCAAGGGAGGACACAAGAGATGCCATGGGAGCTTCCTAGAAAGCCTCACTAGCTAGTTCAGTAAAAGATGCTTCTCTGTAAAGGTGAGTGAGACTGAAGATAACAGCTGACAGTGACCTCTGGTCTCCATCAGCAGGCGTGCACATACATTCACACAAGTGATGTACATACATATACCAATGAACACTTTGCACACATGAACTTATACACACACTACATGAAAATACAAACAACAACAAAAACATTACATCACAAGAGACTTGACCAAGCAGAAGAAAAAATATCAGCAACAGAGGACAAGTGATAAGGAAAAATTAATAACAATGAACATGACCACAACCATGCAAGAACTCTGACTTAAGATCAAGATTCTAAACCTAAAAATCAACCAATTAAAGGAAAGTGAAATTAATACTAAAGGATAAAGAATCTGTTCAATGAAATCAGAACACAAACCCTCGAATAAATTCTTAACAGAACTAGAGAAAAGAATCCTACTATTCACATGGAAACACAAAATATTACTAACAGCTAAAGCAACCCTAAGCAGAAAGAGCAGGGATGAACGTATCATGAGTCTATCCTCAGATCGCATTACACAGCCACTGTAACAAACCAGCATGGTACGGCATACTCAAAAAGACATGTGGACCAGTAGAATCCAGAAAGAAACCTACATGATCACAGCAACCCAATTTCTGATTAAAAAAAAAAAGTCAGACACCAGAAAAAAGATGGTCTCTTCACAAATAATACTGGGGAAATTAGATTCCCCTGTAGAAGAATTACATCAGATTGATATCGCTCACCCTGCACAAAAATTAATTCAAAATGGGTCAAAGACTTTAATACAGTACCTGAATCATTGAAATTTCTAGGGCACTTCAGGAATACACATAGCAAGATCTATCTGTTGCATGGGAAATGATCTTAAGACACAACAAATGGAATCATGCAAAATTAAAAATCAGAGCACGGCAAAGAAAAATGTCCTTGAGTTAAAGGACAGCATACAGAGTGGGGTATGGGAGCCTTCCCAACTACACACTAGACTGGGTTATCACTATCTAGAATATATGAAGAAGAGCAAAAATTCACATCAAAAATCAGCTAATCAACAAATAGGTTAATGAATTCAACAGACAGTTCTCAAAATATAAAATACGAAAAGCCAACAAATACTTGAAAAGTATTCAATATTTTTGGCCATCAGATAAATGAAAATTAAAACTGGTTCATAATTCCATGTCACTCTCATAGGTTGGCTGTTATCAAGACAACAAGTAATGACAAATGCTGACAAGGCAGTGGGAAAAAGAAACAAACAAACAAACCCTTTCTTCACAGCTGGTGGGATGTAAATTAGTCCAGCCACAATTATAATAAGTATGATGCCTCCTCAAAAAACTGAAAATATCTATATTGTTTTGGGAGTCCTGAGGTCTACAATGGCCACATCTTTGAAATGAGGTTTCTCAAGTCTAATACTGAGGTTTTATCTATGGTTCCTACAGGAAACACTGTCACTCCAAGTGGCTTAACCTCCTTTAAAACATAAGTACTATTAGAAATGCATATTGTGTAAACATACACATACGCGTGCATGCACACACTTACATTTAGTATGTATAATTTTAGGTGAATATAAACTACTATCATTCCTTGATGCCTAATCACACAACCTTGGTGTTATTTTCCCTCCCTTTCCCATTATGCCCATTTTCGACTTCCCATCTCCAACATCCCACTATTTTGCTCCCAACCCCCACTATTACCTAAGGTTACTTCATGCTTTTCTGTGCTTACTCCATGTTGTATATGAACATCTGAAGATTTTGAGCTACACATCACAGATAAGAGAGAACATGTGACATTTGTCCTTCTGGGCCTGGGTTACCTTGCTCAATATAATCTTTTCTAGGATCATCTATATACTTGCAAATTTCATGATTTCATTTTTCTTTAGATATGAGTAATACCAATGGTATCAGGTGTTGAGAGTGGGTCCCTACAGATGAAACACCACACACTTAGGGCACATAACATGGATGACTTAAGCTGGATTTAAGCTTAAAGCCCCTTCCCTGTGGTCTAGCTCTGATGGTTCCAGAAGGGGAAGCAATTAAACAGTCCTACCCAACTGGAACACCTATGAACTATGACAATTACCAGCATGGCAAGATGCAAAGAAAGGTACAAAAAGTTGCACTGACACCTGTTAAGCTAGACTTAAGGCCCAATTCAACAGAAAGAAAATCAAGTCTAGTACTGGAGGTCTAACCAGGGGCCAGTGAAGTCAGACCTAAAAAACAATCTACTACTACTACTTTGCTAGACTATAATAATCCCTTACTACATTTTAAATCTTGTCTTTACAGCAAATGGAGACTACCATGGAAAAGCACAACTGGACACAGACTGTGGGAAGCCCAGTCACAGTGGATGTGTCTACATCACAGCTCCTACAGCTCTGGCTCAGGGAAGACTGAGGAAGGGGGGACAGAAAGACCATAAATGGAAGTCTGAAAGAGCTGCATAAGCAAGACTGGAACAACGACAATATCAATGGCCATGTTAATGTGGTCTCACACCTAGACTAAGAACTATAATCAACTAAAAGCAGCTGGGAGGAGGGAAATCAGCCTCTCTCAGGGATGAGCCCTGTTATTGGTTGTGCAATGCAGAACGGTGAGAACTGAAACCATATATACACAAACAAAAACATAGTCAGCAGGTTGTATTTATATGCATATTTGTGTATATACATACATATGCCTGTAACAATTATAATCAAAGAAAAACAATAAGCTATCAGCTTGAAGGAAGCATGGGGAGGTCAAAGTAGGGTAGCTGGGAGGAGTGATGTAGTGATGTAGGAGTGAAGGGCAGGGAAGGGTGATGTAATTCTATTTCTATTAAAATTATATTTTTAAATAATGAAAGAAAATTCACTCCCCAAGTTAACCTGACCATTAAGAACTGTTAATAGAAAAACTACAAAAAGAAAAAAGAAAACAAACAAAAAATACTGAATGTAGAACTAAGATATGACCCAGACATATACCCAAAAGATGCTCCACTGTAACACAGGGACACTTGCTCATCCGGGTTCATACAGCTTTATTCAGAATATCAAAAAAGTGGGAACAACCTAGATGTCCCTCAACTGAAGAATGGATAAAGAAATTGTGGTACATTTATACAATGGAATACTCAGCTATTAAAAACAAAGATAATGAAATTTGCAGGCCAATGGATGGAACTAGAAATATCATCCTGAGTGAGGTAACCCAGACCCAGAAAGTGGATATTAGCCATAAAGTACAAGATAGCCATCCTATAATCCACAGACCCAAAGAAGCTAAGTAACAAGAGCCCAAGGGAGGATGCTTGACTCTCACTCAGAACAGGAAATAAAACAGTCATCTGAAGTGGATGGAGGGAGGGAACTAGGTGGCACATAGGGTCAGGAGGGGAACGGAGGTGGGGATCAGATATGGGGAGGAGAGGACAGGGCTAGGAGAGGGAATGGAAATTGGTAGGGGGTAGTTCCTATCAGGATGCAAAGTAATTACTTAATGAAAAAGAGAGAGAGAGAGACATAGCCCAGACATATCACTCCTGAGTGTATATCTGAAGGATTCTAAATTAACATACCATGGGACTATTTACACATCCATGTTTACTGGTGTACTGTTCAAAATAGCTAGAAAATAGAACCATTCTACATGCCCACTCAAAGATGACTGGATAATGAAAATGTAGTACAAATACGCAGTGGTACTTGATTTGAATGAAAATAACCCCCATAGGCTCACCGACAGTGGCATTATTTGAAAGGATTAGGACATGTGGCCTTGCTGGAGTAGATGTGGCTTGCTACAGCAAGTGTGTCACTGGGGGTGGCCTCTGGGGTTTCAAAAGTTCAAGCCAGGCCAAGTGTCCCTCTCTTCCAACTGGCTACAGATCCAGGTGTAGACCTCTCGGCTCCCTCTCCAGCACCATGTCTGCCTGCACACCACCATGTGTCACCTGTGGTGACAATGGACTGAACCTCTGAACTGTAAGCCAGTCCCAATTAAATGCTTTCCTTTATAGGAGTTGCAGTGATCATGGTGTCCCTACTAAGACCATCACTATAAATAAAAATGATATCATGACATTTTCAAGAAAACGAATGAAACTAGAAATCGTTGTATTAAGAAAAATATGTCAGAGTTAAGAAACAAATACCACATTTCTTCCACAAGAGGAACCTGTTTTTAAAATATGTGTGTATGTGTTACGTGGGTGGGGTAAGGGACGTGTCTATGTTGTGTTACGTGTGCTGTGTATGATGTGTGTGGTGTGTGTCTGTATGTGTAGGCATGAAACTAGAAATCAGATCAAGAAAGGCAAGAAGAGATCTTAAGGAAAGAAGATAAAAAGAAACTGAATACCTGTAACCTGAAAGCAGGAGGAGGGGCTATTTGGGGGAGGGGAGAAGCAAGGGGAACAGCCAGAGAAAGGCTGACGAAGTCAGCAGGGAAGGGGTGACGGGGTGAAGGGTGACACACATGCACAGAAATGTTCCATAGAAGCCATTACTGTGTGTGCACACTGAAACACCGAGACAGCTGTGGCATACCTGATACAGCGTGATGGGTTCTGTGTGGTACCCTAAGATGTCAGCGAAGTTCTTAGCGATGACTGTTTTCCCACAGCCCTACGAGCAGAAACACCATCGAGTGAGGGATGGGGGCACTCAAAGCTGAAGAGCAAATGCGTACAAGGAAGCTGCCATTCTTACCTTTCCTCCAATTAAACATATGTCCTTCACCATATGAGATTGCATCATTTCAGCCAGGAGCTGCTTATGACTCAGAGTCTGGATGAAACGGTCAGGTGCACAAGGCTGATTTATTGCTCTAGTTCCCGCTGGCACCTGTCGTTTTAAAAAGGTAAATAAAATACACATTTTTTCAAAATGTAAGTAATAAGGAGTGCACAATTTTGACTGAAAAGTCCCTTACTAACATCTTATTTAATTCAGCTCTATGCAATTTGTGTCTCCATTCCAACATGCTGATCCTTATCTAATGTTCGCATTAGTCACCCCTCTAAAATTAAGTCCCACACTACCAAGTATGTTCAGAACATGTCATTTTCATTCTTTCTAACTTGTCATTAAAAAACATACTAGTGCACATGACATTATTTGTTTCTTAAACTCCAGTTATAGGAACAAAATTCAGTTATCACACAACAATGAATTCCTTTCTTAAAAGCCATAACCAGATTCTCTCCACTTTTCTTAGTTTACCTCTATGGTGTCTATCTGTGAAAAAGCTTTCCTCCCATTCACCTACTTTTTCATTTTAGTTTTTCTTTTTCCCCAGCTCCACTGGGCTTTGGACCTTTCTTCTCTGGAGACACTCTGAGCCACCTGACCTGGGTACTGGAAACTGAACTCTGTCCTCTGGAACAGCAGCAAGCTCTCTCAATTGCTGAGCTATCTCTTCTGCCACTCTATGGGTGTTTTTAAAAATTAACTTAATTTTAACTTACATATAAACTTAAAAACCATGTGTGTAAGCAGGATACTATGTTATGTTTCTATATTATGCATATGTTGGGTAATGGTTGGATAAGATTTTCTGGTACGAATTAAGGGCTAGCTGGAGAGGGCAGGGGGCAATGAACTTGCAGGAACTTTACCAAGATGATCTGACTTAAACATTATAGTGTATAAATTAAACATTAGAATGTATAAACATTATGTGTATACATAAACATAGATTACGTGTGCCTCTTCCAACACTTCTCATTTATTTTGGTTTTACCCTTTTTTTTTTTTTCAGGACAGTCTTCCTATATCTAGTATATAAGACTCTAGGTATACAAAATAAAATATCTAGTGTACAAAAAATACTCGCTAAAGCCTAAATCATGACAGAATGACTAATATTTAATTCAAGGAATGGATAAGTACAGCTATACTTAAAATAATATTATGAAATAAATATATTTATTATAATAAAATAATAAAAATATATTAAAGTAAATTATCATAAAAGACTTTTGCTAGGTCACACATAAGAAAGCAAGCATTTGTTCTTTCCTACTTTCTTACACTCAGCATTGTCAAGCTGTACTTCCTGGGCCCCTGGACCCTTACAGCGATGGTTAGAAGAAGAGAGCAAAGCAGAGGCAGCAGCTGGAGTACGAGGACCAACATCACGCCCTCTCTAAGCACTGTTCACGAACACAGCTCCTGTTCAAACTGGTGGCTGCAGCTGGCAAAAACTTAACTTCAAAACAGGGTTCTATACTAGGAAAAATGTTTAAAAGCAACATTTCTTTTTTCTTTATATTTATTAATTTTTCATACACTATTTTATAATGTTTTGCACCTCTCCCAATTTCTCCCAGATCTTCCCCACACAATTTCCCATTCTTTCTCTCTCTCAAACAAAAAATAATCAACATAAACCAAAAACAGTAAAATTTAAAAATGCCAAAACAAAAAAGCTCACAAAACAAACAACACAGAGTTTATTTTGTGTTGGCCCACTACTTTTGGACATGGGGCCTACCCATGATTGAGTGTGGTTGATGTACCCAGTGGTATTCCTTTGGAGAAACTGGTTTTCCCTTTGCGAGTGGGCATCCATTTGAGAGCATTATTCCTCACAGCACAAAACACTTTTACTAACCAACACTTGATTTGCTCAGAGGCACGCTTCACATTTGTGAAGGAAGACTTTCCTTGCTTTGTTTTTTAAGATTTATTTATTTGTTATTGATACAGCACTCTGCCTGCATGTCTGTCTGTGCACCAGACCTCAATATAGATAGTTCTGAGCCACCAGGTGGTTGCTGGAAATTGAACTCATGACCTTTGGAAGAACAGCCAGTGCCCTTGACCTCTGAGCCGTCTTTCCAGCCCTACCCCCCTACATCTATGGGTTACCACGTAGATGCAATCACAGAATGATGGCTCCAGAGAGGTGCAGCAGAGCCCAAGACTCAGCACAGGGTCAAAAGCCTCTCCGAGGACACAGAAGTAGCCAGAACCCAACAGATTTTAGGATGAATGAAGCAGTGATGAAGTACCTTAATGGTCACCTCTTTCCCTGCGACCTGGATTGTCACATGCGCTTGGGAGATGTGGCTGTCAGTCATCCTCTCCACTCTTACAATCTCTTTAGGAAGCAGGGAGTTCCCAGAACCTTGGAGTTCAAAGCGCTGTAAGTTACCAGAAAGATACGTAATTCACCTTTCATTTCAGAATTAATGTTAAGTAGCTGAAATTCTATTTAATTAGAACTGAAACCATTCTATATTATTTACACAAGCAGAGGTTAGAAGTTAATGAGAACATTTTACTTGCTACTAATACCTTTCTACTTGAACAATAATTAATGATGATACAAAAATAGACCCTAATGTCTACTAATGGAAGGTGGAAATTCTCCATTCCTGAGCTGGTACAAGTTCATAATCCACATTTCTCAATAAAATAACATTACAGTTTACTAGAAAGGGATGATTCTACTCTTGACAACACTTAAATGCAGCAGGCCTGTGTCAGGCAACTGCTACTAATGTGTTCCCTAAACTCGGGGAACAGAGCTCAGACACCCTTCAACAGTCCCTTTGTGTAGATGGTTCAGCTGACCAAACACACTGCAGCAACCAGCCTTGCTCAGCACACTCCCAGTTTTGTGAACTGGGATCAAAGGGTCAGAACCACTGCTTGTTTCTTGACGTGAGCCAGTTTTTAACATTCTAACACTGAACACATGTCCTTACGTGAGCTACCATATTAAAAATCCATACAGAGAGCAGATACATGTGTGAAAACAAGAAATATTAATTGAAAATTAAAACCTGTGCTCCAAGTGGATTCAATATGAAAAACAAAGGGCTTTTAAAATATTAAAAAGAGAAATAAACCTACACTCATTTTAGAACACTGTGATGAAAGATATACAAACCAATGAACAAACAATCATCTGATACTGAAAAAAATGACAGACATCCAGAAAATAGCTTTCAGACGAAAATCATGTTCAAACTCAATAGCCCAGCTAAATTCTTCATTCTGGAGACTAATCCCACAAGCAATCACTCCTTTCCAGAAATCAAAGAAAAAATTATTTGTGCAACCATAAAAATTGAAGTCGAATGCTTTACATAATCCACACAGCACACAACAGTGTGGTGAGAACTGCTTCCATATTGCAACAACAGGCAACACATGGATTTCATGGAGTGACACTATATTTCAAGGGAGACCTAAGAGAACGGAGCAAGGCACAGCCAAGGAATGAAATTCATCTGGATCAACCACCAAACAGCCATTATCTCCAGAAAAACAGGTGAAATCAAAGGTATATTGACACGTGATAAAAGGTTTAAGTCAGAGCATGCATAGACCAGAAACGATCACAAACACATTCAACCACTTGCTGCATTGGTTATACCCTTGTAAGTAATTCCAGGTGAAATGTTTCAGTAGAGTAAGAAACATAGGCCAAGTCACACTTCAGATAGCAGTGAAGCTCACGTTGCATAATGAACTACCACTCAGAGGACTGCTAATCTGAATTAATCCAGGAGAAGACAGATGATTCATCACCATCTTAGAAAGGGATACCTGACACTATACTTTATAATTTTTCTATGAACTCTGAATTTCACTTAAACAAACAGAAATACTATTTTCTAAAATACTTTAAGAGTCTATTAACTGTACTCTGGTTTGTAATAAAATATATTACATTGATATTAGTCTATAAAACTAATCCCTAATACCCAACCCTGACCCACTAAATCAGTGGTTGTCAACCTGTGGACAGTGACCCCTTTGGGAATCAAAAGACCCATTCATGGGGGTTGCATATCAGATCTCCTGCACTTCACATATTTACAATAATATTCATAACAGTAGCAACATTATAGTTATGCAGTAGAAATTAAAATAATTTTATGGTTGGGAGGCACAACATGAGGAACTGTAATAAAGGGTCACAGCATTAGAAAGGCTAAGAACCACTGCACTAAATGATACTATTTCTTCCTGCCTGTTTCTGGGCTACGGAGCACAAAAAAAAAAGAAGCTCCACAGAGCATGTTCATCAGCTACCAAACAAGTTTATACTGTCCCTGTTCCCATGGGGTGTTTTTCCTGTCTGTAGCTACTCAAACAATTGCTACTCGCCCAAGGAGTAAACAATGGGAGCCCACCTAGTGTGCACCAACAGGCAATCTAGCTGGTACTGTCCTCCCACGACAGAGCCTTCAGAGAACACAGGCCTTAAGAGAACATCAGCGTTTGGGAAAATAGCACACGCATCTATCTGACTCACTCTGAAATCTCTAGACCCCAGAATCACACATAGGATGTAGTCAGTGGTCAATAAAAGTTGACTAAATAGAAATGCAAATGGAAATTTTTTTCTTCATGTTCAAAATTGCCTGTGCTTTGAGGGCCGGAGAGACAACTAACCCCTGACTGTTTTTGGAAAGGACTCAAATTCAGTTCCCAGCACCCACACGGCAGCTAACAATCATCTGTAACTCCAGTTCCCTTTTCTGGCTTCCACAGGCGCCAGACATGCATGTGATATAAAGTCATACATGCAAGCAAAACATCCATGCACCTAAAATTTGAAAATAAACCTTTTTTTTTTAAAACTCATCTATTTTTTTCATCAAAATCTTCTTTTCCTACTTGTTCAATAAAAAAAAAAAAGATTTCTGTTTTAAGTCATTAAAAGTCACGAGAATCACATTCTAACTGGGTGAAAGGGTGTGTTCACATCACTCCAAAGCAAGACACAGTGATGCCCTAGAAATGTCCTCTCATTACCCAAGCCTTGCAGTCCATGTACCCCATGAACTTTGACCTTTGTTCCTAAGAGATGTCTGGCCTGTTAAAGGAAACAGGCATTTCTTGAGTTCCTGTCGCCTCAGAGCCCTACCGCCTTTTGCTTCAATCGCCCCCAAACATGCTTTACCAGCAGGACGTCCTGCTCCATTGTCCGCTCTCCTGGTGCTTGATTTTTGGCTTAAATATTTGGCTCTGATTTTGGCTTATATTCCCTCTTCACTAACATTGCTCCTGGTAAATCCACAAATAACTACCAAAATTTTTAACTCATTTTTTCCCTCTCTTACCATATCTCCCTTCTCAGCCTACTCTGAAAGTTCTTAGTTTTCCCAACAACTTCACTTAGGGCACCTGATAACAAAAGTTATCAACTAAAGGAATATGGCCTTCATTGTGGCAAAGATCTTTCTTACAGTCTAAGAGACTGGAACTTTTAATGAACCTCATAGCCAAGTGTTAAAACACATTGAGAATAAGAGAACTACCAGCATCACTTGCTTTGGATTTCCCATGTAATTAAC
>CM053745.1:26826332-26918772 GCA_028658305.1 Pachyuromys duprasi | reverse complement strand
AGTTTTCCCAACAACTTCACTTAGGGCACCTGATAACAAAAGTTATCAACTAAAGGAATATGGCCTTCATTGTGGCAAAGATCTTTCTTACAGTCTAAGAGACTGGAACTTTTAATGAACCTCATAGCCAAGTGTTAAAACACATTGAGAATAAGAGAACTACCAGCATCACTTGCTTTGGATTTCCCATGTAATTAACTTCTATAGTCTAAGCTAATGCATTGCTATAATCTTAAATTATGAACTCTTTCATATTCCTGGCCCAAGGTAATACATGTATGTTTGTATATGTGTTATGATAACCATCTGCTAGAAATGGAATATAGGCTGAAAGTGGCCTTATAAAATGAATATCCACCACAAATGCTAGTACAACATGGACATAGGATGCTAAGTCTGTTAACAATGATGTTTGTAAGACTGTTATCTAGGTGTGCTGGGATTAATTGGAGTCAATGACTTTATCCCTTGTAAACTGTTAAAAGATTTCTGTAAAACATCCTTCATTCCTCCCCTGATGTGATGCTCTCTGTACTGTTCAATAAAGGGGGGCAGGGAGGGAGCGCAAAGGCCTTTGTTAGAGACACACGTAGCACAGACACACACAGGGACAGGGACAGATTCACAAGGCAGCACTGAGTCAGGGACAGATTCAGACTCATACAACAGACAGAAAGAAACAGTGGAATACATAGGCAGAGAGAAGTAGAGAATCCAAAAGTGGGCTTGCTCTTGATTAAATGACACCAAGGGGAGGCAATTTGATTCCTTTTCCTAATTTGACACCAATATATTATTGTTAACTCTGACTTTATTATTAATGTGTTCAATGCTGCCAACATAGCAGAATATAGGCTACATTGGGGTGGAGGGGGCAGTGAGAGAAAGACAGCAAAGCACTCATTAACTCAAGATTGAAAGAGTTCAGGGCTGACATCTGTTAACACGGGAAAGTGATACAGGCACGTTTGTTTGGATACCAAAACCTCCGTGGATTGGGGTCCTTTTAAATTTGATGTTTCCAGGAGGACATATGTATATTTTATTTCTTATTTTAAAAAAACAATTCCATCTTATCCAGATATATAATTTTACAAACCATCTATTTCATGGCTCCTGGTTTTTCTCTTCCAATCTATAAAATGCTGACCTGTGCTACAGCCCCTTTGACATCTCCATGTTGATATCTAACATGCACCTCAATCAAATATGCCTGACCATGGGATCTTGATTTTCTACACTCTCTCCTCCTCAACTTCGTCAATAAAATTCCACAATCCAAAAAGCCTTGATTCCTTGATTGCTTGCCTGAGCTCTGTATCCAGGTCATCAGCAGATCATATTGGCCCACCTACACTTACCTCTTACCAACCTCATGGCTGGACAAAGCTCCAGAATTTCTCAACTGGGTTAATACAACGTATTGACCAGCCTTCCTCTGCTTTCTCCCCAACACTCTACACATTTCTCATCTTAATCCTTAAGTGTCGATGTTCCCAGGATTCAGTATCCAGTTTTTCTTCTTGCTCCCAGAGCTTATTAGACAATTCCCTATGAATGAATTCAACTAACACTCATACAACAATGATTCCCGAGTATTTTTTTTCCTCAAATGCTCTGCTGACATGGGCAAGGGGCCCCAAAGCCCAGGAAGGACAGCCATGGGATCCCAAGACAGCAAAACACATTTGCCACCTGGGAATCTCCTGCCAAGGCCTTTGGCCGGGCCCTTGCCCCGTATTCTGTACCTGCACACTGGCCCCAAGCATTTATCTTTAATATCAAAATAGCTCTAAAAATAGTCCTGACCTACAATTTAACACCTGCCAGAAAAATCCATCTAGAAACCTCAGTCAGAAAGGTCCACCTGTAAAGAACTGTCCATTTTGCTCATAAACTTCCCCTTCTCTACTTTCTCCATCAACTCACTTGCCCAAGGTGGGATCCATTTCTATTGAGCCCTCACTTTTGCTCTCAGTCCTCCAACGCAGCCTTTTTTATCAGCTAGTACCGTCTCTCCTTCCACCTCTGAAACATTTCTCACGCCTATTTTATTCCTATTTGTCACTGAACCATTGCTTTTTCCAGAGCCATTCCTCTTTTAGCCAGTGTTAAAAAATGTCATTAGAGTGTCTGCTGCCCGAAACAGACTGTAAATTTCCAAGAGGAGTGATCAGATAGCATCTGTTCCTGCATCTCTAGAATGCACTATGTAGACAATTATTTGCCAAATAATGAATGTTCAATTAATGTTTATTGAGTTGGAAAAACACAAACACTAAACACAAGATTTTTCCAAGTTTCACACAGAGATATATGGTTCAGACCATATTATCAATGAACAAGAGTAGCACACACTTTCTACATCTCCAAGGGAACATTCTAATTCAGCCATTGTCATAACGGGGGCCCTGCCTAAGTAGGACTGCGTGCTAAGACATGATATAAGAAGCTTGGATGCATCTGTTACTAAACTGAGAGCAAGTATACCATTCTCAAAGCACGGCACAATGAGAATGAAAGCATTTTCTTTCAGAAGCTTTAACTAAAGCTAGAAGTGATTCCACGGCTACAGAGATGTTTTAAGAACAGGAGCGTCATGTGACAAGCACCATCTGGGCAATGAGGTCATTCCAGCCATTTCTATAGCTGATTCAGAAAAAGGGAATGTATTCTGAGTTTTAGCTGACTGTATTTTCAGTGGGTAATAGGCTTTCCTTTAAAGTGCAGTCTAATTAAATGATTATATTAAAATTCAAATGCATATATAATTCAAAACCATCTGCTCATTATTTTCTATGATATCTATGAAAGAAAGTATACCCCTGCTTGATTTGTTCTATTAGAACAGATATGTCCACTCCTTTATTATACCTCTTTCTGAATTTAACGAATTTCACTAACTTCCACATTTCTTATCAAAACTATTTGAGGATACCATTCAGCTATGAACATTAGTTAAGATTAGCCTTGAAGAAATGAGAGAAATTTAAAGCAGCAATTAAGTCAGAATACCAGAAAGCAGATAAAGAGCTACAGCACTGTGCAGCCCGATCCACTGTTAAGACAGGACACTTAATGCTCAGATATGTGTAGAGAACATCAGTGTGGGCAAGAGCTCTTTAGGTTCAGATGAGCTACAGCTGTGATTTAACTTGCACTTGAGAGAATTATGGTCACCAAAAAAGTCACACCTACTATCAAAGTTAGAATCTTTCTGTTTGTAATAGGAGCTTCTAACCAGATTTCTGCTTCCCTTATCATGAAGGCCAAAAGCAAGGGTAAAGCTAAGTGAAGTAGCTTTAGTACTTTCTTGAGAAATCCAACTCCTTAAACAGCATTGGGGTGGGGTGGTGCTCCTTTAATGGGAGCAACTTCTAGAGAGAGGCAGGCAGATCCTATTCATGGCCACCCACGGCTATACAGTTAGACCCTGTTTCAAAAAGAAAAGAAGTATTTTAGATATTTTATATCATTCATGCAAATAGTTTCTAGAGACTAGAAACAGTTAGTGGAATTTCTCTGTAAAAATGAACAACATTGCCCTGACTGAATTATCTACACAGTGAACATTTGTGTCACAAATAAATTGTTTTATTCCACTGAAATGTCTGGTGCCACTCTCCTCCTCCTCTTCCCTCACATGTTCCCTTGTTTCCACGGCATGCATACTACACTGGGGACCTCAGGCAGCTCTGTGGAACTGAAGCCTGTGATCACAAGCACCAGCTCCTCTGCTTCTGAGCTCAATGTGACACCACTGAATCAATGTCCATAAGGTTCACGTGTTGATTCACGCTCTCATTCTTCTCCCAGTTCAAAGTGTAAACCTTGAAGTGACCTAACTACATAGCCAAACATGGTAGCTGCCTGACTCAGCCAATGAACACCCTTCCCTACTTTCACACAGTTTTGAGTGGTTTCACCCTCTCTGCCATTGCCCCTCTGCTTTCTTCCTCCTCACACAATAACCCTTACCATTCCTTCTTTCTGTATATACTTTTTTCTTTGTGACTTTGACACTTTAATATTTTCCTATTGTCTCTAAGTATGCCAGAATGCACTGGATTTTCCTATACTTCCTATGATTGCAACACTTGGTTAGTGGTTATTTGTTCATTTGTTTGTTTTTTAGAAACAGCATCTCACTATATAGTCGTGCCTGTCCTGGAACTCACTATGTAGACCAGGCTGGCCTCAAACTCACAGAGATCCACCTGCATTTACCTCCTCAGTGCTGGAATTAAAGGTGTGCGCTGCTACGCCTGGGTTGGTCAGTGACTACATCTTACTTGCTTCTTTTCTGACACCTTTTCTATTTCACTTTGCCTCTTTATTTTCTTACTATTTCTTCACATTTTTTTTTCATATTTAACTATTTTATTCTTTCATAACTTACTCACTTTACAAATGAAATTATATATATACATTTTTTTCCTTTATGCTGCTTTATTGGATTCTTTTTTTTTAATTTTTTAATTTATTTATTTTTATCTCAATCACAGGTTGGGTACTTTGAATCCCAGGCGTAGCCCCCTCCCCCATTCCCTCCTACCCTCCCACTCCCTCCCTCATCTCCTTCTTCCGCGCCCCCTCCAAGTCCACCAACAGGGGAGGACCTCCTTCCCTTCCATCCAACCCCAACTTTAAAAACTTCTGTCAATAACTGTTCACGGTGATACATGACTTTAGTCTCAGCACTTGGGAGACAGAGGCAGGCAGATATCTGTGGGCTGGCGGCCAGCCTGGTCTAAATAGCAAGTTCCAGGCCAACCAAGGCTACACAGTAAGATTGTCTCAAAAAAAAAAAAATCATCCACTGGAACTGGAAAATATTCTGAGTGAGGTAACCAAGGCCCAGAAAGACACATGTTGCATTTTCTCTTACTTGTGGATTCTAGCTTTGAATTTTCAGAACTGATTATAGAACCTGAAGCAGACACAGAAACCAGGAAAGTGGAAAGGGACCACAGGGGCAAGGAGACGGAAATCTAGAAACAGGGTGTCTTAGTTTTCTATTGCTATGATAAAACATCATGACCAAGGCGTACAGAAGGAAGGAAGGGTCCACTTGGGGCTCACAGTCCCAAAGGCTTAGAGTCTATAGGAGAGCGAGAGCAGCAGACGGCCCAGAGCTCGTGTCTGGATCCACAAGAGGAGGAGAGCTGATGGGAATGGCCCGAGTCTTCTGAACCCAGTGAAACACGTTTTCCCACAAGACCACACTTCCCAATCCTTATACACAGTTCCACTAACTAGAGACCAACTATTCTTTTTGCAACATATGAAGGCTAATACAGATCCAAGACTGGTCAAAATGCCAAGAATAAGTAACTTCAGGGTACCCCAATCAGTACATCTACAATGCAACCCCTACATCTAAGGCTCAGAGCTCCTCATGAGAGATGGGGAGAGAAAGACTGTGAGAGCCAGAAGACACAACCTGGTTGCTGCAACCATGAAATCTCAACAAATATGGCCGCCTAAACAAGACCTGCACAATGACAACATGCCATTGTGGATGGGGTCCCCTCCAGATGAAGAGCTACAGGCAATCTATAGCTGCTGGGTTAGGAAGAAACAGTTTTCTCCAGATACTGAGCCCCCTGATAGGTATCTAATACTAAGTAGAGAATAAGCTATAAATACATGTATATACAAGAAACACTAAAAGGAGTCAGTATAATAGCTAACAATAATAACTATAAAAGTTATTATTATATAACCATAATAATAACTAATGGGGTAGTTGGGGGGACAGAGAGTTGGAAGGGGATAGAGTAAAAATGATGTAAATACACTACTCATTTATGAAGTCTCAAATAATTCAAATTAAAAAAATAAAAATTCTATCCATAGCTACACTACTCGTTACCCATAAGAAATAACTGAGTTTCTAATTTTACTATTATTACTGCTATCATTGGTAACTGAAAATGATACTTCTTTGTGTTCTTTGAACAGCTACTGTCATAAAACTCACAGTGAACCATGTAAGACTGTGCACCTGGGAGCTGTCACTATTAGTAGATTAAAGAATAGAGAATAAAGGAGTAGCACATACTATTCTTGATAAGTCCTTAAGGCTGTCAAATCCTGGCCTCCAGAAAATGGAGGTCCCACACAGTATTCACACTTTATTATAGAAAAGTCTACATCTTTAGCCAGACTGTGAGGAGAAGAAAAAACCATCCTTCCTAAGAGGAGTCTACTCAGCAAGCCAGTAAGTTTCTTTTGAATATCAACACACAAATATACACCAACAAAACATCACAGGGTATCTTCGGCCTTCAAAACTCACCATTGCTAACCATATAATGAGAAAACTATGCTGTACATATTTTAAAAGAAAGGCATGTCCCAAGTATTATTAGCAACTTAGGAAAAAAATAAAAACAAACTTAAATGGTAACGCTATGCCAGAGGAAAAAACCAAGATATTAAAGACTATTTCAAAACTCTTCATAATTATATACATGCTTTCCAGGATATGAATAAGTTGTGTATTTTACCTTCTTATTACATATTTGTTCTTAAATTTTCAAATGCTACATATTTTAAATTTTTTATTTTGAAGTAAATTCAAACAGAAAAATCACAGGACACAACTGTAACAAAAAATCTATTTCACCTTCACCCAGCTTCCTTAATACCATCCTAACATGTTGTGGCCCCCCTACTACTCTAATACATGCATACACAAATCAACTGACTTTTTTCCCTCAGCAATTTGAGAGCAAGTAGATGATGTGATAGTCTGTATTCTCAAACCTAACAGCTCACCATTCCCTGAAAACAAGAACCCTAGCAAATTTAATCACTACCTAAATTGCCAAATAACAATTTTATACAACCTTGTTATCCAATTCATAACCAGTATTCTCAACTGTACCCACAACATCACTTTTTCTATGTGACGAAAAACCAATGCAGGAAAAAACACTGCATTTAGCTACTGTCAGTCTTCAATCTCCTTCAACCCAAGGCAGTTTTTCAGTTGTCTTTATGAGCTGCCTTTCTTCAATAAAGTGTCTCCTAACCCAGGACAATACTGTTTTCTTCTTATTCCAACGGATATCAACTCTCAGCAGGATTGCTGATGAATGATGCTCTCCTCCTAGCACAACACTTGAGAGGCACACAATGCCAGGATCAGTTGGTTCTGCCTGGTCACATTGATGGTGACTATAAAAATTTCACTTTCCTATTTTGAAGTCAATTGAGTAGGTTGCAAGGAGATATTCAGAGATGACACTAATATCCAGTTATGAGAGTATATGTATACACACAGACACACAGACACACTCCAGCTTTATACCTTTCTAAGTCAGCCACGAATCTAATGACAGACTAGCAGTAGTTTGTTTCATTTTTGATGTTGTTTTTCGAGACAGGGTTTCTCTGGGTCCTTGGCTGTCCCGGGCTTGCTTTGCAGGCCAGCTGGCCTGGAACGCAGGGGCCCGCCAGTCCTGCTTCCTCAAGTGCTGGGGCCACAGGCGTGCGCCACCGCACCCGCAGTCGTTTTTAAATTTATATGGTTTCTTCTATATTTGTTGATAAACTTTCTACAGTAACATGTAGAGTTGCTTGTTCTGCATGTTTCAATTTTTTTCTCAATCAGTATGGACTTATGGATACCTAGTTCATACAATGGATTATCATCAATTGCTGTTGTTTTTTTTTTTTTTTTTAAGCTCGAATCAGCAAGCTCTTCTGTGGTTTTAATATGCCAACATCATTTGTTGAAAGTCTCTTCTGTTTCTTGGCCCAATCTTCTGCTCAGCCCTAATTCTCAGAAATTAGTGGACATGGAATTTAGATATCTAGGCATATGGTGTGATCATGGTTTCTAGGCTCTGTTAGGCTACAGAGCTGGAAAATATGTGTACACACACAATGTTTCATACATGTTGTATAATGTTATCTTCCAGTATGACATAGCCACTGCCATACTGAAATCAGAGCGGCTGTGCTGACCAACATGAGACTTTCATAGGAATGCTCATTAACATTGCCTCGTGAATGCAGGTTCATAGGGAAGTATATAAGCATCTCATTCACAAGGAAGTGTATAAGATGCTCACAAGGCCCTGAACTAGACCCACAGGACCCACACCTGAGAACACAGTGTGGCCAACTGTAAATTCTCCAGGCTCCTGAGGTAACCTAGATGAAGCTCTCTGGTGCAGCAAGCTAGACTTGGGTGGAATCAGTTCTTTAGTATGTGTTTGTCCTCTACCTGGGGCAAGAAGACATCTGCTCATACCTTCTCAAAAAAAGACAATGCTGATATATGTGCAATGAAAAAAACATGATTCATAATCATATCTCCATTTTTCCAATTCTAGTACCTCAGGGTTCTTTCATGTCTTCCCCTTGCATGTTCATAATCATAGTGAGATGCATAACCCCCACTACAATCAATATATTCATTCTTTTGTTCAGTTGCCCATATAACAAATATCCCAGCCATGCCCACAACTGAAGGCTTGGTTCCCACCACTGCTTTCTTGTAACCTTCACTGAATGTTTCCTATCTTGGAAGAGGACAGAAGGGAACACAAAGGAAGGAAAAAAGATAGGTAAAGAAAAATAAGACTGAGGGAAAGAGGAAAAACGGAAAGGTGGAAAGTGAAATGAAGATGGTAAAGAAGGGAAACCAGATACTTACTTTTAAAACACCTTCCACAGCCATCTTCCCTTCGTGTCCTAGTAAAATAGTGTAAGGGTACACCCACTGGATGGCATGTTCAATTGACATCATAGGAAAGGAATCCTATATAGAAGCAGGCATACAAGAGGTCAGCAACCTCTCAATCACAGAAAATGTATCTTAAATGTACATATATGGCTAAAGTTACTTAATTTTCCCAGAAGCGTAAAAAAAGAAAAAATCTTCCAGCAATGTAAAAAGGCAGAGATTTCTTCTTTTCTTCCTATCCCATACCACATTCCTGAATAAGGGCACTCAATCCCATCTTTCATCTATATTTCTGGTCCCTATGCATCTTTATCAAAGTCCTCGGTTTTCTATTACATGACCCTTAAGTACACAGGTATAACACATTTCCCCACTCTAGTCACCCAAAGCACCACATTTCCATCCATTATTCCTAATCTGAGTTAATCTCATCTACATTCATCAAGTCTCACAATTATAACTACAAAGTTAGAAAGTGTTCATTTGCCTCAAATTCTTCACCCAAATCATACTGCACTTAAGTCTGTTCAAACCATTCAAAGAGCTACTGCCAAGAGCAAATAGAAGATCTCCATCTG
Source organism: Pachyuromys duprasi (assembly GCA_028658305.1). Taxonomy (NCBI): domain Eukaryota; kingdom Metazoa; phylum Chordata; class Mammalia; order Rodentia; family Muridae; genus Pachyuromys; species Pachyuromys duprasi. The sequence goes on along the minus strand of CM053745.1, from coordinate 26,909,493 downwards.
GGCTGTCTATTAGACAATTTAACCTAATTGCTGTTACCACACTATCCAGTGTGGTAACAGTGCTCAGGACAGACAGGGTGTTCCAATTCTTAGCAGTTGCACTTTTAAAAAGTGTTGCATTTACCATCAAGTAGCTCAGAAAAAATTGGGGGTCTCCTGAAGATATCTGATAAACAAGGGTCAGATGAAAAGGGAGGAGGTCCTCCCCTATCAGAGGACTTGGAAAGGAGCAGGGAGTAGATGAGAGAGGGATGGTGGGTTTGGGAGGGAATGAGGGAGCGGGATACAGGTGGGATACAGAGTTAATAAAATGTAACTAATAATATGAATAAATAAATAAATAAAAATAAAAAAACTGGAGTGGAGGGTACATGTGCAAGCAGGGGTGGCGTTATGTTAATAACAGGGGCATCTCACTGAAGAGATTGTGTGTGCTTGTTTTCCTATTTTTAAACTTTTTTTCAGATTAGAGAATTTTTAAATTAAAAATTACAGAGGAAAAATGAAGAGATATACAGAATTTAGTAAACAAGAAGTATTCCAGATATATACAATAATGTAAACATTATGCAGGAAAGCTATCTGACTACACTAACTGCAAACACTGGAGGAAAGCAATAAATGTTTAAAACTAAGAGTCTTATTTCTGACGATGCCTTCCTTGGCAGAGTCTCACTGTTTCAACAGCCTCCCCCCATTCTTGCCATGCAACCAGGCTCTCCTAGCTCCTAACAAGGGCATCTTTGTCTAACATAAAAATGATCACTTCACCCTCCACCTACTTCACAACCTCTGGTGGGCCATTCCTTCCTCATCATAAAAATCCAAGCAGCCTTACTCATCAACAAACTAACTCATGGTTGGGTTCTAACCTCTGTCTCTACCACAAACACTTAGTTCTAAGGATACAATTTGTTCTCACTCTGCAAACATTCCAGGCCCATCTGTGGCTGAACATCGTGTATGTGCCCTCTGCCCTGAAGGCTTTCCCATCACTCTAGAAAGGACAACACATACTTTGGGAAAGTAACTGCATTCCCTGCAAATGTATTCAGATCTGTTCATATGCTATCTACATGTGGCCCAGCATCCTTCCCTTCTCACAGTTACTAGCAGTCTTGTGGATACAGGCTGCCGTTAGGTCCTTCTTCACAAGTTGCGAGACCTGCCAGTACCTAGGAACCTTGTCCTTTAGGATAATCACTAACCAATGAGTGCTGGGTTCTCCAGTGGGAAAACTCAGCAACCCTGCCTCAGGCTGGGTCAGCTCAGCATCTTACAGTGCATCTTTTATTTGATCAGCCTGAGGCTGCCTTTCCTCCAGGAGGCTGTTTTCCTACCTCACCCTTCAAAGCTGAAAGCCCCCCCCCCCCCCGAGACTGGGCATGTCACTAGTCTCTGCAGTTTGTTCCAGTGCACACATCAATCTCAGGCCTTTTATAGAAGAATGACAAGACAGCTCTAGTGACTAATCTCCAATGATGAACTTTGAATTCATCTTTGCCACATCTGAGTATACGTATCCACCATTCATTTATTTTATGCTTACCAGGATTTGAACTGCCGCTGGTAAACTATCTAAGGGAAAGTCTGGAAGTCCAAGTGTAGAGGATTCTTGGGAGCACAGAGTTGTAGCAAAGGACAAGAGCTGAGAAACCCTAGAGGGAAACAGATTTTAAATTTTACTTGATTAAATTTAACATATATAATGTATGCTAAGTATAAAATCATTGAGCTGATTTCTTTAGCCTAAGAAAGATGAAATATACTATGAATTCTTAAAGAACAATGGTTCATGCCATTAAATTAATCAGCCATTAAAGATTCAGAAGCTGATTAGTAATCTGGACATTTCCTCTAATCTACCACAGTGTTTGAGGTCTTCAGAACCTGGTCCAACTTTATCAAGTGAGCCTCATCCTCTTCCTGAAGCTCAAGCCTCAGGTCTCAGCTGAAAGTGATCTGGGCACTAAGGAAACAGCAGCAGCTCCTGCTCTGCTGCTGCTGCTGCAAACCTGAGAATCCTTGCTCCACTCTGCCTGGAAAGGCCATGCTCATACTTTTGGATTCATTTCAATACGCCTGCCTTTGTGAAGCCTCTATAAAGACTCAACAAATTTAACTATTAAACAATCTTGTAGTTTAACAACAACAAATTTAATTTTTAAACAAATTAAATGTTTAATCATCCAATATTTATAAAGTATACTTACTTCTCAGCAGAAACATTGGCTCCAACTGAATATAATAGTTTTAGTTGGTCCTAAATAACAGAAACATATACAGCCTATTAATAATGAATACAACAGATGAAACAGAAATGTCTTATGAGTATCAACCAAACTTTTAATTAAGTAGACACTGCAATTTTCAGCATTTCATGATACACTCTATTTATAAAGGCAAAGGCAGACTTTAATAACAGTCAGAGGGCAGGAGAGAGACCCACAGTTAAGAGCACCAGCTGCTCTTCTGGAGGACCCGAGTTCAATTCCTAGCACCCACATGGTGGCTCACAATTGTCTTTAACTCCAGTTCTGGGAGATCAGATGCCTTCTTCTGGCCTCCACAGACTAAGCATACAAGTGCTGTACATAGACATACATGTAGGCAAAACGTTCATACACACAAAATAAAAATATACTAACATTGATATAGAATTTAATGTCTTGTTATAGGTAGAAATCATTTCAAGGACTGTGTCTCTGACACACTTACCTGGAAGGGTAGAAAATAAATATCTCTGGCTTGAAATCGAGAACGGAGAGGAGGGTCTAATGGATTCCCAGAGTACCTGGGCACTGGCAAGCCCAAGGCAATCACTCGGAAATTTTCACTAACTCGGACAATCTTCCAAGCATCCAACTCCTCTTTAGTGTGATCCTAGGAAAGCAGGAGATCAAAACAGTACAGCATAAGTGATGCAGACTGCAGCTGCCAGAGCAAGTGACTTCAGAGGCAAGAGCTGCCAGGGAGGAATCATACCCTGACTGCTAAGACTTTAAGAACTCTCTCAAAATCAAGCCGTTGAGGAACGTAGCAAAATAAGTGAGGCTCCAGAGGCCAAGAAAGGCTCACAGCCTGAAGACTTGTGTTAGGAAGGAAGCGCAGCCCACACACCCAGGAACAAAAGAGCCTGAGACGGACTGCCACACTCTAGTCCATAATGCAGAAGGAGAGAGCTAAGAGCAGATTATCAAAAAGCAGGAGCTGGCACAGACTAACAGACTATCACCAGACTAAGGTTCCCCAGAGACACTAAACAGAGAACTACACTTAGAGGTATATTTCTATTAAGGCAAATGGCTAATAATATCAGTTTTTTAAAAAACTAAATTTTCTCATTTTACTTTCAAGAATTTCACATCCACCATTCCAAAAATTTCTCATGTAATTAGCCACAATCAAGCAGTACTATATGAATGAACAAGATAGTGGTCAAAGGAGTTCAGGAATGCACCCATGGTCCTGTGTAAGACAGAGCTTAGAAAACAGCAACAGGCTAAAATTTGGAGCCATAATAGATCCTAACTCAGCCAGCTGATACAAGTTCTAGCTAAAACACTAGCGATAATTGTGACATTACCCTAGGAGCCTCAATTCTCTCACATATAATGTGACAAGTAATATAACCTGCATGATTCTGAGTGTCACAAAAACTAAATATGAGAATACATGTGAATGTCCACAAAGATCCACCAGGCACATACCTGGTAAATGTGCCTTTCTTCCTATCTAACTCTGTCAATGGCTCATCGATCATACAAAGTTTATACAAACTAGTAATTTCTACAATAACAAAACTCTACTAGCATCATTTAAATGAAGCCAATAAGAGAATGAGTGACAGAGATAGAGAGATAAGAGAGAGAGAAAAGATACATGGGATGTATGGTACATGTAGTGTGAGTTTGAGGGTACATGCATTACTAAATTAGGACAGTCTAATAAGACACTTGTATCTTTCAATCTAATTGAAACAATGGATTCCAAAAGAAATAATTTCAGCAGGGATCTCATGCTGGGAGATGGAAAGTTTCACCAGCCTGAGAGGGAAGCTGTCTCCATGGACAGGATTTCAAACCATTCCAACAACTTGTCAGACCACCTTACAGCATGAAACCGTGGACAATGGCGGGTAGGACAATACCTTGACAGGACTGCTCAGATGGACTGTTCCTTGGCCCTCTACCTAAACTTAGAGATCATCTCAGGACCCCCAAAATAAAGAAGGATTTCAGGGGGTTGTTTGTCCCTCTTCCCAATACAGCCACATGAATAAGCCGCCTTTTCTGGTTCCACTCTTTGGTTCTTTTGAGTGGCTTATTGAGACTTGGGGCACAGGTGGTGACCCAGAGTTGGATAACACATGCACACCGGTGCATGGAAGAGGAGGTCAGAATAGAGCACCTGCCATCCTCCTCCCCCACTTTCACTTTATCGCTGTGAGACAGGATATCTTGCTGATTCAGGAGCTCAGCCTTTTCGCAGGTTGGCTGGCCAGGGAGCTCTGTAATCAGTCTGTCTCTGCCCCCCAAATGCTTGAGTTACAGGTACATGCAGCCATGATCAAGTTTTATGTGGGTGCTGAGAATTTGAACTTCATGTGCAAAGCAAGCCCTCTTATCCACTGAGCCACCTCTCCAGCCACAAGTTTCCTGAGACATGAAAATTTAGTGATTGAACCTAGCAAAAAGAAAGTGGGGCTTCAGTTTCGGCAATTAGAATTTCTTTTTTTTTTTAATACCATAGGAAGTGCCCTAAGATGCAAGTGTTATAAGGGATATATTCCTACACATGTCAATATTCATGAGATCCTGAGAACTCAGAATGACAAGTATATGCTTATGTTAGCATCTTCTTGGGAAAAAAAACAACACTGTAGATCATATCCTTCCCATTTAATGATAAGTACACCCCTGTATCTCTCATGTCTTGTGTTCCTATGCAAAGCAATACTATATGCAGTAACTGTACAGAATTCTACTAGAAGAATAACGAATATATCAAGCTGTTTTTATAAAGTAATACATATGCTTTAAAAATAATTCTGTGCTTTAGTAATGTTTTAAATCACTAACTATAATTGGTATGCAACTAATATAATCTGTGGTTGTGTAAAGTTATAACTGGAAAGTGGCTTAAAGGAAAGTATTCTACATGATATCAACTTTTTCTTAAAAACAAACTAAAAAGTTTGCCTTTATATCACTAAATAAACTGTAATAACATGAAGATATAAATTTAACTTTTTCTTATTGATTAAATCCACAATCATCTAATTATGTTAGGATGAGATCATTTTTACAATTATCTAGAAGAAAATGACTACTGAGCTAGAACACCACCATGTAGGCACTTCAAAAGACATTGCAAGGTAAGTCACAGGAAAACAGACTGCCAGTACAGGAATTAGACAGAGCACCAGTTCAACTAGAGACCCTCCCACATCAATATCTATTATCTAGTACCCAGTGTGTTCTAGGCCTATGTTAGCAGTGTCAGAGTGAGATAAAGAAGTATAAGACATAGGGCTAGAGAGATGGCTCAGTGGATGAAACTATGTGAAGTGTTTGAGGACCTGGGTTCGAATCTCCAGAATCCATGTGAAAACCAGACACATAGCATCTGTAACCCCAGAGCTCCTTCAGGGAGATGGGAGGTAAAGAGAAAAGAATCCCTAGAGGCTTCCAAGACTACTAGCCTGGCATATGAAGCTATTCTTTGTAGAGATCCTTTCTCAACCAACATGGAAGGTGAGGACCAACAAACACCCAAGGTTGACTTCTGACCTCCATACTTGCTGCGGTGCCCACATTCACACACATGAATGCATGCATGTGTGCACTCATACAATAAGCAGTATATGATGCTGCCCTTGAGCAATTTGCAGCAGATTAGCACATCTGTAAATAAAAGTGTGAGAAAGACTTCAGGTTCCAAGGTGCTGACATATAGAATTAGCTACAGCAGCTACTGTGAGATCCAGTGCAGCTCAAGCTCAACGACCAAGGGTGAAGCTTCTCATCATTTCTTACCTCACTGCTGAAGCCTCTGAGAAGCCCTCCTTGGCTAGGTAGTTAGAGTAGGGGCTGCCTTCTCAGAGAATCCCAGTTAAGTTCCCAGCATGATGATGCTGTGATGGCTCACAACTGTCCGTAAGTGTTGCCCTCTTTGTACATATTTGTGTCATATCATTTATTGCATTTACTATCCATTCAACAAAGTAGTTAATGTACACCACATGCCAAACATTCTTCAAAGAGTATGAAAAAAGTCCCTGCCCATTTAAAATTCGTATGCTAACAGAGGGAGTAGACAGTTCAACAAAACCATAAGTAAGCCATATGCAGTTTTAGAAGACAGCACAGGAAAAACTGAAGCATCATGAGGCTATGGACCTAGAGGACATACTGCAGTTTAATGAGAACACCAAGGTAAGTTTCATCGATAATGTAACATTTATACAAAGACTTGAAGGGGCTGTAGGAGTGAGCCACGCAAATACCTGGGACAAAAAAAAAATACTAGTGAAAAGTCTAGACCAGGGAAAAGCCTAGTGAGCAGGTATAACTTAAGAGCACCTAGCTGGCTCGAGAAGAGTCAGAAAGGAGGCAGATAGAGACCTGAGGCAAGCGGATGGCAAGGGCCTGATTATAGCACTGGGAGAACCCTAGCTCTACTCTGAAATGGGAAGCCACTGGGGTCAGAGCGCTGAGCTGATTCATGTTTATTCATTTTGTTTTGGTTGAGTTGGGGGGATTGTTTTGTTTTGTTTTGTTTTGTTTGCAACAAGGTCATAAGTAGCTCTGTGGACCTACAGCTCTCTAGGTATTGAAAAACAGCCTTGAGCTTCTGACTCTCCTGCCTCCACTGCCAAAACGCTGGGATCACAGGTGTGGGACCCGTTTTAAATCAATCACTGACTAGGGAGTTGAGGACAAGGTGGAGAGCAGGGATGGACACAGAGAGTTAACTTTGGTGGCAGGCAGGAAATGCTGGTAGCTTGGATAATCATTTGTTTATTTCTTATATATTTATTTTTTATTTTATGAGTGTGACAGTTTTCCCTGCAAGTTTGTCTGTGCTCCATATGGGCATTTGGTACCTTATGAAGCCAGATGAGAACATCAGATCTCCTGGGACTGGATGGAGTTAAAGACAGTTGTGAGATGTCAAGTGGATGCTGTGAGTCAAACTGGGATCCTTTGGAAAAGCAGGACCTGCTCTTAACCACTGAGCCATCTCTCTAACCCCAGAGTTTTTAACATCCTATTCACGTCTGTCAGTCCCTGCATTTTCTGAGTTTAAGAGCTGGACTTTATTCAGCTGTGAATCCTGGATGCTCAACACCACCTAAAGTCATTGCCTTTAGAGCTGTTAAAAGAAGGAAGGAAGAAAGGAGAAACATGGGTAAGAGAAGAATAGCTCTTATAGTGAGCAAAGAAAAAGGGAAACCCTAGTAATCAGGAGGTCTTTTAAAACTGCATAAACTTGTGATTTCCTCAGGCACTTTGCCAAAGAGAAGGGCCACCCAAGCACTGTCCTAAGTCACAGACACACCCGGGAGGCAAAGGCGGCAGCTGGCGGGCTCTCCTTTTCTTACTTGAAGAAGCTTGTCATAGCGCTCCGCAGACATCAGGAAGCGGCCATCTTCCAGCTGCATCTCACGGTTCTCCAGCAGGTTGTTCAATACCGGAAGCACGTTTCTCTCTGCCTTCTCCAATCCTTCCAAAACCAGTGTCCTGCCTTCTGTGGCAGCCCGAACGGCACACTGTTTCCAAGAAAAAAAAAAAAGGCAAAATGAGAACAGAGGATGGCAGAGCCTGGCCTATTGGACTTGTGCTGAAACTAAACGTGCTCTCTGTTACAGAGACTGAGAATCAGGACAGGTAGATTCAATTGTAATTTTGTTTTCTCTGCCTATCTGCTCTCAGGCAGATGATTTTTATCTCTTTGTGCCTGCTTATTCATCTGTTAAATGAAGACAGCCAGAGATGATCTCTTGGTGGTTTTTTTTTGAAACATTACATTTTAGATTGCATAGCTAATAAAATAGAAAACTAACAGTTATCTATGAATGGGTAACATAATTAAGCAGGAAAACAAATTCTTTAATTAGAAAAGAGAAAGGGAAGTACCAGAGGCTGGCTTTTGAGACCCAAAACGCTGGGTAGAAAAGCTTGAAGACTAAATGAGTCGTTAACACAAATTCTGTTTTTGTATGATGTTCCATGCTAAAAACATTACACATTTGGCTGGCTGAATTGATGAATACTGTATCACCATGGATTTAAGAAAATTAGCAATGGGAGGGGGTGGACAGGGAGCAAATGATAATGGCCCAGAAAACCGTGAATTGTCTCCTTTAACTGACAGGTCTTGAGCATAAACATTCACATCAAAGTTCCTGAAAATCAGCTTTAGAGAAAACTGTAATTCACATTTCTCTGCATCAACACAGACAGAATCCATCACCATTCAAGTCATCTGTGGCTTCATGACACTGGAGTTTCTTAGAACAATAACCTCTCCCTTCCTGTCTATTCCTTAAACATAGGTCCAGAATTACACTCTTGCCCACGGCTTCTACTCATAGCTGCTCACACTGCTTCCAGGTAACCGCCATTGTTCGGTTCCAGGTACCTTTTCTATGCTAACAGGTTTCCAATCCCCAGCTTTCCCAAGCTCCAGATCCATATGGTTGTACTAGACATCAGCAAGCAGACCCCTCAGCACCCCAGGCTCCCCCGTGTAACACATCCCACTTCCCCAAAATCTGCTTCATTTCTGTCCTGGTTTGATTTTCAAGCTGTGATGAACACCGTGACCCAAAGCAACTGAGACAGAAAGGTTTGTCTCATCTTACAACTCCCAGGTAAGCATCAATGAGGAAATGCAAGGTGGGAATTCAAGGCATGAAGAGGAAGCCACAGAAGGCTGCTGCTCACAGATTTCTGCTCCACAGCTTCTCTGCTACCTTTCTTATGTAATCCTGACCACCCGCCCAGGGGAGGGGGCACTGCTGCAGTGGGCTGGGCCCTCCCACATCAGTCATTAAGAAAGAAAATATCCACAGAGCAACTCCTCAATTGGGCTTCCCTCTTCCCAGATGACTGTAGCAATGCAGTAATCAAGTTGTTGTTGTTGTTGTGTTGACAAAAACTAACCAACATATCTTATACTACCATTCATTTATGATATTGTATCTCATCTCCTACATTCAGTTTATCTCCATATTCTGATCGTCTAACATCCTTACTTGAACATATCCAGCAAGGTGACTGGCCTGACATCCCAGAACACAGGAGCCTGAGGCAAGAGGAAGGAAGCTGAAGGCCAGCCTGGGTCTGCCCCACCGCAAAAACCAATCATTGGCCAGAATATTTCTCAACTCATCCCTTTCTACCCCTCCCCTATCCCTCAGATCTCTTCCCTAAGAGTCCATGCTGCTCAATTTACTATATAAGCCCACTAAAATATAACCTCTGCAACATCTTCTGCTATCAGTTGCCTCACATGTAGAGTCCTTTAGTGACAATGAACTTAGTGTGGTTTCCATACACACACCAAACTATTCTACTAGAAAATCTCAGTCTTTATTTACAATGACCTTTTTAACTTGAATTTAATTTTCCCTTTAGTGATTAAGAAAAAAGAAGAGCTAATTACATTCCACTCCCTTCCACATACCCACCCAACACCCAGAGAAATCTATTTTCCAAATATCAAAGAAAAAAATGGGAAACTCTTAATCAGGATTTCCTCTCAATAAATTGTTGATTTTCACTGTACAACAAAGGGTTAATTTCCTTCAGGTATCTATGATAGACTAAAGATAATTATCCCATTATAAGAACAAGCTCAGCTCATGAATAATCTTCAAATCTATCATTATAGCAGGTATTTTTTATTCTCTTCTATGAACTGACCATTATCTCATGGTATTTATTTATTTATTATTATTGAATGAATCAAGGTGACTTCAGGGGCACCAAGGATATAGGGGATCTAACCTCTTCTAACAACATAAAGAACAAAACTGAACCAAAGTTTCTGGGATATCAGAACTCAAAGCAATAAATTGGCACAGAAGGCCTGGAATGTTCTGTCATGAAAACAAGTCTCAGGTGAGGTTTCAATTAAGCTTTCTTTCACAAGAGACCTAGCTTCTCAAGAACACAAGCTCACAAAAATAAATATCAGAAATAGCAATATTTTTAAGCTAAATCTTTATCAGCCTTTATTATAAGATGAAGTACTGTATTTGACTCTTAAAAGCTTCACAGAGAAGCTTTTTACTTCCTGTTTGCTGAGAAAAAAATTAAAAATGCACAAATCAAAATTTCATAATTTACCAACTGTGGGCAGGAAAAGCAACATCTGACAACACGCGTCTGGGGGAACATGCAGCTCTGCCTTCCTTTGCCTCATAGACACGGTGGCCCACTGTGCATGCAGAGAACTCAGGCAGAGACCAGAAACATGTGCCAAACACATGCTAATACATGTGGTGACGATGAAAGCAGTGAATGAAAACAGTGAAAAGTCTCACCTACACCGCACCTCTCCAGACCAAATATCATGTGGTAGAGACCTCAAGTTAGGAACACTGCTGAAGAATAGAAAAGAAATCTGGAAGACTTCACAGCAGTAAGTGTGACAGGCAAGAATCATAATAGAGGAGACATTAGCTATCTGTATACACTCAAATATCTTCCCAAGAGAAATCATAAATGACAAAAACAAAACAAAATACTGAGGAACTACAAGAGCCCACTCTAACCATGTGGTTAAAATCAATGTTGTCAGCAATGAGCTTTGCCAGGCCCACACAATAGGGCAGACACATCATCACTTCTACATATTCTTAAGGAGACTGCATCACTTTGAACATAAGGAAACATCAGACAAACCAAAACTGAGCAACATTCTCCAAAATTACTAGCCATCTTGAGAAGGACAAATCCTGCTGCAAGAACATGCCTGGGCATCACATGGGTAGTAGCAGTCATTCATTGAATCATTCAAAATGTGGGTGTATTAAAATGAGGAGAAAGAAATTGTGAATAATAAAGAAAAGAGAGTAATTAATTACTGAAATAAAACCTAATTAGGTTGTTGATTGGTGCTGGAGCAAGCATATGTAAGGTCTCTATGAGAACCATAGCCCAATTAAGAATTTAAAAAACAGTAAATCTCTCCAACCTTTTTCTAATTTGTTGTTATTTATTAATTTTATTTACTAAATGGCAATAAACTAGATGCTTCACATCATAGTTGAATCCAAGCATGAGGATATAAAAGAGAATTACTGATCTATTTGCTTTCTGTTGGCCTGATAAACATCAGGATAAAAATCAACTTGGGGAGGAAAGGTTTATTTGGCTCACAGTTTACCATCCAATATCAGAAGCCCTGGCCAGAACTTGAAACAGGAGCCAGGAGGCAGGAACTGGAGCAGAAGCCATAGAGGGATGCTGCTCACTGGCTTGCTTCTTCTAGCATGCTTAGCTGCCTTTCTTATACAGCACAGATCCAAGTGCTGTACAGGGTTTGTACTGTTCATGGTGACTCTGGCTCTCTTACATGGATTAGCAGTCAAGAAAATGGCTCACTGGGCAATCTGGTGGAGGGGCCCTAGTTTGTGACAAAAATGAACCAACACAATTATAAACTTTAAAAATGATAAATTCTGTAAAGGGAAGAAAGAGAAAATAACAATAAGTGAAATATCACGAAAGATTTTTACCTTCTCATGTGCCCTTGGATAATATGGTTGTAAACCAGAAGCACTCAGATCTTATCTATATACATTTGTGGGGAGCCAAGGAAGCCCTGAGCAAATATGTTTTGTTGACTTGGGCACAACCATATCAAGGACCACAGACCCACAGGGACTGGCAACGCCTCCCTCTACCCGGAGCTTAGAGGGATGCTGCTTTCTCTGGTCCACGTACAAATGTTGACAGTGTGTACAAGCACAAATGTTTATGAATGATTGACAGGTCTGTACAAAACCCAGCAACTGCAGCTTCCTCCTAGTGAACGACAGCAGCCTGAGACTGCTGCTACAGACTTCCAAAGACTAGCTGGTCCCTCCCGCCGGTCCGAACACAATGCTCACCCTGAGGCTGGGGCTGTTGAATAGTTGGTACTGCTCCACTACAGTGAGCACAGCCCACCGACCCCAGCTTTTCCATACATGTGTCTGTGTGTCTGTCCTTTCTTTATTCCCTTGTGTCCCCAGACAGGTCAAGTCCCTGAGCCTCATGAGCCATGGCTCATATTAAAACTTTTTGATGTAGTAGACAAGAATATTAGATAACAGGAAAAGGTCTTAGGCAGATGCTCTGTAGTAAGGAACTCTGAAGCACTCAACTGAAAAATCGAGTACTAGTCACTACCTCGGTTATCAAACCGCTTCCTGACTCCTCCTTTAAACACTTTAAAATTACTTAAGTGCTTTCATCCGTACTTTCATATACTGTTACTATAATCAGATTTACTGCAGGAATAAATAAAATTTAACAATAAGCTCTCTAACATATCAATGAGGTTTCGGACCATATATAAGCTTCAACTTAGTTGGCTAGAAATAATAATAAAATGCTACAAATGTTGTGCCTAATCCAGGGCAAGCATCTTGCCCTCACTGATGCCCCTCTGTCCATGTGTGCTCACTCCTGAATGGAGAAGGTGTGATGCTGGCTTTCCCTGCTCTCCCGCACACTGCATCTCCCTACCCTGCCCTCGATGGCTGTTATAAAGCTGGCTTGAGATAAAAATAAATAAATTTTAAAAAAAAATAAAAAATAAAATAAAAAATAAAAACAAACAAACAAACAAACAAACAAACAAACAAAAAGCTGGCTTGTAACAGGCCACTCACAGTTATGGAGTAACAACACAACTCTTACATAAGCCTGAGGACATATGAAGGACTCACCTACCTACGCCTATACTTGCTCTGAGAACAAAAAACAAGGTTAAGTATGAGCTTGAGAAATTACTCCAAACACGTTGAAGCTTCTCTATGTAGACTGGTAAACACTATGCAAAGTTTCTCTTGAAATCTTAAAACCTATAAAAGAACAGAACACGCACATTTTTCATGTGGCATGACAAGGTGTGATAGTCCCTCAAAGGAGAAATTAGACCAACTTTAAAGAGTCTTTCTTGTCTATCAGGTGACAGAACTTCAGAGACCTAATTCTTTCAAATAGAAAATCAGAAAAAATACAGCAAGATCCTGCTGACCCAGCTGTCTCATACCTCAACTTTAATAGCCCAACACGTGGATATAAAGTAGTCCAAAGAAAACAGGTGCATGACCTGAAATGAAAAATTAAGATTGTTCTAGATTTGGTTCCAATTTGATAAGACCTGAGGCAAGTAATTAATCTAGATGTCTGTGTTCTCATTTACTAAATGAGAATATCCTCAAAGGGCATCCAGAACGTAACAATTTAAATATCAAAGCAGGACCAGAGTGAAAAGGTAATGCTATTATTAAAATGCAAATCATTGCTAGTACAATCATTATTGATGAAAATAGATTCCAAAAAGCTTCACACTTATTAAAAAAACTAGTGTGTAAAACTACTGCGGTGGGGTAGAAAAGTGAAAAAATTACAATTTAAGGTCTTTACTCTGTGAGTGTATGTGTGTGTGCATGCCTATATGTCCAAGTACACACCTGAGGGCAGAAGCCCAAGGCGAACACTGAGTGACTTCCTCAGTTGCTCTCCATTTTATTTTTTGAGACAGGGTCCTCAGTGAACCTTGCGCTCACAAATTCTGCTAGACTAGCTGGCCAGCAAGTTCAAGAGCTCGGCCTGCATCTGTCCTGTCCTGTCCCCATTCGCCCCACAGCACTAGGGTCACACACATGTAACTTTGCCTGGCCTTTTCATGGTGCTGGGAACCAAACAGGGGTCCTCCTGCTTATGCAGTAAGCACTTAGGGACTCAACCATCACCCCAGCCCAAATCATAATTTTATAATGTCAGAAGAGCAAAACCTTTCTCTTCTGAATGAATAAATATCAAAATAGGAGACTCTAGTCTTTTGTTTGCTGCTCTAGTGTGAATGTGCCCCTCAAAGATTAAGCGTTCAATACTTAATGTTCAGTGCAACAGTAAGACATGGGGTCTTTAGAGGTAATTGGGTTATGACAGCTACTTACCATGAATGCATTAATGCTGTTACCTTGAAAATGGATTAGTTATTGCACAAAGGATGAATCTGGCCTGAATATTTTCTCTCTCTTATGTTCCTCTCCTTTCTTCCTGCCCCTTCTCCATGCCTTTGTCCTTCTATCTTTCTGCCAAGAAAACTTTTCTCCAATAAGAACACCACAATCTTGGACTTCCCAGCCTCCAGAGCCTAATAAGTTTCTGGTTGTTATAGCAGCCTCCGACATTCTGTTACAATAACACAAAACTACAGTAACTTACTCCCACTTCCTTGCCATGAGGGACTTAGCTTAGTCAGGTTCATCTTTGAGTCTCCCTTTGTTTCTAATGGAGTTAAAAATCACATGAGATAATCCCCAGAACATGGGCAGTTTCTAAGAAACAATCAGTGACTAGGCATCATGGCACACACCTTTAATCCTAGCACTTGGAACAAAGAGGCAGGCAAATCTCTGTGAGTTCAAGGCTACACCGTGAGTGGTCTACACAGTGAATTCCAAAACAACCAGGGCTACACAGTGAGATCCTGTCTCAGAAAAACAAACAATCAGTGAAAGAACATGGGAAGAATTAGAAATCACTTAATTAAATAATCCAGACACAGAATGACCGGTTCCACAGGATCCTGGTTACACAGGAACCTAAAATCTTTGACTGGTGGTTTTCAAAGGGAAGAGTGCACAGGAAGGGGATGATCAGTAAGTACTGGATACGCTGGGAAAGAGCGCAGTTCAGGTGTGCTCTTCCCAGTAGGATGGCAACAGATGATGCTGTACTTCATGTTTCAAAGAGCTAGCGGGAAGGACTCTGAGGGCCTAACCAGGGGAATTTTGTTTGTTGTCATTTCTATACACTGCATGGCTTTATTTCGGGATCTAGAACAAGCCTGTATACCTAATAATAATATCTGTTTACTAAACAAAGTCCTCCTTTTGTCAGAAAAAAAAAAAGGTAACTGGACAAGGCCAGGGCTTGTTTGTACATGAAGACCCTTAGGAACTGTCTTAGTCTGCACATGCATGAAACCTGTGGCCTTGGCCTTGTTACAACTATGACCCAATAAAGCAAGCTAAGCTACTTATTTTTACAAACACAAAGCACATTTCATTTGCCTTGATTATAACATCTGACCCAAATAAACTGTGAATACATAGTTACATGGCACTGGCATTTGGTTATTAATAAAAAAAATTAAAGCGTAGATTCTGAACAGTAACATGTGGTAACTGCAGTTGTCACTGGATCACCATGGTCACCGTCATTACTTTTGGGGGAAAGCAACAGAATCAAATCCCCCCTCTATTGTTAGCCAATTATATGACCCTTGCCATGGACGCCTGTTATCTTGTCTGTAAGACAGGCAAGTCACCTCTCCCTAAGGAAGTTTTGAAGATTAAGTAACACTGATATAAAGCACCTAGCACAAGGGAGGTACCTCAGACAAACACCTCATCATCATCTCCCTTGAGATTTCCAAATTTAATTTAATAAATCTCCTGAACAGTTTGTGTTCTATAGGCAGGGAAGAGCTGTATGGGAGCAATACAATTAGGAGCCAAAGCCTGAGCTCTGACTGCCACAGATGCCAGAATCAAAACCAGACAGATTTTTTCCAAACTGTGATAATTATAGCACAAAACACTACAGTTGGAAATAGTCTGGTAAAAGTGCCAGAACCTCGGCACTCTTCATGACCTTCTTTCCATGTGGAGATGTTTTCCTAGTATTTCACTCATTAGTGAGGCTCCAGAATACAACTTTATAATTTCAATATCATTATATGTAGAAAGTGCCTCCAGAATCCCCAAATGAGATGTGGTTTATGCTTCCTTATCTGCTCCAGTGAATATAAGGCATTTAGACAAGATAAAACTTATTTTCTGATTGATGGAATGATGTTGCTCAATTTATTAAAAGTTGCTTTCATGACCTGTACCATTTAAGTGATGTGATTTGGGTTTCGGGTTTGTTTGTTTGTTTTTTTTTAAGTCTTCGGGTATTTTTTGTATTAACAATGAAGATCAAAAGTAATCTAAAATAGAAGTGAATACATTAAAATAGTATATAATTGTTTAATCTGTGCTACATAATGCTAAGAACCACAGTGCATCATGATAAAGGCGCATCATGAAATAGGGAGTATGAAATGCCATACATTTATATCTCTTTAAACATTTCATATACTACAGCAGTGAAATATGCATTGTCCATAAATACATATTTTAGAATGGCAGAAAGTTTCATGAAAATAATTTCTATTTATGCCATAAGAAATAAATCTTTAGGCTGGAGAGATGATTCAAGAATAAAGAACACAGACTACGTTTCCAGAGTACCAGGGTGTGATTCCCAGCACCCACGTGGCAGCTCACAACTGCCTGTAGCTCCAGCTCCAGGGGATCTGATACCCTCTTTTGGCCATTGTGGGCATTATTTGGATGTGGCACATAGACATACACACAAGCAAAACAAAACACCCATGTACATAAAATAAATTTTAAAAGAAAATAAAATGTTTTCCAATGGATATGCATCAATAAACAATTGTTTGTTTTGCATTTTATTGTATGTGTATAGGTATTTTGTCTGCTAGAATGTCTGTGGACCTCATGCATGCTGGGAGCCGTCACAAGCCAGAAAAGGGTGTCAGTTCTCCTGGGACTGGAATTAGAGACAATTGTGAGCTGCCTTTTGGGGCCTCAAAATTGAACCTTTGAAAGAGAAGCCAGTGCTGTTAACCGCTAAGCCATCTATCTACCCAACCCCAAATGAAACAATTTTTAAAAAATAATTAAACTTACAAAAAAACTTCAGCTCATCAGTAAATTTAGCTACCTAAAATAATTCCACGTCTAAAAAACCAAAGCTTCAGTCCATGTTTAAAATAACAAACATTAAAACCCACCATTAAGACTGGAAAATCAAGCAGAAAATGACAAGGCCCAGCTGTCAGCACGGGTGTTTGTACACAGCATAAAGGACACAGGCAGTTCTCAGAAGAGTCCTTTAAAATGCAGCCGTGCGCATTATCCATGAGGGGCTGTGTCCTAACTGTGAGAAAGCGGAAGGTCTCAGGTTTTCCCACTAGTGCTACTAAGCTTGGCTGCCATCACTTGATGCGACTACCAAGTAGCTTCACTTTTCATTTTTTGTTTGGTAATTAAGGGACTAATTCAAGAGGAGTGAATATTCTGTTCCACAAAACCCTTCCACTCAGCATTATACTCTTAATTATGAAGAATGTGCCCATTTAGAAAACAAACTAACTAACTAAACTTCACAAAGAGCCTGCTGGGGTGGGGTGCACTTATAAACCCAGATACTTGGGTACACACACACACACACACACACACACACATGCATACCAGTTCTTATGGTTTCCAGCAGCTATGACTCTACAGGTCATGTTTTGAACACTTCTCCCCAGCTGGTGGTACTGTTTCAGGAAACTGGAACTTTTAGGAGATGAGGCCTGGCCCATGGAACTGAAGGTTCTACTCCAGGCCCTGGTTACAGTGCACTTTCTTCTCTGCCTCCTGGTCTGTCCGCACAGGAACAGTCCCTGGGACCTACTCCCACCACAAGGACTGAGAGTTTCCACTGATTTCCCTGCCAAGCTGGCCGAAAACCCTCAGAAACCATGGTCACAGAGGCACATTCTTCACTCCAGGTTTCTAATCTCACACGTATAACTGCTTCTGGTAAAGCCTTCTAGAAGACCTCAATATGCACAAAAGCACAGATGCCTTTCTTCTATCACAAATGAGATCATGCACTACCCTACCACTTCTGTCCTCTCATACTCTGGGCTTATTAGTATAGACTGATGCCCCCACCCTATGTTGTGCATGCACACGTGTGCACTGGGACTTGAACCCAGGCCCTCATATCTGCTAGGCAATGACTTTCATGAAGCTGCACCTCAGCTTCATTTCATTCTTTTTAATGGCTACAGAGTAGAGTATTTACAATGGTTTACTTCATTAACCTCTTCAATAAGCATCATTACTATTTTGAGTTAGTTTTCTGATTTTGTAAATAATACAACTAATATCACTGGGCTTTGTTCCTTGTGAACACATCTATGTAAGCAAGCGGCATGGAAGTCTTTGTGCTCACAGACATGTGCTAGGGAAACCTCGAATGTTAAACACACTGGATTGTTCCTTCAAGAGAAGGAATGCAAAACCTGTTGTCTGTGCAGAAGGCTGGAACAGATGTGCATTCTAGCCTGCTTGCTTTTGTGCAATCTGTGTGGCTAGAGATTTTCCAGAGCCTGACCCTCCTCCAGACCCTCCCTGTAAACTTGTTTTTCTTGGTCAGTCTATAGAACCTATCATTATGGAAGGTGTCACACGGATTTTACAAAGAGTCTTAATGCAGTCATGTCTAATACTTCGTCTTAACTTACTTTGCTCCTCAGAGACTTAGGCATGCTCTGTTGTGCATAAAAGATGGAGTTAGTCATCACAAGAATTTCACCAGATTGTGCTGTGTTTACATATGCCAAAATATAAGCCTGGGGTCAGACTCCTTAAGTTTGAACCAGCATTAGCTACTGAGTCATATTGTGTCTTCTTGCTTCCCACAGCTTCTCTCTCTGCTGTCCCTGAAGGTTGCAGAAAGCCTTCACACATTTGAAAGAAATAGAATACTGAAAATGTAACTGTTGAATCCAAATATATATGTAGTGTTTCTGGGTTTGGTTTGGTTTTGTTGAGAAACAGTGTTAAATTATCTAGACCTGTATCAATTTCTGCTGCCTCCAGTAGCAAAGCTGTTTACTTACCACTTCTTCCCCATTAACAATGGACATCAGTGAATTCCTTGAAGTGAAATATTTTATGTTTTATCTTGCAGGATTTGTAAATGAAGAAGTGAAGTATAGCCCCATAAACTCAATGAAGCATGCATATATATATATATATATATATATATTTAAAAGAACAACATTTAGTCATTTGTGCAATATGTTTTAAGAAAGAAATAATATGCTTCCTTATTGTAGTCATAAAACATTAGTTGATGATCAGTTTCTAAGACATTCCCCCACCAACACTCCCCCCAAAAAAGTGGTAACACCTGGAAGTATTTTATTTCATGTGCTTTAATCCTCATTTTCCTAACTCACCATTAGATTGCAAATACTTGTGTTCACATGCTAGGGAAGCTCCTCTGTCCAAGCAGCTGCAATACCTCTCCTTTAGAAAATGAAATGTCTATAAGCAAGAGAGGAGCAGCAACTGTGAGACAGCTAATGCTCAGCTGACCCCTGAGCACCAGTCACTTCACCCGAGTTTTCTCCTTCAGAGCTGGATCAAGACATTTCCATGGAATAAGGGCATCAAACCCTGAACCAACTCTGTCTAGAGAGAGTACACAACAGCTTTCTTTCATTACACATGACATACTCTTTTTCCATTTTAAGTCAATTTCGCACAGCCCTGGAGTGGTCAGCCATGGACTGGAGGGAGAAGGCTTGCCTGGTCGATGTAAAAGGCTGTGCCAGCTCGGATCTCCCGGCGCTGTTTGAGATCACTCTCGGTGGTGTCCCTTGACAGGGCGACATACTCCACCTCTCGTTTGGTCAGTTCCTGTGGAGCGCAGATAAAGTTATTCCAGAGCTAAAAATCAAACCACCAGCCTACAATTTTGAACAACGTCTTCAACAAAACCACTGCCTAGAGAAGACCACTATAACTGTAATTATGGATTCAAAATACGTTGTCTTTGAGAAAATTCAGTAAATTAGATACTAAAACATTCACATGCCAAGAATGGTGGCACACGCCTATAATCCTAGCACTTGGGAGACAGAAGTAGGTGGACCTTTGTGAATTGAAAGCCAACCTGGTCTACTCAGCAAGTTCCAGGTCACCCAGGGCTATATAGGAGACACTGTCTCAAACCATCCCCCTCAAGACAGTAACAAGACATACATACACATGCACACACATATGCATACATACACACATGTATATGAACACACATATATACATACATACATATACACACATACATATACACATGCAAATACACGTGTGCTCACATGCCCACATACTTATACACAAATACATACACATACATACATAAACACATTTGCTCACACAGACATGCACACATAAGCACACATATTGTGCTCATACATCCTTAGACCTTCATTTTTACTGTATTCTATCCTACTACTTAAGTAATAAGAATCAAAATTGAATCCTACAAACCTTAATTTATCCTGTTGAATTCCTTTTCAAATATCATGACTATTGGGCAATTTTCCTATAAGTCATAGTAAATTTCTGTAAGTAATGTTTATCTTTTTAAAAACAGTGTGGTTTCAAATCTTTTCCTCCATTGACCAAGGTTTAGCAATTGAATACTGTATCACTGTTAGATACTTTTTCAAGTGTGAAGCAAAGAATAAAAACCAACAGCTGAAGGAGATGAAAAGGAGTAAGAGGGAGAGGAGGAGGAAGCCGAAAAGGAAGAGAAGAAAAAACTATCTATTTCCCCCAAAACGTTATGTGATCTGAAAAGGGGGTACATCCAAAAGCCATGCCATCTCAAAACAATTTACCTGGGAATAAAATCATTTTGCCCTAATCTAACAGCTAGGTACATTACCCTTGCTTTTACAATGATGAGCTAAGAACAAGTGACATTCTCCAATCAAATAAGGGGTATAATAAACTTTTACTAATCACAGAAATGAACTTACTCAAGGATAAAGGAAAAAATTGACAGAGTATGGCATTACTGAAGGAGACTTTCCCAAGGTTTCCTTGCAATTTATCAGTCTTATGCTGATGAACAGTACTTTATTGTTATTCAGTGTTCCAGATTGCCACAGTTTTGAGTACAATGAAAAAGAGGTCAAAGTTTTAAATAGAGAAGATGCACAGTCATAAAAATGTGATCATTTCAAATGATGTTTTCCTAAATATAAATGAATAGTCTGTCTGCAAGAGGCAATTCTAGGGTAAAGTAATTTTCTCCTTTTAGCAGATACACACATCTCGCTTTCAGAACACATTACTAATAATGTCATGTCTGCTTTTTTCATTGGGGGAGTTTCCCTCCCTGAAACCCTTTTCATTTACAATGATTGCCAAAACTGTATGTGCCTTTTTTATATTTGTTTTTTAGTTTTTCAAAACAGGGTTTTTCTGTGTAGCCCTGGCTAACCTGGAACTCCCTCTACAGACCAGGCTGGCTTCAGACTCCGAGATCCTCCGGCCTCTGGCTTCTGAGTGCTGGAATACAAGCTGTGCACCACCATGCCTGGCCCCGTTATATTCAAAGCGCACCACAGTTTAACCCTGAACTGCACACGGAGGGCAATGCTGCCCCTGTCCTCAGTCTTGACATCCTCCTTCATCACCACTTCACGGAAAAAACGAAGTGAACAAACTCTCATACAGCAACAAAAGACGGCAGCAGACATCAGCTGAGCTGTTTTAAAGAATCGACAATCTCCTTTAATATGAGTTAAGTATCACAAACAACTATCACATTGTTTAATTCTCAAAAATATCTACTCAGGACGTTACCAAGTGAAGGTTCAGGAAAATAGTGACAATGGTGTTCACGGCAGAGTCTGCTCAGCAGCAGGGTAATATGGAGTCCTTGTGTATTAAATGGCAAGGTAGTATTGAGTTTTCGTATGTGTTTGCTAACTCAGATCTATTTTACCATTTAAAGTTTGGTCGTAGTGGTCATGTGGCTTCACACTTGTAGACTTACATTGCATTTTTTTAGCCAAATCTCTATGATCTCTGAGCTCCTCTCATTCCACAATTCTAACAACTTCAAAGCCTGGCCAAACCCAAACTCTCACTGAGATATCACAGTCTTTGAAATGAGTGAGGCAAAGAATCCTGAGTAGTCGGTCCCTTATTCCTAGCCAAGACACACTCGCCTTGTGCACTAAGCCTACTGCTACAGTAGTCAGTTATACCTCAAACTGACTCTAGACATGAACAAAATATGCAGAAGTTATGGGCTAGTGAGAGTTATGTTTCTGATTTGTCACTTTACATTTGTCATTCCTGCTTCACACACATTCTGAAATTCTAAAGCAAATTTAGGGCCAGAGATGGGGCTCAGCAGTTAAGAGCACTTTGCTCTTACAGAGGAACGAAGTTGTTTAACAGCCTCCTATAACTCCAGCTCCAGGAGATCTGATGCATCTTTTTGCCTCTGGTAGCATCCAAACAGATGTACACATATGTGCACGCACACAAATACACACTCAAACACACAAAAATAAATGTTTTTAAAAATAAACTAAATGTGCCACTGAGCTAAAATATATAAAGCAGATTTCAACAGCATAAAAGTCAATTATTCAATAATAAATAACACAAGCAAACTTCAGCAAGGGTTTTTTCCTCCATTCTAAAAAGCTGTCTTCAAAAGACAACTTCATCTGAGGCCATTCTTGCCTCAGATCAATAGCGCAATGCCTATTAATACTACAGGACAGCAGAAAAGCTTTGAAAGCATCCATATTGCCATTGAGAGCTGAAGATTTCAATTCACTTAACAACAGTTCTCAAAAACTAGAATTATTCAAGAGAACACCATGTCAAAAAGGTAAAAGGGATTTCAAGTCTAACTGTATAATTTTCTAGCTAGATAAGATTGAGTAGGTTATTCAATCTTTGTTCATTTGTTTTCTCATCAATTTAAACAGGAGGAAAAGCAGTATGTAGCTATGACATTAAAAATGCCCTATACTTTGGGCTCCCTCTAAAAACCACACAACTTCAAAAGGTCAAAGAAACTGCTTTGGTTTTTAAGTTGTGAACCTGAGATAAGGAAAAGTTCACTGAGTAACAGAAAGTAAGGGCATGGGGAGGGGGCAGAAGTGTTGGATTTTACAATCTCAGAGTTGCTGATTCTATGCACCCACTACTTACGGGTTTATATTTCTTTTCTATTAAAAGTAGAAAGTGTTCTAGTTACGACAAAAAATATATATGTATATGTATCGCATATATATACATATATATATGAGTTACCTGTACCTGGGCTTCCCAAGTAATGTCTGTAAGCCCTTTATAAACTAGCCATTGCATGATGACAGTGCATATCCTAATACAGCTATTTCTGATATTTTTTATAAATTCTTCACTTTCATTTATCTTATCATATCTTTTATCAAAGTTAAGACCCTTAGGAAGTGACAAGAACTGGCTGCTCACCAAGTACTGCATTGCAACAGAACGCCGCAGAGGCCCAGGAGGTCCTATGAGAAAGACATCTTGCCCCAACAGGTCCTTCTGCATTATCCATCTCAGGTGCTGGACTATGGACTGAGCTGGAGATTCTGAAACTTTGGGAAAAAGAAAGACAGTGAAATGCAAATTTAACTATTATAACTTAGGTATGTAACTATACAAATCCCAAATAATGTAACTATGTATTGAAAATATGCACTTATTTAGAATGGATAGATAAATGATAGAGAGACAGACAGATAGATAGGTAGGTAGAAAGATAGATAGATGACAAAATTCAGTTTCATATTAGAATTATTGTCAATGCTAAAACAGAAAAAACATCAAACAGACATCAAAGGGTCATACACCCTACATTTCAAAGCACATGAGAACACTGGAGTACTCATCTGTAGGTGTCCTTAAAGGAATAAAATGCTTTTTATGGATGAGTGAAGAACTAGTGACATTATTTTATCAGTTTCAAAGCCGACCCTTTTTATTCCAAAGGGAGACATGGCCAAATGATCCCAGACAACTAAAGATTGTTACAGACATGAAAAGCTGGAGTCTGTTCTAATCTCAAATGCCAATGGTTAGAAGACCCCAAAGAAAACTATAATTCACATCTACTCTTCTACACCACTTGTTACATGAGCTTTTCCTAGGAAGATGGAAACAAATGTCTATCCAAAGTACATAGAACAGAACAAACAGACCAAAAGAATAGATCCATCCAAGTTTAGTTTGGTGAACTAATGATTCTATTAGGCTTATTACTAGTGATGGGTGTAAAGTTAGAGTAGGGAGGGGAGAAGAGGAGAACTAGGGGAGGAGGGGACAGGACAGGAGGAGAGGAGAGGGGAAGGAAGGGAAAGGGAGATCAGGGGAGAGGAGGTAGAAAGTTCCAAACAGCACAGAAGACGGGAATAGACAAACGGAACATAATACCTAGTTGTATAACAGCAAAAACTGAATAAACTATCACATAAGGTTGAAGATCCTTAACGTGAAAACTTTTTAAAATGCTCCAAAATGTGAAACTTTCTGAGTGACCAATCACACCACAGTGGGAAATTCCACACCCAACCTCATGTAACAAGTCAATGTCAAACACAAAGGCACTAAAAATATCTCTTGAAACTATCTTCAAGCTGTACGTATGTGGGGTATATAAAACCTTCATCCTTACACCTGGGTCTCACCCCCAAAATATCTTATTATAATACAACCAAATATTCAAAAAAATACTTAAGCCAAATTTATTTAATGGTTATTTCCAACAATATGCCAAACCCTTAAAGATATGTAATTGAGTGAAAAAATAATCACATACACTTTATTGATGAAGCTCAAATCATCAGCAAATGAGTTCTTTAGAAATACATACATATGTAATAAAATGGTACTCAAAAAGGCAAGTAAATGATATTATTCAAGATAACTAGGTATCTGGGAATGAGGAATGACATGGATAAGATCGTCTCACGAATAGTATCAATAGCATTAATGATACTCTAGTTCCTTATTAATTAAATTTGTTCTTTGACAATTTCATATAAGTACGTAGTACATTCTGATTTTCTTACCCCCTGAGCCTTCTTGTATCTCCTTCCCACCCC
Organism: Pachyuromys duprasi; assembly: GCA_028658305.1. NCBI lineage: Eukaryota > Metazoa > Chordata > Mammalia > Rodentia > Muridae > Pachyuromys > Pachyuromys duprasi. The sequence continues at coordinate 26,884,455 of CM053745.1, read as the reverse complement.
TGCCAATTCCCATTCTCCCTAAAGGTCCCTTTCCCATATTCATGACACATTTTGTTTTGTTTTGTCTTGTGAACCAATGAATTCAACTGAAAACATAGATTTGACTGTGGGTATGGAAATATCCAATGCAGCCAATAGATACTTCCCATCACCCAGAATCCTTCAGTAGCCAAGAGTTAAACACAGAAGGCGTAATGGCTATTCTTGATTGTCAACATGACTACATCTGAAATTAATTAAAACCCAAAAGTGGGACACAGCTGTGAGGGATTTTGCTTAATCTGAAGTGAAAAGATCTCCTTCTAATCCCGTTCTTGAGGCAGGAAGACATACCTTTAAATCAAGCCTTTTGAGCTAGGAAACCCCACCCCAAATCTGTACTATGGGTATGGAGGACTCAGCTGAAAGCCTATTTAAGAATGTGGAAGAAGGAAGCTTTTGCTCTTTGCCTGCTTGCAAGTCCATTCCTTCTCTAGCATTTGAGTCTACTTCTTTGGGATCCCAGCATATATTGAAGTCCAGCTGAGACATCTAGCCTCATGGACTGAGCAACTACGGGATTCTTGGCCCTTCCATTCACAGCCAGCCATTGTCGAATTAGCTGGATCACAGTGGGTAAGCCATTCTAATAAATCACCTTTCTATGTATAGATAGTCATTCTATAAATTCCATTACTCTAGAGAAGTCTGACTAATACAGAAGAGTAGGCTCCCATGAGCCCCTCACAATCCATCTCACAGCGTATGACTATTAATGGACATGGGTTATGGTGTTTGTTTCCTTACATTACCTTTTATACTGAAAAAGATATACATTACATAAAGTCTTTTACATGTACTAAATACTCCATATTCTTAGATTTTTGTTGAATCATTAATCGAGGTCATGGAAGAATTCAGAGATCCAAGTAATAATTACCTAAGACTAAAGGTATATTACATACCACACAAAGGCTCGTGCACACACCCCCTGCCATGTACATTCATACACACACACACACACACACATACACACACACAATCACTAAGGAAGTCTTACCCTAAAGAAGTTAACAGCTAACTGCTGAGAAATAAAGCCTTCTGAAGTTCTTTATGTTGGCAGGTAAATCAAGGGAAAGGTTCGGAGCAAACTGATTGGTTTTTCATGTCAATGGAGCCATACTAAATCATCTTATTATTTCCCCAAAGCAAATGTCTCTATGTCTGAAAACCAAGATTCTGCCCACATACAGGTGGTGGCTTCTCTTTGGTTTTACAAATTCTCTAATATATGCATGGAGGCATAACACTCCCAAAGGGACAAAAACTAGGGCCTGAGAAAAATTCCAAGGTCTTACAATGGTGTGTAGACCTCTAAAATGACAGTAAACAGGCACAGTATGTAACTGTAGCATTAAGTTTTATATGAGAATGGAGAGGAACAGTGGAATGAGGAATTACTGAGTGGCCATTAGCAGTGCTTAAGAAAAAAAATTGTGTGTGTGGGTGTGTGTGTGTGTGTGTGTGTGTGTGTGTGTGTTTAGGAATGCCCTCAGATAAACAACAGTGATGATCCAGTTGGAAACATGATTCCTCACTCATCCCTAAGTGAGATATCTCCATCTAATTCCTCCCCTAAGAGCTCAAGGAACCCCTTGAAAGAAGAGGAGGAAAGAATGTAAGAGCCAGAGGGGATGGAGGTCACCAAGAATACAAGGCCCTCAAAATCAATATGAGCAAAGCAAATATGAATTCACAGAGACTGAAGTAGCATGCACAGAGACTGCATGGGTCTGCACCAGGTCCTCTGAATTTATATTATGGCTTCCAGTTTAATGTAATTATGAGACTCCTGAGTGTGTGAATGAATGGGTCTGATTCTTGTGCCTTCTCTTGGGTTCTTTTCCTTCTGTTGGTTTGAATTGTTCAACATCGATGTGATGATAGCTTTTGTTTTATCATATTTTGTTTTGTTATTTTAAGAAAGAAAGAAAGAAACAAACAAACTTGGGGTAAGAGAGTTAACAAATGAACTGTCATTCATACCTGCTGGGAGAGAAAAAACCAGTTTTCTCCAATAGAATGACACTGGGTTTATCAACCACTCCAGGCCTGGTCTCACGTTCAAGAGTAGAGAAAGAGTAAAGAATAAAGAGGGGCAGAGGGGAGAGAGAGAGCAATTGAGAGAGACAGAGACAAAGACAGAAAGACAGAGACACAGAGAAACAGAGATACAGACAGACAGAGAGAGGAAGGAAGGCAGACAGACCGACGTGGTTCCTGCTGAGAATGTAGCTCAGGGGAACCGTACTGTGTAGTTTATATGAGACCGTGGGTTCCTTCCCCGGCACCACACCTGAACAAACAACAAAAATGGGTATAATGGCCTGTAATGTATCCCATATAGTTATAATCCATTTTAAGTGCCTTAATCTTTGGACTACAATCATTTTCAGGTAACCAATCAATAGGGTTTACCTCTTAAAAGTTATTTTAAAGTACTCAAGTTTAGGAATAATTTATCTTATTCTTTAAAAGAAAAAAACTAAATTGGAACAGAATCAAGGCTGTATGCCAATGTCCTCTCTTAATTAAGAAAGCAAGGCATGAGCATATTTAAGCTAGAGCCCTGGGAATTGCATCTACTCCTGTGAGTGCTTGTGAGTGTGTTCCACGTCAGCACGATGCTTGTGTGGTAAGGACCGCTGGCTTAAGAGGCAGTCGGCAATCTCAGCAACACCTTCATGTACTCTTGGACTCTGCACGGTTCTCCACACTGACTGTGCTGCCATCACCCATGCTGGCCAGAGAGCATCTGGAAATGCTTTATGCACCTGCAAGGTCTTCAGGAGTGAGGGGACACTACCACAGTGATGCTAACCGTAACATCCAAGCCAGTCTGTCCTCCCCAAGAGACCAATGACACTCTTACACACACACACACACACACACATATACAATTCTTTTTGCTTAAGCACTGCTAATGGCCACTCAGTAATTAATCATAATTAAGCCCTGAGATATACTTGCTCTCAGTCTCCCTGACCTTCTACAAGTTGAAACCACTATGGAAGCAAGTTATTAGTGAATAAATTCTTCCACAGTCCTGTGCGTACAGTAGACTTGAGACTGGGGCTCTGATCACCTCATTCTAAGCGGCTTCTAAATATAGTGCCTGACTGTTAGTCAACAGCACATCTTCTCAAGGATATGTTTCCATACCTTTATCTTTCCCCTAATAACAGCACTTTTAATGGGGCTCGATGTGGTTGCTTACACATGTGTCTCCCCAACACTTGGAAAATGAGGCAAGAGCTAAAGAGTAACCTAGCCTCCTTAGTTAATTCCATGCCAGTTAATTCTGGCCAGCACAGTCAGTGTCAAGAACCACTGGAGAGTCCAAAAGTACATAAAAGTGTTACTGAGCTGCCAGTTGCCTCTCAAGCCAGTGGTCCTCAATACACAAGCATCATGCTGCTGAGGAATACACTCCCAAAAGCACTCAGAGGAACATATGCAATTCCCAGGGCCCTATTTTCTGTGGTGTGAAACTCTGTGTTAAAATGTATGAGTAATAATGTTGCAATGCATTGCTTGCCCATCATGTGCCAAATAAGTACACAAGGAATTTTTCTTCACTCTATCTCATTTAGATCTCACAACAGCCCTGGGAGGCAGCAGGCCCCATTATGTAAGGACAGATTTGAGCCATCTTTTCTGGGTTCACCTTCCAGTGCTGATATTTATTAGCTATGTAACCTTAATCAAATCATTTAAGCTCTGTGCACTTAGTGTCCCTGCCTTTTTAAAAGATATATATAATTGTACTTATAGAGTTGTAAGAATTAAATTAAGCTCACAGATTGAGGGTTTGTAAAGTAAATGCTATGCATGTTCTTCATTTCTGCAACAAGAAAATCACAATCAGAGTTGTACCACTTCTGTAAGGTTACTTAAGTCAGAGCCAAATTAGACTTAAGTTGTTCAAGGCCAATGCGTGCACCTCAGTCAACACATCTCATGTATCCCACCAGAAGCTTTTTACATTTATTTAGAGTGTGTGTATGCGCATATACGCCACAGCACACATGTGGAGGTCCGAGGACTGCTTGCATGAGTAGGTTCTCTACTTCCAGTATGTGGGTTCAGAGAATCCAGCTCAGGTTGCCAGGGTCAGCAGTGAGCACTTTTACCTACGGAGCCATCTAAAAGCTCCGTCCAAAAGCTTTTGACACTATCAGACCCAAGATTTTCCCTACTACCAAGTTACATCAAATTTAGCATTTACATAAAATGCTGTTCTGGCCATTAGTCCTGTTTCTGTTCTATTTTATGACATTAATGATATATTTCATCCTTTATTAGAATTTGAAAGTCACTGTTATTTCTGTACATTATATTTCCATAAAATTCCTACTTTCCTTCCTCATATTTTTAGTGCAGCGCACTCTTAATAGCACCTCCACATTTAATTGGTTGGAAGCTCCATTACCCTATGGAGAGCAAGTACTCTGCAGTGTGGTGTGATGCCTGTGGTGTATTTCACATTAATGCTTCAGACCAGCAGTATTTTTAGGACAGCCTCAAGAAAACATGAGTCATACTTAAAAGCATGACAGAAATAGAAGCAAGATTTAAGACTGCACATTATGAACATCTGAAAAATAAACTGCCAAACTGCCATGTACAACACAATATAAACAGGGTTTGCGACAGGAGAAACCCCTAGCTTCGACTGCAGGCACAAGGTGCCACTACCTTCCAGGAGTTCTTTAAGAATAGCCCAGTGAAGCAGAAAGACACACATGGTATATACTCTACTCATAAGTGGATATGAGCCATATAATAAAGGATAAACATACTAAACTCTGCACTTCTAAAGAAGCTAAACAACAAGGAAGACCCTAGGAAAGATGTTCCATCCTGATTCAGAAGGACAAATACGATAGACATTAGAAGCAGGAGAAGACAGAACAGGACAGGAGCCCACCAGATGGCTTCTGAAAGATCTACTCATCGAAGTACTGAAGCAGAGCCTGAGACTCACGGCCAAATTTTGGGCAGAGTGCAGGTAACCTTATAAAGGAAGGGGAGCAATAGAAAGACCTGCAGGGGACAGGATCTCCAAAAGGAGACCAACAGAGCCAAAAAACAAAAACAAAAAAAACCACAGCCTTGGGGGACCTGCAGAGATGGATACTCCAACCAAGGACAATGAACAGAAAGGACCTAAAACCCCGACTCAGATGTGGCCCATAGACTCAGTCTCCAAGTGGGTTCCTTAATAAGGGGAACTGGTATGAACTCAATGACATGCTCTTTGATCACCTTCCCCTGAGGGAGTGGCCTTGCCAGTTCACAGAGGAAGACAATGTAACCAGTCCTGATGAGACCTGAGAGGCTAAGGGTCAGATGAAGGGGAGGAGGACCTCCCTATCAGTGGACTAGAGGAGGGGCACCTGGGAGGAAAAAGAAGGGGGGATGGGATTGGGAGGAGATTGGGAGGGCGCCACAGCTGGGTTACAAATTGAATAAATTGTAACAAATGATCATTTTAAAAAGGAAAAAAAAAAAAAAAAAGAATAGCCCAGTGTCAAAACAGTATCAGGGGGCTTGATCTACTGCCCTCTCTCTGTAAGATAAAACATCTGGGTCACACTGAGTTACATTTTCATATTTTTGGTTGTGAGCCTAGCCTCTAATGGCTGAGCCATTTCTCCAGCCCACTGAGCTGCATTTCTAACTAAAGTTTTAGCTAGTATTTTTCTTAAAAAAATAAATAAATAAACTTAACTACCTTTGATTACTTTTTCTGTCATATTCAAGAGCTCTAAACTAATTTTATTAGAGCACTCTAAACTACAATTTCCCCATCTAGACTTCAATTTTTTATCTACGTAAAGACTTAAAATTAAAATTAAGCATAGTTCAAAATTCCTCACAATAAAATCTTGAAAACTCTTGATGATTTTTGGTATTTAAGAAACAATATAAAATAGTGAGAAGAAAAAGCATTTGGAGCCAAGCAAACCTAGTTGTGGCTATTCATCCTGTCCTTGGACAGGTACTTGGACCCTTTGGGGACTAACTTACTCTCATTTTCCAAAGAAAAGTATTTGTCAGATATGACCACGAGCACTATGGCTACCAAGATATATTGTTCAGTCAGTGAGAATCCAGTGTGCACAAGCCTTTCCTCACTTGCAAAGTACTCTCCCTGCTGTGTGCCTGGAAAGCGAGTCCACACTGTAGGCTGGTGGACACAAATGGACAGGGCCAAGAGTCCACTCTGAAAAAAATCACAGAGAACAGAATGCACTACAGCCTAATCCTCAGAGCCTGTGTTAGGGATTTTACCATCTTATTAAACACAATCAGCCCATGAAAATTACCAAGAGGAGTTGACGAAATAGCTCAGCGGCTACTGTTACTGTTGCTCTTGCAGAGGAGCAGGATTCAGTTCCCAGCACCCACATGGTGCCTAACAACCATCTGTAAAGATAGCTCTGTGACCTCCGATGCCTTTTTATAGGGACCAGACATGCATGTACTACACACACACACATTCAGGCAAAACACTGGTTCATATTTTTAAAAATTTACTCAGAAAGACCCAAACCCAGGCCTACCGGGAGTCCAACCATTTTCCAATATATTTAGAGATTTTAAAGGAAGTACAAAGAACCTCTTCACTGCCACTGTGACTCTACCAAAATGTAACCTACCTACTTGTGTCCATGGAGGTAGTGACAATAAGGGTGAGGACATGGAGGTGGGAAATACAAATCAATGTGTTCAAACCCAAGTCCTCTTTACTTACAGCATCGGCTATGTGATTAAATGAGAATACAATCACTCACACAGCCCTATCTGGCAAGGATCAATTACATGCTGAACATCAGAAATGCAAAGATGGGTGGGGCGTGGTGGCACAAATCTTTAATCCCAGCACTTGGCAGAGACAGGCAGATCTTCTGAGTTCAAGGCCAGTCTGCTTTACAAAGGACAGGAGAGCCAGAGCTATTAAACAGAGAAACCCTGTCTTAAAAACAAACAACTCTGGACCTAGGCCCCCTGCACGCATGTGGCTGTCTGGAGGCCCCAGCCAGCAGCAGATGGAGACAGAGGCTGGCACTTGCAGCCGAGCATGGCGCAGAGCTCTGGGGTCCTGTGAAAGTGTTGGGGGAAAGATGGAAGGACCTGGAGGGCACAGGAACCTCACAAGACGACCAACAGAGACAACTAACGTAGTCCCATGGGGGTTTTCAGAGACTGAGATATCAGCTAAGGAGCATGCATGGTCTAGACCTAGGACCCTGCACATACGTGGCTAGTGGGCGGCTTGGTCTTCATGTGGGCCCCCTAGCAAGTGGAGGGGGTTTTTTTTTTTAACGTGGACTGCTTTGGCATCACTTCCCCCTGGCAGGGCTGCCTTCCTGGCCCCAGGGGATGAAGATATGCTCAGTCCTGATGTGACTTGATGTGCCTGGGAGGGTTGACATGGTGAGAGGGGCTCCCCTTTTCTGGGGGAAAGGGAAAACGGAAGGGAGATGGAGGGGAAGATGGGGAACTGGGAGGAGGAGGAGGGAGCATTGTTGGGATGTAAAGTAAATAAACTGAATTTAAAAAAATCATTCTCACTTCATCTTCTTAACTCTTTCTAGACCCACCTTCTTTTTTCCATCCCTTCTCAATTTTGTGGTTTTTTTAATAATTTATTTTTATTTTATGTGCATAAGTATGATTAGGTGTCAGGTCCCTAGGAACTAGAGTTACAGACAGTTGTAAGCCGCCATGTGGGTGCTGTGAATTGGAGCTGGGTCCTTTCGAAGAGCAGACAGTGACTTAACCACTGAGCCATCTCCCCAGCTTTGTGTTCTTTTTCTTTTAATAAGCCACCAAGGGCACATATTCATGTGTGTGAGGCTGTCCACTGAGGCACTGCTGATCTGGCAGGAGCCTTGAAAAGAAACTGACTGTCCCTACTCTAGAAGCCATCAACTGTCAATACAGCCTCAGAAGTTGAAGTTCAAGAGCCCTGGTCTCTCACCCCTCACTCTAGAGGTTTGCTGACTTGATCTTGCACAGGTCTGTGCAGGCTACCAAAGCTACTATGAGTTCATGTGTGTCATAGTACTGTCGGGTGCAGAAGACGCTGGCTTTTCTTTTTAGTACATCGCTTTCCCCTTCCCTTTCCCCCTCCAGGCCTCTCTTACCCCACCACTCCCAGGCTGAAAGCCTTGTTCTGATTATTATTGCTACAACATGTGTGTGTGCCCAAATAGATTAAGTACAATCTGCTGAGTCTTTTTGTTGTTTGTGTGTATATGGTTTCAATTCTGATCACTCTGTACTGGATAACCAATAAGAGGATCTCTGGAAGAGGCTAATTCTCCCTCTCCCAGCAATCATTAGTTTTCTTGGTTCTTTGTATAGTTGTGGAACCCATAAAATTCCCCCTTTTCTATGGTAGCATATTGATATTGGCATTGTTCCAGTCTTATTTGTGCAGCCATTTCTGAGAGACTGTTGGTATTCTGGCTTCTAGAGTCTTTCTGTCCCCTCTTCTTCAATGTTCCCTAAGCCAAAGATGCAGGATGTGATGTAGCTATTCAGGCGAGGCTCCCCGTGATCTACTGTGTTCAGCTGTGGCTTTCTGTGATGGTCTCCATTTGCTCTATGAAGGGTGATAGCTACACTTACCTGTGGTATACGGATAAGATGTTGAATGCAGTTGGGAATTATGCTGCTTTAGTAAAATAACCACAGTAAATTCTTTCATAAAGTCCATGACCTCTGTAGTTCCAGAAAGTTGGCTAGGTTTCTAGTACCAAACATGGTTTTTCTGCTGTGGAGTGGGCCCAAGGTCCAACTAATGGCTGTTGGTTACCACTAACATGTTGAGTGTCATTTATTTTACTTTTATGACTATGTTGCCATGCTGGTCATTACTGTGGTTCATGAGTGCTGCAGCTAAATAAGGCTGTTAATGATTTCCCTCCTTTGGCAGCTTGTATAATATCTTCTTATACAATAGAAGGGAGACTACAGGAAGAAAGCTTTCAGATTAGATTCAGCTCCAATCATCTGAGTCCTATTTCCTAAGTGTGTGTTGTAAAAGACCCTTACAATCTTTCCGCCCCTTTTCTAAGATGGCCCCTGAGCCTTGGGGTGAAGTGATACAGACATCCCATTTGTAACTGACCATCCCACTGATGCTTATTCATAGCACTGTGATGGCTTGTGAGTTTCTGCATTAATCACCATCCACCACAATCACTTCTCTGATGAGCTCTAAGGGCTGTGCAAATCTATCAACCCCATTTTAACTTTTTATTTTGATGCAAGATTGAAATAAGTTGCCCAGACTGTCTTTGTTGTTCTGTTGGCCATGCAGACTTGCACGTGGAACCCTCATGCCTCAGCCCCCTGATTGACTAAGATTACAGGCCCACATCATTGGCTCTATCCTGAATTCAAACTCTTAGTCCTATCTCTCACTCCCAAACAAGTGTAATGACAGGCACGTACCACCACACCCAGCTCCATTTTCAGTAAACGGTAACAACAGATACTACCCTCAGTCTGAAAGTCTGAGAGGCAACCTCTTTTTACTCTAACTGCAGCTATCATCTCACGTGCCTGGAAAGTCACAGGAACTAACACTTGTGCCAGGGATATATCGGAATGCCATTTCCTGTACACGCTGTACGGAGTTTTCAACTCTGGCCAAGGCGATATGTGAAAACTGGCACCTTACAAGGAAATTTGTAGCTCGCTAGCTGTCACACGGGGTTAGAACACTGTCCTTACTGCTGGCCATTTATTCCTCTTCTTTGTTGTGCCAACTAGAATCCTTGGCTTACTGTCTACTAGTCACATGATTTTTCTCACCAATTTGTAGAAATATTTGAGTACTAAATATGTAATCCTATTCCACATATATGGATTTAAAATGCTCTTTTTAAATTAAAGGTTTACTATTTGAGTTCATTTTCTCATTTAAACATGGTCATTAGCCCATGGGTAAATTGCCAAGTAGATCCAGAGAAACAATTTAACCTGTTACATAGCCAAAAAGGGTACAGAGACATGTTGGTCAAAGAATACAAAATATAAGGAGGAATAAGTTCAAATACGTTATAAAACATGCTGACTATAACTGATGACAATGTATTAGTTGGGGTGTCTGTTACTGTGATGAAACACCATGACCAAAAGTAACTCAGGAAAGAAAGGGTTTATTTAGCTTGCTTATCCTGAATCACACTTTGGGAAGTCAAAGGAATTCAAACTGTGTGGGAACCTGGAGGCAGGCGCTGATGAAAGGGAGTGCTACTTACTGTCTTGATCCTCATGGCTTCTCAGCCTGTTTTCTTATAGCACCCAGGACCACCAGCCCAGGGACGGCCCCACCCACAATGGGCTAGGATAGCCCACATCAATCACTACTGAAGAAGATGCCCTACAAGTTTACTACAGCCCCATCTTAGGAAGACAGTCTCTGAATTCTCAGTTGAAGCTCCCTCCTTTCAAATTACTCCACTTTCTGTCGAAAAACAAAACAAAAAACACTAGTCATAAAACTAGCCAGCACAGCACCATATATTTGAAAATGGCTGTGAGAGTAAATCTTAAATATTTTCACTAAAAAAAAAGTATATGAGGTAATGGACATATTAATTAGTTTAACCTAATCATTCTCCAGTATACTCAAAGATGAAAATATATGTTGAATACCATACCATTTCAATGTATCAATTAAAAATACACACAAGCATATTCACATAATTAAAAACAAAATACTTTTTAAAAATACATATAACTGGGTATGGTGCCACATGCCTTAAATCCCACTCCTCAGAAGGCAGGAGGATCTGAGTTCAAAGGTCGCCTGATATTTATATGAAACCAGTCTCAGGGCATCCATAGCTACATAGTGAGACTCTTTCTCAAAAATAAAACAATCTAATTTTAAAAACCCTCAGAGGCTTCACAAATCCTTTTGTAAGAGGCAACTGTGCAATATTAAAGGAAAGGAAAGCTCCTTCTTAGGGCAAATGCAATTGATAGAGAAACATATATAGTGTAGGTGCTCAGCCCCCATAATCACCCTTTCCAAGGCTCAAGAAACACCATTCAGGAGGAGGTAAAAAGAATGTAGAGCCTAACAATGGGAACAGGGTCAGGAAGTGCTGTCTTCTCGCATGACATTCACAAATTCACAATAACTGTGGTTATTGTCCAAGGAGCTGCATGGCAAGACTGGGCTTGTCAACGTTCAGTCGTGGACGGAGGAGGGTCTCATGGGACATAGTCCCTTCCTACAAAGCTAATGGCAACTGATGGCTGATGGAGAGGCAGAGTCCTTGTATTCAGCAGTGTGGCTGCTGGTGGCTTGCCCATTCTCCAGGTGATAGCTCTGCAGTCCTGCCCATGCCGGTGGCCCTAGTTAAACTCAGTGGCCTCAGAACAAAACAAACAACAGAAAGGAAGGAAGGGGGCTTGGTGGAGGAGGGGAATATGAGAAGGTGGGATGGTGAGTGTGACCAGGAATGTATTTCACACATGGATGGAATTGTAGAAGAATAAATTAAAAGTGTTAGTGAACAAAGAAGATCTGAAGTACCAGAGGTCTTGCTTCTACATTTCCTCAAGCTCTGCCTCTACTAAGAAAAAGCAACTCAGGTAATGGTTCCCCAGAGGTCCTTTGTGTAACCTTTGTACTAGTTTATTAAAGGAGGCAAATAGCGGCAACAATTGCTCTGCAATATTTACACTGACACAAAAATCACATCATTTCCCTGTTATTCTGTCATTTATGACATTAATGAATTTCTCAATCCTTTGAATTATTCATAAACTAACGGGGGAAAGTACTCTTCAATCCTGTGATCCATTCTGAGAGCATAAAGTTGTACATAACTCCTACAGAAAATATCTGTGGGGCCTAATTGCTTGAATAAAAGTTTGGTGTGTCCAGTGACCTTAAACGACATCAACTACCATTGTCTGCAGGTGGTAAAAGGTTATACAAGGAATTAGGATGTACCTCAGAGGGAGGTTAAAGTTATCTCTTGAAGGCCTGTTACCTGGGGAGCACCACCTCAAAGGCTCTGGAAGAAACACTTTCTTTGATACAAAATATTTTATCTTCAAACACAAAATATGAAAGAGTGTCTTAAAAAAAAAAAAAGCCTGCCAACTTTACCTAAGTCTTGAGATTCAGTTTTCACACAAAACAGCAGAAAGGCTTCAATTACCAACTCCTACATGGAAGGTGAGAGAAAGGGACTAAAATGCTGTGTGGAAGTTAGACTGGTAAAGGCAGGAGCCCAATAGACCTACATAATAAAACACAGAAGAGCCTCCCACTCCTGTGTGCTGGGCCAGGCCGCGGGCTGGCAGTGAACTAGAAAGGTGTCCTGCGGTGCCCCACACTGTGAAGACACAATAGCTCAGATGAGAAGTCAACAGGTGAGCAATTGCACTGTGAAGAGGTACCGCTGCCTTCCTGCAGTCTGCTCTGGGATTTTAGGCTTCTGATTGAGAATCCGTGTGGCCTACACCACTGGGCAGTACAGGGCTTTTTTACACCGCGGTGCACCGCTTCTGCTTTCTCCTGCTGTGCGTCCATTTCTCAGGGCTCTAGAGACAAAAAGCGCTGCCACTGCGCTGGGCCAGCACTCCTCAGTCATACGACTTGGTGCCAAGTGCATTTTCCAATATATCATGCCTCCTTCCATTACAGGATTAATTCCACGGAAAAGCAGGTATGCCTTCAGATATTGGAGACATTCTGGGAGAATAAAAAGGGAAATCAAGCTGAAGTCAGAAACTCAGGGCTTGGCTGCTCATTAGCAAGTCCTCTGATGACTCCCAGCTGTTAAGTAAAACTGTAGAGGGAATAATAATTGGTAAGGTGTCTTTCTACAACGAAGGCCCATTATTCCATGCTTCATTTTAAATATTAGCTACCCAAAAGTTAACAAATATTCTTAGGATGAGCTAAACTGATGCATAAATACAGGGAGGGGGGAAAAAGGTATGAAACTTTACCAAAAAAATCCCACCATCTGCAAAGCACCATATTCATCAGTATATGTGCCTGTACATTTGTACACACGTACAGGTGAGGACTGGAGGCTGATGCTGACTTACATTTTGAAGGCAGGGTCTCTGAGAAGCTGAACCTCAGCACCTGGCTGTACTGGCTGGCCACTGAGCTCAGGAGCCACACCCATCTCCAGCACGGGGAAGGGGGGGGGGGCTCAGACCACACCTGCCTTTTATGTGGGTATTGGGATCAAACTCAGGTTCTCATGTTTGTCTTGCAGGTACTTGACCAAAAGAGCTATTGCCCCCAAGACTATGTTTTTTAAACTCCAAAAGGGGAGTTGGGTGGGGGGGGGCTTCCAAATTCCCTCAGAATCTAAAGCCATAATCTCTCATCAATTATGTAGCATTGAAACTAAAGAACTGTAATTTTCCTATTTTGGAACTATTCCTTAGAAAGGGAGAGAAAGCTCGTAAACACAGTTTTTGAATACAATAAACAAGTGCACGAAAACATATGCTTTCACTGATCATCTTGCAGCTGTTGCATTTTGCCAGTGAAGACTCTTCTTAAGATTCCGTTGGCCTGGCCATTACTCCCTTTCTGATTCTAACACCTAATCATCTTTATCTGACTAATGGACACAATGGAAGTAGCAGAGATATATAACAGTTTACTGCTGGAAAAAACATACACTACCACCTTCTGGACATGCAAAAGGTGACAGGTGACAATACTGTGCATTAAGAACAGTGACAGACAGCAAACACAAGCAAATGCAAACAGATCTAAATGCTTCCTACTTACTTCCTCCATAAAGGCTCCAGGTAAATTTCAAAAAGCAAGCCAACAAATAACTCAAACAAGCTTTTTAAAAATGATTCCATAAGGGTTCTGTGAGATGGTGAAATCTGGAGTCTGTACGGAAGAATATTATGGTGGCACTGTAGGGTTTTCGCAACCATGGGGACTTTGTTGTATGTAGGAAAACTTACCCTTTGGAGCTTAATTACAATTAGCCCTGCCCAGCTTTACTTTTGAAAGGAGGACTGGATGAAGACAAGAGTATTTATAGTGTGCATCTGAACAAGACAATAACCGTAACTAACCCTCACACCCAACAGTGCCACTCACAAGGCAGGAAATGTCAGTGCACAGGAATCAGAGTATAAAAGCAGATGCTGAGATTCTTAACCAAACTTTGGGCAGAGTGCAGGGAATCCTATGAAAGAAGGGGAAGATAGTGGGACCTGGAGAGGACAGGAGCTCCACAAGAATAGCAACAGAACCAAAATATCTGGGCCCAGGGGTCTTTTCTGAGACTGACACTCCAACCAAGGACCATGCATGGAGATGACCTAGAGCCCCTGCTCAGTTGTCGCCTCTTGCAGCTCAGCATACAAGTGAGTTCCCTAGTAAGAGGAACAGGGACTGTCTCCTACATGAACTCAGTGGTAGGCTCTTTGACCACAACCCCCTGAGCGGGGAGCAGCCTAGCCAGGCCACAGAGGAGAACAATGCAGCCAGTCCTGATGAGACCTGATAAACTAGGATCAGATGGAAGGGGAGGAGAACCTCCTCTATCAGTTGATTTGGAGAGGGGACTAGGAAGAGATAAGGGAGGGAGGGTGGGATTGGGAGGGGGTGAGGGAGAGGGCTGCAGCTGGGATACAAAGTGAATAAACTGTAATTAATATAAAAAATAAAAATTTAATTAAAAAAAAAAGAATCAGACTCCAGGGAACAGCTATCAGAAGATTCAGGATTTTCAGCTGACGTAGAGATGGCCACATGGGGCTTATAAGAATTCGAACACTGAGCCCTCCACAGAAGAACCTGCACCTGCCCAGAGATTCTTCATCAGACATCAAATATCAGACACTATCCTACATGTTCACCTTCCGCGATCTGACTGTGTTCCAAGTAAACCATATGGTTGAAACCACCATCTTGACACACAGTGAAAAGTGGCACAGCCAAGTTTTTAAAACAATTTTCACCCTCAGTAAGCATTTCCATGAAAACTGAAACTAAATAAGTTTTCCTGTTTTCTATTATGAAGTAATATTGTTCCTCAGCTCTCAAATTTGTTACGAAAAATGAACTATATTCATAATAAGGAAAGACCCAGAAATTAAAGAAAATGACCTTTTATTTCCACATAATCTTGTACTCATGGCATGTAAGGTATTACAGGTCTATTTTCTTAATTTTTCTGCAGACATGTATAACAATTTGTTTAAGAATTTATGTCACTAGTTTTACTCTTAGAAAAGAAAAACTGTCTATTACAATAATGCACTCAGACACAGCCATTAAACAATGAACATTAAAAATAAATGTTCCTGACTCCCACTGCTAGGATGAAGAGATGCAAGAGAAATTCACATCAACCCAACAACCAGAACAAAACAGTTCACCTATTTAAAAAAAAAATCAGTTTCTTGAAAGGCATCACACCGTTAAGAATACAAAGAGATGGAGAGATAGCTCCATAGTTAAGAATACTTGCTGATCTTCCACAGGACCCAAATCAGTTCCCAGCATTCACGCAGGCAGCTCACAACTGCCTATAACTCAAGATCTGGGGGATAAAACGCCCTCTCTGGCCTCTGTTTTCTTAAAAAGGAAAAGAAAAAGAAACCCAAATGAATTAAATTCTGGGAAGAAAGAAAGTCCTTTTAGGAACAGGGGAGACCCACAGCTAACTTTCACCCCTGTTGGAATGACAGAAGAAATGATCTACCATGACATGTCAGGAGAAACTACCTGGATTTGTAAGAATGTACAAATGGCCACACCAGAGCTGGCAAGAAGAATGTACACACTAAGGCCTCCCAGCCAGAGAGTGGGCAGTAGGCTGCCCACTGACCCCTCCCATCAGATACCCAAGCACAAAAGGATGTTCACCAAGGTCCAGAGGCTGGGCATGAGGTGAGGGTGCCCCTCTAGAGCATGCAAGACCTCTTCTTGGTGCAAGTCAACAGCCCATGGATGTCAGAGATGGGACAGACAACAGGACAAAGAAACTCTCTCCAGGCACTCAAGTTTTTTTTTACAGTACACAGAAACAGTTCCTTAAATGGAAGCTTAATTGAAAGGCCCATGGCCATTTATAATTCTTCAAACAAGCTGTAGCAAAACCAAAATCAAATCAAAAGACAAAGCATATCATAACTATTAATTTATCAATAAGAGACTGTAAGTCCCTTTGAGGCCTCTTGGCCTTCACTGAAATAGCCTCCAGAAGCAGAGTACTAGCAGGATAAAGTGAGAGAGAAGCTACAGTATACAGAATACAATAATGAAGGGCAAACATAAATCCTCAGCAATACCAAACTTCGGTAGCTATAATGCAAGGAGAAATTGCCTGTGGCAAGCCATGGTTTGTAGAGCTGGAGTAAGAAAAGAAACTGAAGTAAGAAGAAAGAAATAGTAATGCTTGAAGAAAAAGAAATGAGAAATGCACAAGAAATGGAGGACAAACATCAGCAGTGCTAAGCTGTCTGTGACGGCTGGAGAGATGGCTCTGTGGCTAAGAGCACCAGACGCTCCTCCACCACCACCACCACCACCGCGTGGCTCACAATCAGCGCAACAAGCTCTGGCAAAGCCTTGGGGCTCCAAAGCCCTTCTCTGGTGTCTGCTCGCAGCAGACTCAGGCCTGTAGCACAAACATACACACAGACAAAATACCCACTGTAGTGGCATGGCCTGGTGCTTTGTATTAATTAATTACCCTACCCCCACCCCCGGGATTCTTAGTGTTCTGCAAACAATCCCTCCTGCACTCCTCATTAGCTAAATAAAACTCCCTACACCTGGGCAGGGCAAAGGTGAGGTGGGAGGAGCTAAGGTGGAGGGACAGGAGGAGAGGGGATCACAGGAAGGGAAGATGGAAGAGAAAGAAGAAAGCAGAGTTGCCATGAGATAGAAAAAGAACCACGTGGGACAGGAGAAAAGACTCGGAGAATGGTGGGGAAAGGAACGCCCAGACGAACAATATAAACCAATATTTTGAGACTGTGAATGGACAGTAGTCGATAGGAATGGTTAAAGCAGACGGCATGCAATGGGGACTGGGAGATAATGAGATCACATAGGTGGATTTATCTTCCTAGCCCTAGGTGAAATAAGGCAAATCTAAACTCTAACGGGTATCTGTGTCTTTTACTGATTATGATAGTGGGTTAGATAATACTGCCCTAATAATTACAGAGCTAATAATAAACATTATTAGCCCAATACCTTTTATTTTCCACAACAACCCATACACATTAAGTAATTTTTGTTTTTTAATTAATTAATTTTTGAAGCTGTTTCTGGGTTCAGTAAGTAAAGACTTGTCACAAGGCTGACAATCTGAGTCCAATCCCCAGGACCCACACAGTAGGAAAAAGCCACTTCCCACAAATTGTCCTCTAAACTCTACAGATGTTCTGTGGCATGGGAGTGTGCTCGGGCACACACACACATCAAATGTAACAAATTTATTAAAATCCCAATCTTTAAAACAACGACTGATAAAATATGTAAGTACAAAGCTCCAATCCTGGAAGTGAGGAGCAGACTCAGAATATTTAAAGAACAATGAACTGTCTTCTGAAGGGCTCTATGCCAGCTGGGCAGTGGGACACCTGCGGTCTCACGTGCCAGGAGACTGAAGGAGAAGGGTCACCTGAGTTTAAGAGTTCAAAGCCTGGGCAACATGACAAAACTACAGCAGAAGACACATTTCCAAACTAAGATGAAATAAAGCAGAACTCTAAATTTCTTAGAAAAAGGCACAAATATCATCAGAAACACAAAGAGCAGAAATTAAAATAAACAAAAATGAACCTAATATAATCAAAAAACTACCACCCAAGGTAATAAAACTATGACTAAGCAAAGTAACTAAGAAAAAAGGTCCCTCTCCCCTCCCCTGTCCCTCTGCCCTCCCCCCAATTCATAGGATCTGTTGAGAGGACCAGATCCCCCTCTCCACCAAAAAAAAAAAAAAAATCACCAGTCCCAGGAACTATACCATAGGTCACCAATTCCAGAAACAAGACCATAAAATTCCCTGCCCAAGGAATAGCTTGGAGATGACCACAAAAATGGGAAGGTGTCTTCTCTCATGGTAGGGCTTCTGTGCTAGGCAGCCTTTTTTTCAGGAATGCAGCCCATCCACCACCTGGATTCAAGCCAGTCAGGAGTTGACCCTTGTAACTGCTCTGGCACCCACCAGTTTGGGCTGGTTTGAACGAGTTTAGAGAGCCCCCAACGCCTAATCAAGCCCTAGCTAGCCCTACCCAATCATCGAGGCACTTGGTTTTGACCTGCGCCACTCACAATAAAGATGCCCTAACTGCCCCTGGAATTTCCCTTGTTTCCTCTAAAGGCCTACATGCCTTCACCTAGAGTCGCCATTCCGCCTGGATGGTGGCCCCAGCATGCTGGCCTTCTGCAGAATAAACGCCTTTGGTAGCTTGCGTGCTACTTGAGTCTGAGGTCATTCTTTCAGTGTCTTCTGGACCCTAACACTGTAGCCATAATATATGAAAACCTTATAGAAATTAATTTTAAAAAGCAAACAACTCAATATCCTCAAATGGGAAAATGGCTTTAGTAAGCATTTCATAAGTGGAAATATGAAAATGGCTAGTAAGTAAAAGAAAATACCATGTACCTCATTACTCCTCAGAGAAAAGACAACAAACCATGAGCGAGCTCAATTTTGGTAATCTATTACTAGAAGAACAGAGAAAGACCTCTGAAAATTCATCTCTCCACTTAAAAAACAAATGAGAACACTGGCAAAAAAATTGTTCAAGTCAATTTTTTTCCAAAACTCTAGAAATTAACAAAAGGTTCAATTGTCTGGCAGACATTAATCCAGGAAAACAGGACAGCCCCAGTAAAAATGAGTTTGGTGGTGTTTTCAACTTGCCCTTATTCCATCCCAGCCACCCAGACTCTACGGTTATCTAGTAAACCAGCCACCCACAATCACATCACAGTGAACACCAGTACCTAGCAGCCACTGAAGGGAATAAAAAAGGTTGGAGTGTCCCCAAAAGCCCATTCCCAGAGAATTATCCCTCAGGCTGGTCTGGCAGCGCTCTACAATGTTCATTCTCAGAATTTGTCCTTATTTAGCCTACTCAAAGCTCATTGTGTAAAAAGAGCACTGTGCCCCACACCCCCCAAAAAATCAGCTACAATTATTTAGCATTACAGCTGCCTGCAGCAGAGAAACCAATTAGAGTTAAAAGGGGGATGATCAAAAACTGTTAAAAACTAATGAGCAGATGTTCACCCAAGGCTCCAATATATACGTAAGAACTTAGAAGGCCAAGCATATACCTAGTCAAACACCAGGAACATCTAATGTCTTCCTTCTGGCTGGCCCTGAGGGTCTGCGTAAGCAGAAGGTAAAGACACGTTTACAAGGAGGGTGAGGAACACGCAGGGTGGGTGCATGGCCGGGCTCAGCAAAGGTGTGGAGCTCTGCCCTGCACTACCCTAAGCTGTTCCTTCTGTTCTGAGGCTGTAGCTAGAAGCTGTGCCTACTCTTGAGTAGCTCCACTTCTCAAACAGCAGTGTCCAGGTTTTTTTTTTTTTTTTTCCTGTTGCTGTGATCAACAACGTTAGCAAACCAACCTGGAGAAGAAAGGGTCTACTTCAGCCTACACTTTCATGTCCAACTCTACCACTAGGAAAGTCAGGGCAGGAACTGAAGCCTTGGAGGAACGCTGCTTACTGGCTTGCTGTCCGTGGCTTGCTCAGCCTGCTTTCTGATATAATGCAGGACCACAGCCCATCACACATAGTGGGCTGCCCCTTCTACACCAGCCATTAATTTAAGAACAAAACTCCACAACCATGCCCACAGGCCAGTCTAATGGAGGCAATTCCTTAATTGAGGTTGCCTCTTCCCAGGGGACTCCACTTTGTGTCTTGTGTCGTGTTGACAAAAACTAATCAGCACAAGCAGTTGGCTAGATTCTGAGAGCAAATGTTGAGGCAGAGTGACTCAGCATCTTGTTTGTGTGAGTACACAACCACCATCTGTCTGGCTCCACTGTGGCACAGACTGATGGCGAACATTTTAATAAATATGGACTTACCAAGTTAAATCAGGAACTCATGGACACAACCAAATAATATCTGAAAACACCCAACACATGCGCTTATCAATCACATCAGGTGCACCTCCCACTCCTGGTGCTGCAAAGTCCCATCCCACCTGGCCCTCGAAGTCTGAGATACAGCAGCACACACCTCCTCATCTGGTCGCTCTCACAAGGCTCAACAGAGTTGACACAGCAAAGAACCTCTGTCCCCAGGCTCCAACAATTTCTCCTCCCCATGGTGAACAGACTACTTGAAACTGACTTTCAAACCTACCTTGCCCCTGCATTTGGCAACTCTGCTCTGAACAAGTTTGTGTCTGCAATTTGTGAAATTTCTTATCCAGACACTTTCCTTGCCTAAGTCTGAGCTCTCAGCCTCTGCTTTCAAGTCAGGCAGTTTGAACTCTGTAGCCTCCTTAGTCCTTTCTTCCTTTCTTTCTTTTTTTAAAATAATTTATTCACTTTATAACCCAATCATAGGCCCCTCCCTTTCACCTCGGTCCCATCCTCCCTCCCTCTTCCCCCATCCCCTTCCCTTTTCAAGCCATTCTGACACACACACAAAAATGCATGCACAACTATACGAAATATGTAATTTCAGAATTAATACACTTAATACTGAAGTAAAAGAACCCACGAGTGCCAATGACTGTGACCATCAAGTGAATTCAGTAGCACTTGGGAATTACTGCCAATGAGACTGATATAGCTTGTAAATTTTCTGTTAATAAGTTCTGATTTTTTAGATTGATACAAACATGTCAACCTGTTTCTAACATGGCATGCTCACAACAAAAGCTCCTCAGTAAAGATCAAGACAATTACCACTTCTGTGTGACCATTAGGTGGTCACCAAACTATAAACTAAAAGGAAACCTTAGACAAAGAATACACAATTTAGAGAAATAGCTAAGTAAAATCGCTTAAAGTAGCAGCAGCAACAAATCCTACAAAAATGACTGTTTTCCACAGCTTTAAATGTATAGTTTCAAAACCAGAAGCTACTAGAACAAAGAAATGAGAAAGTAGGGCTCAGATGTGCATAGAGAGTTAATGAAAGCTATCTGAGGGGCTGGAACTGTTCTCAGTGGTAGACAGAGACAGACAGACAGACAGACAGACAGACACTTTGTAGATGTGTGCTGGCTATTTTTTGTCAACTTGACACCTACTAGAGTCACCTGGGAAGACAGAACCTTAGGAACTGCCTCCCTCAGGCTGGCCTGTAAGCAAGCCTGTGGGCATTTTCTTGATTCGTGGTTGATGTAGGGAGGCCAGTTCACTGTTGGCAGTGCTCTGGGCAGCTGGTTCTGGGTGTTACAGGAAAGCAGGCTGAGCAAGCCAGTGAGCAGCACACTCCATGGCCTCTGCCTCAGCTCTGGCCTCTAGGTCCCTGCCCTGAGGTGCTGCTCTCGCCTCCCTCAGACTGACTCTGACCTCCCTCAGACTGACTGCGACCTCCCTCAGACTGACTCTGACCTCCCTCAGACTGACTCTGACCTCCCTCAGACTGACTGCGACGTGAAAGCTGGAAGACAAAACGAATGCTTACTTCCCCGAGCTGCTTTTGCTCGTGGTGTTCATCACAGCAACAGAAAGAAAACCCAGCAACTGACCATTATAAATATGTTCTAAGAATGAAAAGAAACTGTGTAAGGAATCAAAGGACAGCATGACATCAAAGTGTCATTAAATCAGGAATGCCAATAGACAGAATTATTTTTAAACCTCCTAAAAGAAACTACGAACTTGAAAGCTACAGTAAGTGAAAGGAAAGATTCACCAGAAAGGCTAAGAAGATGTGAGCAAGTGATAGGATCACCTGTGTAAAGGAGTGCTGAATGGGTGAGGACAGATGAGCTGCTATAACCCAGCCTACAAAACAAATGACAAAGAGGGGCAGTCCCAGATGCTGACTGGGACCATAAAGTCTATCAACCGATCAATAAGAATGCTAGAGAAGAAAAAAGGAACGGAGGAGGAAAGGAGGGAGGAAGAGAAGAAAGAAGATTAAAGGGAAAAAAATGACCAAAATTTTGACAAATTGATAAACTCCGAAATTAGCACTTAATAAACATTGTATTAAGTCATTTTTCCACTCTTATAACCAAATACCTGAAGTATCACGGTAGGAGTATATAAGAGAAAGAAATCAATGATAGGGAGAAGACAAACTGTGGGCAACAGCAAGACTTGATCGTGTGTGTGTGTGTGTGTGTGTGTGTGTGTAGAGGGAAGGGTTTACTTCACTCACAGCTCCATAAAAGCAGTCAGGACAGGAACTCAAGCAGGGCAGAAACCTGGAGGCAGAGGCCGTGAAGGGGTGCTGCATACTGGCTTGCTCCCAATGACTTGCTCAGCCTGCTTTCTTATAGAACCCAGGTCTAACCACCCAGGAATGACATCACCCACCATGAGCTGGGCCCTCTCCCATTGATCACTAATTAAGAAAGTGCCTTACAGCTGGATCTCATGGAGGCATTTTCTCAATTGAGGCTCCTTCTCTGATGTCTCTAGCTTGTGTCAAGTTGACATAAAACTAGCTAGCACAACCTTCCAAGACAAAGTGTCACCAAGTAGCCCTGAGGTATAATACCATTGTCAGAGGCTCTATGAGCTTGCTGGGGCTGGTAATGAAGTACCAGAGTAGATGACCTACTCAAAAGAAACTAACTAGCTCTTGTTTCTTCAGGCTAGAAGCCAAGAGCAAAGGTGTCAGCACTGTAAGTTCTTGCTAAGGGCTTTAAGGGAGAACTAGTGCAGGCTTCTTTCATAGGCTTGGAGATGATGTCTTCTTCCTGCATTTTGCTCTGTCTACTCTCTGATTATGTCTGTCTCCAGATTTCTTCTGGTAAGGATGCCAGTTACTCTGGATCAAAGGCTATCCCAATGATTTCACTTCAGCATTGATGAGTACGTGGGAGGACACAATTTAGCTTATTAACATGAGCTCGGGACTAGCTGTAATTACCTCCTATATCAGCTGATGAGTAACAGAGAAGGGGACCCACTGAAGATGCCAACAACATGGTCCCCAGTTGCCACACCACAGCTGACCTAGGAGTCTTGATCTTTTTAAATGAATCACTGTCAGGGCCAAGGCCCCATCTCTTAGAGGTTCCAATATCCCATCAACACACTCACACTGGAGGCCAGGCTTCTACGGCAGGAACCTCTGCTGGACAGATGATCCGAGTCAAACTACCAAAAGCCATGAAGAATCTTTCTAATAAAAATGACAAATGACTCAGGGTGGAAGGAGGGGTACTGATGAGATTAGTAACTTACTTCTCCCCAGAAACCAGGGAGGCTGGAAACACCAAGATAACATATTCAAAATTCCAAAAGAAACTGTCAACTGAGAAATCTGTATCTGGTGAAACAATTGTTGAAAACATGAAGAAGAAATTAAGACATTTCTAGATAATAAAAACAGAGCATTCATCCATAGCTGAACTGTGGTACAAGAAAAATCAGACTGATATAAAAGCTCACTAGACAGCAATTCAAATTCATCCAAAGAAAAGTCGATTAGTAAAGGAAACTGCATGGGTAAACATGAAGACAATATAAACATGCTTTTGTCTGTGCTTTCCTTCTACTGCCCAAAAGACAACTTTACAAAACAATAATGACAAAACTGTCTGTGGACTTTCTGGGGTGCTGCGGGAAGAGGTGTATGCACCCACACTTCTCTCTCTGTCTCTCTCTCTCTCTCTGTGTGTGTGTGTGTGTGTACTTGAGGAAGGAAGACTTTGGGCATCATGGCTCAAACATTTTTGTCCTTTGTTTATCAAACACAGCCTCTGACTTAGTCTAAAACTCACCAGTTAGGTGAAGGTGGCTTGCCTTCAATCCCAGGAAACATCCTGTCTCTCCTCCCCAGTGCTGAAATCAAAAGCACATGACACTACACCCAGCTTTTTTATGTGGGTTCTGAGAAACAAACTAGGTTTTCATCTCATCCAGACTTATGGATAAGGGTGTAATTCACATGACAGCACAAAAGAGGTAGGAAGGAAGAGACTGACAGTATTTTGGATATTGAAGCAAAGGATTATAATGTATGCCTGTGTACTTACATATAATCCTATATTTAATACATATATGTATATTTATGTAAGTAAGCATAAATCTGAACAGCATTGCTTTAAAGGGTTAGATATCATCATATACAAAGACAGGAACACAGAATAGAATATTAGGGTAGCATGAACTGAGCCTAAGGCCAGATCAAAACAACTAAGGACTGACCTTCCCAAGGCCAACTTAATTTCCCAGGTTATTAAAAGTTACTCTGAATTCTTGAGCGACAAAGTGAAATTATTTTGATCACTGAAGCGACTGCAAGTCATTTGAGAAATGCCAACCAAAACCACAGACACCAGGCTGGAGTGATGGCTCAGAGGTTAAGAGCACTGGCTGATGTTCCAGAGGTCCTGAGTTCAATTCCCAGCAACCACATGATGGCTCCCAACCATCTACAATGAGATCTGGTGCCCTTTTCTGGAATACAGGTGTACACACAGGCAGAAATTGTATATATAATAAATAAATCTTTAAAAAAACAAACAAAAAAGCCACAGCTACCACTCCACATGTCAGTATATGGCTATAGTTAAAAAAGGCAGAGCCTGGTGGCACAGACCTGTAATCCCAGATATACATGAGGCTGAGACAGAGAGATCAAAGGCTCACAGTGACACAGCGAGTTCAAAGCCATCTGGGCAACTTAGTGAGACACTGACTGAAATATTAAACAGCTAAAGGCAGCTCGGGGTGTCACTCAATGGCCAGCGCTTATGTAGCAGGCTTCCAATCCTAGCATCTCAAACAAACAAAAGAGACAAGGACAAGTATTAATGAGGGCATGGAGAAATGAGAACCATGATACACTGCTCATGGCAATGTAAAATGGTGAAACGGCTTTGGAAAATCATATTGGTAAGTTCTCAAAACTTTAAACAGGGTTACAGGATGACCAGCAACTCCTCTCCTATGTATGCCTGCAACAACCACAACAAAAAAGAAAACATTTTTATATAAAATTTTTTGTAACCCAAATAGAAAAATTGCCCATCCAAATGCCCATCAACTGATGAATGAGCAAAATGAATGTAAACTATCCAAAGAGTGGAATATTATTCAGTCACAAATAGCAATGAGGTAACACATGCTACAACATCAAACATTACAATAAAACACGCCACTAATATACCAGACAGAGACAGCATATGGTATGTGACCCCACGGCCAACGACCCATCCAGGACAGGCAACTGTAGAGCCACATAGGAAGAGGAGAAATGAGGGAGTAGAGGAGCGACCACTCGTGGGCACATGCTCTCTTTTCAGGAGTGATGAAATGCTCTGAGGTGAGAGAATGGTGAGGACTGCACAACTCAGAACAACTAGGAAGCAATGGTTTTCAGTTTAAAAGGTGGACTTTAGGGCTGGAGGGGTGGCTCGGCAGTAAAGAGCACTTGCTGCTTTTGTAGAAGACCCAGATTCACACCCAACACAGACATCACATGGCACACAACCATTTATAACTCCAGGTCCAGGGCATCTGATACCCTTCTGGTCTCTCCAGGCACATGCTCACATGAGGTTCACATACATACATTCAGGTACACACATAAGATGAAATAAATCTTTTTAAATGTGAACTGTATAGTGTATGAATTAAATCTCAATAAAACAAAATTTAAACCAATGGATAGGTTCAGCAATATAGATGAACTTCAAATTCATCTTCTTAATGGAAAGAAGCCAGACATATACACACACACATAAATACATATCATACGTACATATACACAATATATATACACATACACACATACATACACAAACATGCATGGACACACACCAATGCCACAAACATACCATAATGATAATATTTTCATGAAGCTAAACAAATACAGCTGATTATTATGGCAGAAAAGAGAACAATGGTTTATAAGGCGGGAAAAGCAAAGATACAAGTTCTTTAGAGGTGATGAGAGCAATTTTGATGTCCGTGCAACTTCATAAGATGAACAAAACTGGCCAAAAAAACCCTTCCCTTTCAGTCTGTGCATTTTATTATATCTAATATCCAGCCCAAGCCACAGTAGTTGGTGAACAGGAGAAGGGATGCCTCACCTCAGCCAGGCTTAACCCTCCAAAGCCAACGACAGAAACCAAGAAAAACAGTGTACAGTACAAACCAGCATGAAACCCATGACAGCCGCTCTATTCTTATGTTTTTTTTAATGAAAATTTAAAATGTATTCATTCACAAATAACACTTCTTACTGTAGTTCTGTGGGACAAGTTCTGGGTTCTTGGGAGTTTTCAGCTTGTAGGACACATCTCCAATATTAACTGTTTCACCTAAAAAAGAAAGAAGGAATGCAATCATTGCAACAGACACTCACAACACTCTGGTAACAATGATTTTCTTGACCTCCAAGGAGGATGTCACACAAATGCACCAGGCACGTGTCTAACATCCTATCAACAGTGTAAGTAATATCAGAGAAGTGAATACTAAGAAACTGCACAGTTCAGGAGCTGGGCTGCCACATCAAATAAATCATATTAACCAGACTCTTATTTATGGTAATAGCAATACTAATATAGGCAACAACATTATAGGAGATACATTTTTTAAAGTTTTTTTGTATCTATTCACTTACATGAGGAGGGTGTACACACATGGAGGTCAGAAGGGCCATCTCACCAACCCTGAGCAGATTTTATTTCCAGCTACTTTTATGATCTGACTCTATGTCCCCCACAGGCTCATGGCGTGAACACACAGTCCTTAACTGGTGTTTCGAGAGCTTCTGGGAACTTTAGGAGGTGGACCTAGGTGAGAAGACTAGGTCCCTTTCTTCATCTGGTCTAGGCCCAGTGTGAATATTAATGCCCTGTGCCATGCCTTCCCAACCTTAATGGACTGCACCCTCTGAAACTATGAGAAAAAAAATGTTTTCCCCTCTAAACTATGTTGGGTAATTTGGCCACAGCGATAGGAAAATAATAGAGAAAATTAGTGCCAAAATGATGGGAGCAAGGCAGCCCCATTCTATAGGCACTTGAGGTTACAGGACCCCCAAAACATGTCTATATGCCCCATTAGAATCCACTGTCAGCTCCAAAAACACTGAAGTTTTATGATGAACTTTATAAAAAAAAATTAGTGAATTCATGAGCATATATCCAAAAGCCCTGGACCAGCAAGACATCAGCCAACCACCAACCTTTGTTCTTTTCCTTTCTTGGTTCTTCCTCCCCCTTGGCACTTGTTGGTAGACCTTTTTCCCACCAGCAGGCCTTCCTGAGCCTTTGCTCTTGCACCTGGCCCATCAACCAATCAGAATTCTCTCTCTCTCTCTCTCTCTCTCTCTCTCTCTCTCTCTCTCTCTCTCTCTCACACACACACACACACACACACACACACACACACACACACACACACACACACACTCACACACACACACACTCAAATTAACCAGCCAAAATAATCCCACCCAGATAACTAATTTACATATAGGTGGAACCAAATTTGCTGGGACATTTTGATGCCTGCTCCAAAACACTATTTGGCAGCCCATTTTCCTGGCTGCTTTTTGCCTCAGGGAACTATTACTCTCCACAATAGAATCCTGTTTACTTGCCCTTCCTCTGTTGTCTGTGACCATAATCCTTCAAGACTGTGGGGGGAAAAATTTACCTTGGACCCAGGAAATGGGTAATAAAAAGAGGGGTCACTATGTGACTGAATCTGACCTGCAGTTCTTAGTTCACTGGAACTAGTTTGTGGGCAGGAAGTTTGAAGATGCAGGCTAGAGAAGTCCCAGGATGCTATACGAAGAGCTCGGCAGTTAACTCTAATGGGCGCACAGGTGACCAGAGTACCAACAGGAAGTCACATAGTAAAAACTGCACTCACGAGGTTTCAGATGGGGAAAAGGACGCTATCAAGAACAGATTACAAGGTTTTCATGTTATGCGCTGACAAAAGAGTTTTCTATATTCTGTCCATTAATGTGAAACTGAGTGAGGCTGAGTTCAAAATAAGACTAATTAATTTGACAGAGGAACTTTCTAAATGTTACAGCATTTGAGCCATGGCACGGTTATTGTTATCTGCTTTAGCTAGTCTTTTATTAAAAATAAGAAGGAAAAAGCAGAGTGTAAGGATTTCAAAACTATGCAATCTATTCAAGAGAGGAACACATTAAAAGTTGATAAGGAAGCCAGGCAGTCATGATGCATGCCTTTGATTCTAGTGCTTGAGAGGCAGAGGCAGGCAGATCTCTGTGAATTCAAGGCCAGCCTAGTCTACACAGTGAGTTCCAGAAAAATAAGGACTTTACACAGAGAAATCTTGTCTTGGAAAAAAAGAAATTTTGACAATGAGAATGTGGCTGGCTTTGTTTTTCTCTACAAACACTACTGGGGATGGAACCCAGGACCTAGGCAAGAATTCTACGGGGGAAGGGAAGGTGGGACTCGTACTAGGGACTGAATATAAGCTTTATCCCAGTCCAGGAGTACAGTAGTTAAAGAAATTTAGACAATTAAAAAGAAACCCATAGCCAAAGTGCCTTGAGGGCATTTCAGGAATTAGAGAAACTTCTCTAAATTCCACTGTGTTACACTATAAACTCATTTGAAAGATTTTCCCTAAAGAAGATGGGGCTGCTAGGACACTCAGCTTATACTAAACAACCTGGGGGTAGAGGCTCAGGGCTGCTGAGATGAGATAGCTCAGCAGTTAAGAGTACTGGCCTCCTGCAGAGGGCCTGGGTTCAATTCCCAGCACCCACATGGCTGCCCACAACCATCTGTAACTCCAGGGGATGTGACACACACTTCTGGTCTCCAAGGGCACCAGGCATGCATGTCATAGACAGACATGCATGGAGGAAAACACCCATTCACGTAAAATTAAAATTAATTAAAATTTTGTTGGTTTTCTTTTTAAGATTTATTTATTTACTGTGTATACAGATATCATTCTAGATGGTTGTAAGACACCATGTGGTTGCTGGGAATTGAACTCAGGACCTCTGGAAGAGCAGCCAGTGCTTTTAACCTCTGAGCCATCTCTCCAGTCCCCTAAAAATATTTTTAAACAGAACCCTAGTGAAGTGTTTTTCTGGGTTCAGCCAATACTGGTTTCAGTTACCAGAAGCCAATGTGGCTGTGACTCAATGGACCTGGCTATTCCTTGAGCTTGTGGGAGCTCTTGGCATTGTCCAGGCAGTGCTTGTTTTGCAAAACTACAGAATGCAAGTGTTATGAGGGTTTGAAGGCTTCCACCCAGATTTTTTTTTTTCGAGACAGGGTTTCTCTGTGTAACCTTAGCTGTCCTGGACTCGCTTTATAGACCAGTCTGGCCTCGAACTCATAGAGATCTGCCTGCTTCTACTTCCGAGCATTGAGATCTCAAGCATGAGCCAGCACACCCAGGTTCCACCCAGATTTTTAAGATGGGTCTGAAAGGTTAGGCAATGTGCATTAGGGTGAGATTTCCCACAGGGATTCCCTGAGAGAAAATACACAAAACTATGAGGTAATCTCCCATTCCTCCCTTTCGGGATATAGCATCATATACTAAAAGCACATGATTTTCCTTTCCATTTTACAGACTCACATTTTGCTCTGAGTTTGCCCTGAGCATCAGAAAAGACTGAATTTGGAATAATATTGCAACTGTCAAAACTGAAGGGACTCTTGGATATTAACTAAATATATCGTACTCATGAGATGGCAATAAGACTTTGGGTACCAGAGGCTGAATTTTATGAAATCTTTTAATGTTCTCTGTTGTTTTTAACAGATTCTCAAACGTTTAACTTTATCAATAAAATTTACAAAAATAAAAAACTTGGGAGCTAAATGCTGGGTGAAAGCCCAGCTAGCTCAATCGATAGAGCATGAAACTCTTAATCTCAGGGTAGTGGGTTTGAGCCCCTTGTGGAACGCTAAATGTTGTTTTTAACAAAATCTCAAACGTTCAATTTTACCAACAAATATTTAGGAGCCAGATACTGGGGTGAAAGGCTGCTAGCTCAGAGAGGCAGAAAAAGCACCCAGCAGACCTTCCTCCTCAACCAACATTCCAGAAGAAAAAAGGAAGCTCTCCCTCTCCAAAAAACCCTCAAACTAAATGTCCCTCCCCTCTACTTCCTGTGTGTCTCTCTAGCCATCCTCCTGACTTCCTCTTCCTCTTTCTGCTTGTTTCCTATGTTCACTCCCTGTCAATTGGTTGTTTGCTCCACCTCTAGAGCTATGGTTGATTTTAATTCCGCAGAAAGCTCTTGGATCAAAGGTGTGCTAGGGCTAAGCCACACCACAACTAGAAACAGGTTTTCCCAGTAAATATCACAATCTCGGGGTTCAGAGCGTTATCAAATATCCTGCAACAATTCACCATGGGTTCATGATTTGAATATTTGGTCCCCAATTAGTAGCCCTATTTGGGGAGGTTCTAGAAACTGTAGTAGGTGAATCATTAGTGAAGAAAATAGGTGATTTGGTGAATCCATGAGGTGTTTTTCCCTGGTTGTTTTCCCACCCACCATGATGTGGGCTAATGGCTCCCACACCACGACAGACTGAACCCTCCGAAGTCATAAGCAGAAATAAATCTTTCCTCCCTCAGGTTGCCCATGACAGGCATCTGGATCACACTGAAGAGAAAAATTAACTAATGAAATCACCCAAACCAGCGGCAGGGCAGAATCTCATATCCTTCAGATCTTTTACAAAGTCAAGTTTTTAGCAGCTAACCCTCAAAATTCAATGTTTCTAGGTCATAAAAAGAAATCAAACTAAACTGCATAAATGCTAAGAATTTCTAGATAAAGCAAGTGAGAGGCAGAGAATTCTATTTTGTAGGCTAGGTTAATCTGACTGTTCTGCAGTGCTGGGCTAACCCAATCTCCCTCTACTTTTCTCCTCAACAGCTAAACTGGCCAAGCGACACCACTGGCATCTAGAAGGTCATCTAGAAAGGTCTCAAAGGCATGCAGAAGTCACTGCCCAAGCTCATCCTTCAGTCTGGCTAGCTCAGAGCTCCTGAGGTGCACTGGACAGTAAGACCTAATGCTGTGGGGATGACAAAGACAGCTAACACTTGCTGAATCCTTTATATAGTCTTAAATTAACCCTCTATGACAGAGACTTTCAAGGGAGAAAAATCTGTGACTCTGAGAAAGTTTTTTTTAATAGATGAAAGAAT
The DNA here is from genome assembly GCA_028658305.1 of Pachyuromys duprasi. Lineage (NCBI taxonomy): Eukaryota > Metazoa > Chordata > Mammalia > Rodentia > Muridae > Pachyuromys > Pachyuromys duprasi. Next base: position 26,853,060 of record CM053745.1, on the reverse strand, counting down.
TTATTAAAGACACATGATAAATTGAGAGAAGAAAAGCACTCTACACAATGCTAAATCTTTGTTAGGTTTACTATTAGCTGCCAGAAGGGACCAAGGTAAAACACACTGAAAACAAAAGTGTAAGGGTTGCAAACTCCCTCCATAATCCACCAGGCCTTCTCCACAGGCAACATTCTCTTCCTTCTCATCACAGGGGTTCTTAAGCATCCACAGCACCATGTGGAACCTGCAGTCAGCATCTCCATGCAGACCACTGAGGTTCTGGAGTGTTGCACAATAGCCTTCACTGCAGCAAGTCCCAGGAAGTAACCTCCTCTCTCTCTCCCTCATCCTTCCCCATATAAAGTTGGCCACGGTGGTAGTAGCATCTTTTCCCTCTTACAACCCAATCCATAGTCCCAGGCAGGCTTCTCTCATACATCCCCACAGACCTGCTGTTTCAGCTTGGTTCTTCACAAGCTAGTGTCTAAGAACGACTAGAACAACCACATATAATCAGAGACAAGTCATGCTGGGCTTCTTGTTAGCCCTCCAGGCTTTGTAATGACCTAAAGAGGGTTTTTTCAATCTAATTCCTGCATTTTCTCTGTGATCTCATCTCCAACTATTCACACTCATTCAACTCCAGACACACTGGTCTCACTAGACACTGAATGTCTGTTAGGGTTTCTAATGCTGTGATAAAACCCCATGACCAAAACCAGCCTGGGAGGAAAGGGTTCATTTGGCTTGCACATCCACATCTTAGTCCATCATTGAAGGAAGTCAGGACAGGAACTCAAACCAGGCAGGAACCTGAGGGCAGGAACTGAAGCAGAGGCCACGGAGGAGCGCTGCTCACTGGCTTGTTCCCCATGACTTGCTCAGCCTGCTTTCTTATAGTACCTGGGACCACTGGACCAGAGGTGGTCACCCACACCCACCCTCTCACACTCTCACCTTCATCAGTAATCAAGAAAAGATACCACAGGCCAGTCTGGTGGGGGCACTTTTTAAACTGAGGCTCCCTCTCCCAAAATGGTTTGTGTCAAGTTGACATAAAGCTACCAGTACACTGAACATTTTGAACCAGTTTCAGGCCGTTTCACTGAATTTTCCTACTGAATGAAACCTTTTCCCTAAGCAGAGCCATTTGTGAGAGTGGAAGCAAGGAGCAAATGGAATACTGTCTATATTCAAAATGAGGAACTGAAGGAACATACTCATTAGTCTCTCGCACCATTCTGGGCAAAATCCTGTATTAACATACTTCCAAACTGTCCTTTAACTTTCTGGAGAAAACCAAACATGCTCACCAGCATTTGTCTGCCATCATACTTCAGCTCCAGCTTTCCAGGACAGGAGAGTACTGAGGCTGGCCTTTACCATGCTATGTAGCTCAGGCTGGCCTCGAACATGTGATGGGGCTAGTACCACTTATGTTCCATTTCTCCAGTGCTAGGACCACAGGATTGTGCCACCACACCTGCCTGCCGTCTTTAGGAACGCAAGGTGAGCATGCCCAGAGGCCTTCTTGACCACCATTGTTACAGCATGAACAGTTCTCCATTTTAACTTTTCAAACATATACGTGTTTCATGACCTTAGGCTAAGCATGCACAAACACTATAGCCACCTTCCCTTCTTGAACGAAGAAGTGAGCATGCTCAGGAATGTATCCACAAAATACTTTCCTATATGACTAAATGGACTGCCAGGAAAAAAAAAATCTCCATGCTTCCTTTCCTTTGCTCAAGAAGAACATTGCTTTGGGAGGGACTCCATGCAGTTCTTACCTGCTGCACATAAGAAATCTTTCTCCACTATTATTTTTTAAGCCTGTCCAGGTCGAGCCTCACACTTAGTAAAATGTCAGTTTATTGGATTTCATTGTATGATATGGAACCACATGAAGGTGAGAGCAGAATTCAAGAAAAACAAGGGGAATGTAGTACTCTGAAAGTAACAGAAAGTCATGACCAACCCTCGGCCCAAGGGACTTCAAAGAGAGCAAGCAGATCAGACCTAAATTAGGCACAGTTGTGTCCTTTTGTGGATGAACACAGCAAATCTCTGGAAGGGACTGGACCTAGCAAGGAGGGAGCTGGAGAATAACTATTACAGAATAATAACAGAATGGAAGGTAGAAATAAGATAAACCCAAAATATGCCTAGATAATTTAAATGCTCATCTCCATAAGTTAAGAAAGAAGCAGAAGATAAATGGTTACAGAACTTAGGAAGCCGCTTCCTGGTCCTTTGGCCCAAAACAAGGGTAGAGCTGAGGACAGAGACACTCTGAGCCCATTCATACTACAAATACAAATAACAGCATGATTCGTATTTTTAATGCATCTGTAACATGAGCCAAAATATGCTATGGCCTGGGCATAAAGCAAGCCTCAGTAAGTTTCAAAGGATTAAAACCCTGAAGTATGCTTCTTGACCATAATGGAATTAAACTAGAAATCAGTGACAAAAAAAAAAAAAAAGTAAATGGAAGATCCCCAAACATTTAACCATCAAGCTAGAGGCTTTTTTAAAACACAAAGGAGGAAACCACAATGGAAATTGTTTTCATTGAGAAATGGGGCAGATCAACTAACCATGTCTCCTGCAAACAAAGAGAAGGAGACATGACATTGAGCTGAACTGGATATTTAATCATTTCTGCCTTAAAAATCATGAGCTTGCTAGACTTGGGAGCCATCTAACCCATACCAATAGCTCTGCCCTTTACAAAATTCCTAAATGTTTGTTTTGGCTCATCACTCTCCCTGAGTAGCATAGCTGCCAGTGGACTATTGTACACCAGAAACACCTTTACTTCATCTGAAAAAAAAAAGGAACTCTACTCTCACCTGCCTACCATCTCCGGCCAGCCCTGCCTTTGCACTCCTGCTCCAGCTGACTGACCTGAACCTTCTGCCTTCTATACCTCTCATGCACACTCCTTTACTCAACTGCCTCAAATAGTGTCATCTCCTCCATTGCCTCTTCCCCAACCTTTCCTCTGACACAATCTCTTCTTCCCTCAAGAACATATCATCCTGTTCCTTTCTGCAAGCATTTCTCATGTTGTATTATAATTACTGACAGTGGAAGCTGAAGAGTTAGCTTGGCACTTGCTGCTCTTCCAGAGGCCCTAGGCTTCATTCCTGGCACCCATTTGGCAGCTCGTCTTAAACTCCAGTTCCATGATCTTCAATGCCCTCTTCTGGCTTTCATGGGCATTAGGCACAGAAGTGGTACACATACATATATGCAGGCAATACACATTAATGAATTAATGTTAAATTTAATAGTAAGTACTTATTGGCTTTCCTATTTGACGATGCTCTTGGGATGAAGCTAGGTGAGCACTTTCCAGGTTCAGAACACAGCAGTCTTTCAAAATCAATTTTCAAACTTCCAAGTGTTCCAAATAGTTCCTTCTCTGACTTATTTTACTACAGCACATTGTGTCAGGGCATCAGCTAAAGGAACATATAAGTGTATGGTTAAAAACCAGCATCCTTTTTGAACACTGTAACACTACTCAAGTCAATATAAATAAAACTGTCTCAAGATATTAATGTTTGTACTAAAAGTAAAGATTTGCTTTCGAGATATTTTGGTCTGTGCTGGCTTCTGTCAAATAAAGCATATTATAGAGTAGAGAAGTGAGTATTATCAATAAGTCAAGCTGGGAAATGTCAGACAGCAAAGCACAGAAAACTTTAAACACAGCTTTTTTTTTTTTACACACCTGAAGATATGCTAAATGTTCAGCTTGTCTCAATTCTTATCTTGAAAACATGCTACCTCTTTTTTATAAAACCACAGCTGAGGGCCAGCAAGATGGCATGGTATGGGGAGAATGCTTGACACTCAGCCTGAAACCGACATCAATCCCTGGACCTATATGGTGGACGGAGAGAGCCAGCCCCTGAAAGTTGGCCTGAACCCTTTGCACATGTCCACATTCACACAAAAAATAATAAGAAGATACATTTTTAAGAGTACTACTGAACAACTTAAATATTTCATATAATTGATAATGGATGCTGACCCTTTTAATGTAACAAATAGTTCCTGGTAGAGCACTAGAAAGTGTTCACAAGACTCTGGCTAAATATCAGAGGGAACTTAAGTGTTTCAGAACAAATATGTGCCTTTCAACCAGATAGGCAAAAAGTTATTCTCAAATAACTTCATGAAATATTTAACCCCATTAGTTATTCCCCATTGTATAAAATTCTATTTTCATGCTTTTATTATGACAATGTTGAACTCCAGCCACAGAAACAATTAGTTTTCTGCTTCACTAAATACATCAAAAGTATGGGCATTGAAGCTTTAAAAATTAACAAATTTATTTCCAATGCTTATAAGTGATTTTTATCTAATTATTTCTCAAACACAATCAATATACATTACTACACATTTAATAAAACACCATGCCTCTACCATAATCCTTAATTCATGAAAACCTTCTTAATATTATATTCTTTTTACCAATTTTTTTAAAAGATCAAAGGTATAAATTCATTTATTATGAAATATGTTATCAATGTAATGAATGCAGAAAAGAGAAAAGAGTCATCACAAATACAACCAAAAGATTCCCTTACTTTTGGCTTTACTGGTTTCAGTACACCAGTTCACAGATGTCCCAAAACATATTTCCCAATAGCTTTTGAAATTTTCACTAAAAATAAACTGTATTACACTCATTTTAACTAAAAGGTGTAACAGCTTTTTCTGTCAGAAAGGCTAACTTGAGTGATTGGTTTGACAGGCATCTTTATTAATAGTGAAAACTTACAGAATCTGACAAAATGTATGTAAACATGACATAGAATAAAGTATTTTCTCAAAATTAAAAAATATTGTACTAGCAAAAGTATTTTGAACTTAAAATCCTTTTAAAACACACTAAATAAGGAGCCACCAAGAAAAGAACTGATAAAGCCATTTGATAATTCTTAGTGAGGTGATTTTAATGACACTCCCAGGAACTAAGATACAAGCAGTACATTGTACTAGGCAAGCACACCATCATCCTTCTGAAAGCCAGTGGTTTCTGTCTGACCCAGCTTGCTTCCTGTTGCTGTGATAAAGACCAAGACCAAAAGGAACTTGGGGAGAAAGGGCTTATTGCATCTCCCACGTTGGAGGCCATCAGTGAAATAAGCAAGAGCAGGAACCTGAAGCAGAAATGAAAGGACAGGTCATGGAGGAACACAGCATACTGGCCTTCTTTTCACAGCTTCTCAGCTTGCTTCCTAAAAGAACACAGGACCACCAGCCTAGGAGTGGCACCATGCACAATGGGTTGGGCCCACAATTGGCTGGGTCCACCATGGACTGGGCTGTCCCTCGATCCCTAACCGAGAAAAACTGCTACAAGCCAAGCTGATGAAGGCAATTCCTCAGTTGAGTTGCTGCTTCCCAAGTGACTCCAGTTTGTGCCAACTTGACAGAATCTAACCAGCTCTATGTCTGGTACCAACAAAATTGAATAAGGCCCTAATCAAGCTGCCAATTAATATACAGATCAACATATTATTGTTGACATATAATTTGGAAAATCTGGAAAGGCCTAATTGACATTGCTACAACAGAATTGCTTACATTCTAACAATAATTAACATTCAACTGGGGAACAGTAGTTGTATTAATTAGTGTATTAGTACTAAGAAATATTTAGCTGAGAGAATGGCTCAAGTCATTAAAAGGTATCTTTCCAAAGAGTTATCAAATTTTGTAACACTGATGTCATATTGAACAACTATACACTATAAGAAAGGTTTAAAGAAACATTCAGATTTTTTTGTTGCAGAAAAGTAATATGAATAAAACTTTTAAAAGAAAAGGCATATTCAGATAAAACCATAAAGTACAAGTAAAGCTGAAATACAAACTCAAGGAGATAAAGGAGTAAGAAACATCTGATGGCCAAGAGCCCCTAGTCTTTCAAAACACAATGGCAACCAAACTACGGGAGTAACCCACTTCCACTAAGAGATCTGTTGCTATGAATGTGAAGCAGAGTTCACCTTAACTGTCAGTGTTCACAGTATACTGGAAACAACAGCCTTTGCTACAGTTCATACCAATCAAGAAACTTCCAGGGAGCAACCTAAAAATATACAACACACATTTGCAAATTTTTTTAGCAGATGAGAAAAATGTTTAAAGACTTGAGACTACTGTTCAGTTTTCGGGAGTGTTGTTCTTGTTAGAGGGTGGATGTTTCAATCATCACTATATCCTGTGCCAAACAGTATTTCAAACTCTAGCTATTCAACAAATGCTTGACAAGTGAACAAATGATTAGTTTTAAATTAACTACTGTCCTCTGACATAATTGGTTTTAACCACTGAATAGTAATTTCTCCACAGCTTTTGAACATATACTATTTACAGACATGCTCACAAGTCAAGCCATTTGTAACAGATTTATTTAAATGAGGCAGTTTAAGGGGTAGTGTGAAAATCAATGGGTAACAGTTTATATAGATGAAATCAATGCAAGCTTCTCTGAGGACAACCTTTTTTGTTAATTCTAAGTTAAAATTTTTAAATCAGATTCAGTCACACATTGTGTAATCCTAGAGCAGTGCCAGATTCCAGGCTGCCCAAGGCAACTTTACGTTACATCAAAAAAATCAAATAATTAAAAAGAACGGCACACCTTTTATCCCTGCAGTCACAGGCAACTGGTTCTAAGTGAGTTTGAGGCCAGGCTGGTCTGCAGAATGAGTTTCAGGCCAGCCATCACTAGGTAAGACCCTGTCAAGAATAAAGAGAGCCAGAGTGGGCATCATGACACATACCTGCACAGAAGAAAGAAGGGAGGGTGAAGGACCAAAGTTCAAGGACATCCTTGGCAGTATATAAAACTTGAAGCTAGCCTAGACTAGGTAAGACCTGCCTCAAAAAACAAAAACAAAAAACAAAACAAACAACAACAACAAAAAGACCTTAGGGGTAGGTGTGACCTTAAATATGATACTCAGTGACAACTACTAGAATAATTAGAGTGCCCAGAATGAGCCCATTTTAAAAGTGCAAGTATAATGTTGCTGAGTATTTAATTGCATATAGAAGCTAAATCCATGTATTATACAAAATTGTTACAGATAACTATAGTCAATTATCATGTCTCATTCAGACATGGAAGAAATGTGCTTGAAATTTTTAATTAAAAAGAATCCAAAATCTGAAGCATTCCAAAAAGTGTTTTAAATGTAGAAAATATTTAAAGTAGGACTTAATTTTACTTCTTAGAATATTTTTTCTTCGAAAGGATTTCTTAAAGGTTTATTTTACATGTTTAAGATAATAAAAAGTAATTATTCTTCTAGAAACCCCTTTGCCAATTATTCAGTGGACAACTATTGTGTTTAAATGTCCAGAATTTTTTACCCATTCTTTGATATCAGAACTCCTGTCTCCAACAGAGACCCTAACCCTGACCTTTACTCTACACCCCTAGGGATGAGTTCTCTGCACAGGATAGGCAGAACAACCCACCCTCAGGCCACAGTAAATGCTTCAAAGATAAGCAGGTGACTGACATCTAGCCAGAGAGAGCCTGGAAATTTTGTCCATAGTGGCCATGTCTTTAACACAAGGACAGTGTAGGTCTGGCACAGTGGCCCAACTTGGATCCCAGTGTCTGGAAGGCAGAAGTAGACAGATCTCCACCAGCTCCAGGCCAGCCAAGGCTACCTAAAGAGACCTTGTCTAAAAACAAACAAAATAAAACAATGCAATTCTAGGATATGGTATGGCCATCACTGTTTCTTCTTGAAGAAATCCTGCCAGACATTGAAACTCATATAGCAAAACTGAGTCTAGTGAAGGGAAACTATGAAGTACAGGATCCAAGGGAAATGCTTTGAGCACACAAGCCCTAAAGATGGCATTTGAGCATCAAGTATCCAGTCTGGCCAGAAAAAAAAAGCACCACCTTGGATCCTACCAGTTAACATGCTTTTTGGGGTATGCTGCTTTCCCTTAAACCCCAATGGCTGCTGACTGACACTGTCATTCCAGTAAGGCAAAGGCAGGTGCGGAACGCACAACAAGGTCATCTTACAGACGAGTGATGGCTCAGAAGCGGGGCTGCGGTGGGGCATGCCTTTTGTCCCAGTGCCTGGGAGACAGAGGTGGCCTCTGTGAGTTCTGAGGTCTACAGAGAGAGGTCCAGGACAGTCAGGGCTGCAGAGAGAGACCGCATCTCAAAAACGGAGAGAGACAGAGAGAGAGATGCTCAGAGCCCAGGTTACCCCTGAGGACATTCTGAAAACAAACATTCCAATAAAAATAATACAATCACTCACAAATGTTCATCAATAAGTTGATCTCAGAGCAAAATTTATTAAAGCAGAAGGTTCCCTAATCTTGATATAGCATACTTTTTTCCCTTTACATTAAATATCAGAGGAAAAATTTGAACTGTCACATTTTTCCACCTCTAGAATTTGGCCAGTTTCTGTCCTAGCTATCCTGGAACTCATTTTGTAGACCAGGCTGACCTAGAATTCATAGTTATCTGTAGGGCCTCTACCTCTCAAGTGATTCAATTAAAGCCGTACCCAGCTTTGATAATTGCTTTTCAACTGTTACATGGGGGGTGGAGGGGAGTGCTTCCTTAAAATGTTGCTACACAGGACTCAGAGGCAGGAGATACTCTGTGACTTCAACCCTACCTTGGTCTATAGAAGGAGCTTCAGGATAGCCAGGACTATATAAAGAGACCCTGATTTAAAAAATAAATAAATTAAACCTTGCTACAACTGAACATTTTAATTTAATTGTTTGATAACCCCTGAAAAAAAACTGGATATTTTGCCCAAATATTTCAAGATCTTCACCAATCTCAAAATTGCTGTTTAAGGATTTCTGTAGTAGCCCTTCCCAAATCTGCATGTAGTACAGCTTACAGACTATGATTCCATTAATGAGCATACTAACTTTGACCACACTTGGCACTCAGTTCTGTGAACCGTCCTCAGGATACAACTGTAATGTTAAGAACAACTTGGACTGAGGATCCTTTGTACTTTGAGTTCTACACTAATGAAAGCCCACGCCACTTGACTTTTGCAACAAGTGAATCTGAGCCAGTCCCAGCAGCTTAATTACACTCAATCACCAGCTGTCAATTGATCAGAACAGGCCCAAATAAAGCAAATTTTGGGCAAAACTGAGCTGTTTCTACATCTTATGTCTGTGGTCTGTGAGCTGCTTGCCCACATTGTCCAGCAGGTCTGAGCATCTTCAGCTGCCATTCTATTAAATTCAGATTGTTTTGAGATTTTATTTTAGCAGGAGCTGAGCAAACAAACTGGCTCAGCTCAGGGTTCTCAACAATGATACTACTGACATTTTGGAATTCACAGTTTCTTTATTCTGAAATGTTATCTTGTGCTGTAGACTGTGAGCAGCACGAGCGGCCTGGGCCCACTGCGGCAAGTAGCACCCCTCTCCCTTGGTTCATCTCGGGTACTGTCAAAATCCTCAGGGTGAGGGAATCACATCAGGTCACTAGTTTAGTCCAGTCTAGTCATTTTTGCCTTTTGTTGTTTTTGTACTGGAGACTGAAGCTAGGACCTTGCGAATGGTAGGCAAGCACTCTCTTACTGAGCTATAGCCCCAGCCCACACCAGTTTTTAAGAAGTATACAAAACGTAGAGCAGATAAAAACAAAACAAAAAACAACTAAATGACCAACAATAGCCACCTAAAGTCTGTGTGTTCCTGATATGGATCTTAATGATTCATAAGATTACAAGTGTTTGAGATCTTACTGTTAAAGTCCTTAATACACAATGAAGCCAAAAGATCCTCACAGTCAAAAATACTGTTCTAGATCAAAGTAGCCAATGAATTCCACAAGGCTCAATAGCTGGTAATTACAGAGATAAGACTAAACCATCACAGTTGTTCTCAGCTGAAACCAAAGTTCTGAATTTTAACTCCCCAAAGTCACACAATTATTTCTATTATGGCCCAAGGACACAATCTTTAAGTCACAAAACATGTATAAGCATGAATATCTTTTTTACTACTTTTATATAAAAATATTTAAAATAGACATTTTATATGTTCAAGAATGAGAAACTGATAAACGATAGAAGTAATAGTCTGAAATTAATAGCTAACTTAAGCATATTATAGGGCAATATTTTTTAAAGTTCTGAATCATGGATGATGATAAATTACAAAAAATATGATCCAATTTGTACAAATCCATATTTGTACAAATAATTACTTGTACAGTTAGACATTTATAACCTGACAGAATCAATATCAAAAAGTTCATGGTTATTAATGTGATGGGAGAACTGTTTGATAGGATTTGTCCATATATTTCAATTTTCTAAATGAAAAATGGTTTATGCAGGAACATTTTAGTGTTTCTATAAACATATCTATTTCACGCAGAAACATCATAAGGGAAAAAAAGCAGTGACATCTACATAACAGTAAATGGTGGAAAGGTAAGCAGGAAAGGCCATGGGTTTCCAGGCTCATAATTTTGTAAGATCCAATCCTCCTGAACCAGCTTGCTGGCTCCGTGATGATGTCACAGTGATCTGTGTGGCCTACTCGGTGAAGTAATAACCTCTGACTGACAATTTGTTTCTAAAACCTTGAGATATCACTACTTTGAATTAAACTACAGAGATCAAGAATTTACAAGTTATAGAGTCCATACCATGTGATAGAAAAGGATAAAAAGCAGGAGGCTTAAGAGGTTGCGGGTTTGATTGGGGTGTTTTGGGTTTGTTTTAGGTTTGGTTTGGTTTGAGCTTTTTTGAGACGTTATCTTTCTACATAGAGCTATGTAGACCAGGCTGTCCTTGAACTCACTGAGAACCTCCTTCCTCTGCCTCCAGAGTGCTGGCATTCAAGGTATGGGCCACCCCACCCAACTTGTTTTGAGTTTTTTGTTTGTTTGGGTTTTTTCAGACAACCAAAACCAATAAAACTGGTTGTTCTTGGCTAGCCTGGAACTCTCTAGTAGACCAGGCTGGCCTTGAACACACAAAGCCAGGATTAAAGGTGAGACACCTTGCCCAACTTCTTTTTACTTTTTTACATAAATGACCTCTTTTCCTTTCTATCAGGCTTAGTAAAGGTGCTATCCCGAAAGCCAGCAAAGCAGTCACAACCTCTCACAAAAACACTCTCCATGAACTTTAACCTAGTAAGCCACCCAATACTTGTTAGGTACAAAGTGTTACAGGCACCAAAGGAACATAGAGACAAGACCATCAGCCATACAGTGCAAGAAAAGAAAAGCATGTGACTTGCATCTGTTTTTCATGCACTTTGGTATTCTTCTGTCACACTGCTAGGAAGCAACTACCAGTTTACACTCAGAGAACTCGGTGAGTGTGGTCACATGCTGGAGCATAGCTGACCGCCTTCCCAGCATCCACGCTAATCCATCACAGGCTGCTGCTTTCTGTGCTATTACATCTGTCTGCTTATGACCTGATTCCAAATGTGCCACTCTAACCTTGAAAGCCCTGACCTGGAGAGCCAACAGTTTGCATTTTGTCCTAAGGGCTCTTACTTGTGCCCAGATCCCTGGTAAACTCACAACTTCATTTACCCAGAGTTCTCACAGCCTCAGTGTTACAATCTTTGCTATAGCAAGGCAAATGAGGTTAGCACGATGCACTTCTCATGGCCTGGCCTGCCAGAGTCAACCACTGAGCCTAAGAAGCTGGTATTCTGTCCACAGCATACCCATGCCTCACACATGAAACCAAACCTATACTTTGTTGGATATAACACAAAACTGAGGACATTTAAAACTACCCTGTATTACCTATATAACGAGTTTCCCTATCTATACCATAAGCGTTTCTAATGTTTTTACAACCAGCATGTAGTACAGTATGGAGAACAATCTTCATAAAAAGTGTTTTTTAAACTTTTCAATTTAAATGTTCTATCTGCTTACTCTTGGCTCTGATAGCTAGAGAGTACAAAAACAGATGCCACACAAAACTGCTCAATTCCAAACCCCGGATTATGCCACAGTCTACCCTTGACTTCTGTTTTTAATGACATAAGTGTTTTATCATTTGGACATATAACTCCAAAACCTCATGGGATCGACAAACTGGTGGATTCATAGATTCAAAACTGGTGAGATGACATTATCTGGAGATGATGCACAAGGAGGTTAGACAACGTAGAACCTGTCTTTGAAAAGTAGGTCGTATCCCTGATGCCTGTCTCTGTCTCCCTGAAAGGGCAGCTTCACCGGTAAGCCTACTTGCTGCCATGATTTTCTGAGTTAACACAGACCATAGCAATGGCGGCAGCAAGCATGTACTGAAACATCTGAAACTGTGAGCCAAAAGAAATCCTTCCTTGTTTCAGGATGTTTTTGTATTTTGTCACACAAACAAAAAGTAACAGAATGGAAAACAAGTAAATGCTCTAAAGTTATAATTGGGGAAAGGCAGGTTTTGAATTGCAATGCCACTGTGTAATAGTCAGCAAGGTGCATTTTTTTTCTTTTTTTCTTTCTGGGACTCATTCACTCCAACTATAGTCTAATGTTTTAACTTAATTTACGACTTTCAGTTCTAAGAATGCTTGAAACTGCGTCTTCTGTTAAACTTGGGAAGGTCCACGGACACAGATTCTCCAGCAAGAATGTACACGTGTCCATGCCATCACAAGCCCTAATTGGCTCATGACACAAAACCGGCTACCGAGCCCTTGGGAGTCAAAGATCAAAGTCAAACGCGGTTTGTTTAACAGCCCCCAAAGGTTGCTGTATAGATCCTCTGAGTGTCCTCCGATCTAAGTTGGGATTCTTGGGGTAAAATCTCCAGTGGTAGAAGAAAGCAGTGTTCTAGACATCAGAGACCTTATTCCAGACCCCTCAGGTTTCAGTGTGGAGCCCAGGGGGCGCCAGCGCTTTGCCCCACATCCTATAGCAGCGAGGGGAGGCGACAGCAGCGAAGCCGGCAGGCCCAGTTACCTGAGTCGGTCACCCCGGCGTGCATCAGTCTGACCTCCAGCCGCTGCCGGTCCCCGCCCGGCCTGCCCCGCACCACCTGCCGCAGGAGCAGCCGCACGCGCCGCGAGGCCACCTCGCCGAGGCCGCCTGGGGCTCCGAGGAGGAGGAGGCGGGACTGCATGGTGCAGGTAGCACTGCAGGGGACCTCCAGGGTCGGCAGCGTCCCGGGACACGGCTGGAGGCGGTTCGCCGAGCGGGACAGGAAGCGGCGGGGAGGCGGGTGCGCCAGAAACTCCTTCCCCCGGCGCGCCGGGCTCCGCGGTGTGGGCCCGGCCCGGCGCGGAGGGCAGGTCGAGCTCCAGCCGGTGGGATCGGCCACCCGGGCCCAGCGCGCCGCCCCAGGCGTGGTCACCTCCCCGGACAATCCCGAGCTGGTCAGATGCCAAAGACCTTTAGCACACTTCAGCGCTCTCCCTGATCCTTTCTTGGCTGCTAGCCCAGTATGTTATGATGTACTGTGGGCTTTCCCTCAATGCTGCTTCAAATCTTTTTTTTTTTTTTTTCGGAATTGAGAAAACACACGGGAGATTATAGAATTCCACCTGTTTTAGCTCGTTGCCATCTTCCCAGGGTTTCCATGCAACAGGCTTTGAAAGCCTCCGTCTGCGTCTTTTTAGCCTTCCTTTGTTGCTCCTGTTTCATCGTCTTCCAGACTGTAAATGGAAACTTTACATTATAATGGTACATGAAAACGTTTAACTATCAGAAACAACCGCTTTACAGTCGGGCTACAAGGCAAGAGTTATATAAACATAATTTATGTCTTTAGTGAGCGAAAAGTAGGACGCTGGCTAAGGCTCCCTCCCTTCCCTGCATTCCAAAAGCAGAGGCAGTCTTCTGTAAAGCAAAAGGAGCCTGATGCGATTGTGCTGCATCCCCAAAATATCAAGAGTGAACTAACCAAAGCAAAAAGGTTTCAGTGAAGTTCTGCACGATGAAATCAAGCAAATCGGATGCAGGCCTCACTCTGAAAGAATGACCTTGCCAATTCTAGACCTACCAGTATCTTACATCTCTATTGAACACCCACCTCCCAAGGGCCTGAACTTGGAGTAAGTGTTGAGAAGAAAGCAGCCAGGAGGACACTGTGAGGCGGAAGTCCGGGCTGAGTAAACAGCTCTTTGTGTCTCTTGCTGAGGAAATTGAACTTGAACTTAAAGGGAGGATTGGGCTTCTAAATCTTAGAGAAAGTGAAAATAAAGGTAGTAAATATTTAAGTTGTCAAAACAACATTATTCCAAGGATACGTTCTCATTTGCTATTTAGTCACAACCACTCTTGTTGAGTGTCAAACCCTGGACAAATGTGCCTGTTAACACATCAAAGCTGACGGTAATTCGCCATAGTCCATCCCAGTTATGGGATCATCCTGGCTAGTGTACCTTGCCCTCTACTCTGAACTCTCCAACCCAAGGGCTGATCTGCCCTTACCTCAGCTGCTCTTCCCTTTATAATCCAGCTATTTTGACTGCTCTAGGGCTTTCTTTTGGTATCCTGGCCTCTTGGCTCCTGTCTCTACCCTCTGCCCTCCCCACTCTTCTCACATGGCTCATTCAGCTGGTCATGTCCATTCTGGACCCTGCCATGTGCCTCTGCCTCTGGCTGTTTTCTCCCTCATATCTAGAGTAAACCTTCTCCATCATGCGTAAGTGCACTCATTTCCTCCTTTTACTTCTTCTTTTTTTTTTCTTCACTCAATCCCTATATGGCTTGGGAAAATGACACATATAGCATATAAACTTACAAAATGCTTCTCTCACTTTGAGCCTGAGATGGTTGATCTTTATTATGGTCAACTAGACTGGATCTAGACTCAGGGAAGACACACGATTCTATGCTGTCTTATGAGGGCATCTCAAAGAATGATTTACTGGAAGGGGCAGACCCTCCCACCCAGAGCGTGAAGAAAGTTTATGCCAAGAAAACTTAGGCATAAAGAGTTTGAAGGAAAAGCAGTGCTCTTGTTTGCCTGCCCCCCCCCCCCCTCGTGCTGGTGAGTGCCATACTTCACCGCCATCAGAACCCGGCTTCTTGTCCCCCTACATAGACTGAAGACCAAGCGGCTTGACAGGAATGTTCTGGGCCTTCACCTCCAGCGTGGGAATGCTGAAGAACCCATCCTGTGCAGCTGCCAGCTTCTTAGCCTCTCCAATGTGGGGACAACCACTGTTGGATTGCCCGGTTCCTGTTGTACAAACTAGTTTAATCTCCTTTCTTAAATATATATCCATTCTGTTCTGGAGAATCATGACTAATACAGAGCACATGCTCTATGTCAAGAACTGTGCAAAACATTTTAACTAACAGTCTTATTTCACACAGTTTCATGGATATGAGGTGTTATTACCTACTGTTTTAGATCGAATTATTATTGCTGTGATGAAACACCACAACCAAAAGCAGCTTTCAGGGAAAGGATTTATTTCAGCTTCTACTTTCTGGTAACAGTCCATCACTGAGGGAAGTCAGTGCAGGAACTCCAGGAACCTGGAGGCAAGAGCTGAAACAGAGGCCATGGAAGGAGGCCACTTATTTTTTAGCTTCCTCTGGCTTCTTCAGCCTGCTTTCTTATAAACCAGGGGTGGCCTCACCCACATGGGCTTGTCTCTCTTACATCAATCACTAATTAAGAAAATGCCCCACTGGCTTGCCTACAAGCATGACATTATTAAAGCTTTTCTCAATTGAGACTTAAATTGATGCAAAACTATCCAGCACACCTACATTTTAGAGATGAAGAAATTGAGGGTCTGTTAAATAGTACAGTGAAGACATCATGATCTAACCTCAGAAGGTCTCAGCCCACACCACACAGAATGTGCGTACAATCCCAAGCAGTTTAACAAAACAAATGTTCTACATGCTGTTAGAGCCAAGGCAATGGAGAGATTGAGACAGTCTAGCACACTCAGCCATTTTACATTTATTCAGCAACTGTTCTCTAAGCAGCCCCTTGCTAGGCACTGTGAAACAATGGGTTCATATCAGGTATAGAAAGCAAACATTCCAACAGACTTACGTAGAGTGATGTGTGCAAGATTTACGCTCAAAGCACTCAAACAATGCTACACCTAGGAAAGGCTGGTCAGGTTTCACAAAGAATGTAATGTTTGAAATCATTCTTCAAAGATATGCATGAATAGGTCTGTCTTTCCAGAATATTCAGTCAGAGAATTTGTTGCTGGTTATTTATATAAAAACACAAAAGACATACTACCAAAAGAAAAAAGAAAAAGACACACTACATACTAAAGCTGACTTTTTAAAAACCTACTGAGGGCCTGTGAAATGGCTCAACAGGTAAACATACTTGCTACCAATCATGATGACCTACGTTTGATCCCTAGAGCACACAGGGTAGAAGAACAGACTCCTCCAAGTTGTCCTCTGATCTCTATACATAAGCCATAGCCTATGCACACACACGCACAAATAAATGTAGTTAAAACACTGAAACCAAGACATCATGTCAGTTTACAGGAAGTTATGGCATATAAAGTAAGAGGAAACGTCATATAAGTTAAGAGAAAATTGTTCTGATATGTATAAAAAGTGAGTTGGAAGCATGATTTCAACATCAATGGAGTCACATAGACTTAGCCATATATCAGATATTGTTAAAAACTATATTACTAATATTATTATTATTATTTTGGTTTTTCAGAAACAGGGTTTCTCTTCGTAACAGTTCTGGCTGTCCTGGAGCTCACTTTGTTGCCAAAGCTAGCTTTGAACTCACAGAGATCTGCTTGCCTCCTTATTGTTGGGATTAAAAGTGTGCACCACCATGTCCAGCTGCTAAAAACTATTTTTTATTGTCTTATACTTTGTACATGGAAAAACCTAGGACTGTGGGGAACAAATGATTTACATATGTACCTGTCAAGATGTTTAAAGCCTCAATTTTTATGAAGAGAAGTTTAAATCCAAGAGCCACACACATGAGTAATTATCAAATGGTTGATGATAAGTGAAAGATGAAAAGAAAAAGAAAATCAAAACTAATTTAAAGATTGTGATTCAAAGAAAACCAGATTTTGAAGAAGAGGGATGTCACTTTGAGAAAAGTTGATTTGGAAACAAAAACATTCGCAGTTAGACGTGTGAGTGGAACAGAATATGGACTGGTGCCTCTTTAGACAGATCTGGATCCTACTTTCTAAGTCTAGTGAGAGAAAATACCCTTCCTAACATCGTGTTACCATAGGCCATTGATTCTTGGACTATTTGCCATTGTATCATATGAATTATTTCTTTACTCTACTGAGAGTTGTCTATTCTTACTGCTCAAAGAATATCCACAAAAAAATTAAAAAATAAAAAAGCAAAGTATATCCACTAGCTGATACATGAGGATATAAAAATTGGTAGCTTTTGGCTTTTCAGCTAAGATCCAAGTATGAAGCACAAACAGCGTACATAATAATGAGGTGCCACGTGATGTGTGTATGTGTCTCTGTGTGTGTCTGTGCACCTATTTTTAAAGAGAAGAGGAATAAGCTCGTCCATGTGTGATCACTTGAAGTGAGGTGCAGGGTATGGCAGAGGAAGCAGCCGAGTGCTGGGTGTGACGGCACTGAAGAGAACAGACAGGACAACGGAAGGGAAAGGCACAAACACACTCTCCGTGCTCGTGTTGAATGTGTTCCATGAATGGGAGAAAAGGCATGGGAGAAGGTCTGTGCTTCCCTGAAATGGACTGGAGCATATAACTGAGAATAGCAGCCTCCAGAAAGCTGCCGTGAATAGGAACAAATCTCCAGGATTTTCAGCTGACAACTTAAAGAATAAATTGAACCTGACAAGATGACACCCTCAGGAGACAGAGATGTGAAAAGAGACAGCAGAGTGGCTTAAAGGGTGACTTTGGAGCTGCCTTGGCAACTAAGATGAGCCATGAGGAACTCAGAGTATGTGGCAGAGCTAACCCAGGCAGCTGCCATCTTCTTTTGCTCAGCATGGCTGTCAGTGGCCTTTGTCTTTAGATCCGATGGCTCTGCAGGCACCAACCACAATTATTGTAGAAAAGCGTGTGAGCATTCAAACTGAAATGTTCCACATTCTCTAAGCTCCTAAGCAGACAGACATCAGTTGATGCTCATAAAGATGGAACTCGAGGACACACAAGTCAAGAGGACTAGATGGTGAATGTGCTTGAGGAAGGATGAACGGTGGGGGCGGGGTGGACCCACCGATCACTCCCACAGAGGAAAATGATCAAGTTCTGAGAAGTGCCAGCCACCGCTACATGCCTGGGAAGAAGAAATGTTTGATAAAACCTGGACAAACTGCCCTGCATGCTTCTGCAAGCCCCCTTTATACTGTGCCTAGATTACCAAGAAGGAGAAGGTTGCGGACCTCCAGGTGGAAATGGCTGAGAGGACGAACATCATGAGGATTGTGCTCACTACCCTGGGTGATCTCTAAGGACAACATGTGGAGCAAAGCCCAGTATTTTTCTCCTCCGCAGCCATCTACTGGTCCATATATATGGTCCTAAAGTGAAGGGGCAGCGCTTCTTGGGTCAAGTCTGGAGGCAGAATCCAGGAGGCAGGTGCTTCCTTACATGCCCTTCCTGAGCAGAGCTCAATACCCTGAGTGCCAACCACTCCACAAAGGAGAAAGTGAGCATTGGTGACAAGGTCAGCTATACTGTGAAGCCCTCCCCAAGGATCATCACTGCTGCACACCCTAAATACCAGTGTGTGTGGCCAAAGCCATGAAGAATGCAGCTGATTCGTAGGGCGTCGGGAGAACTTTATATTAAAGATGTCATATGCTATGAATTTTTTTCAACTGATAGGAGAAAGAGGCTCTCCAAGATGATATGACCAAGATCTGAGCTGATGAAAAGGCTGAGGAATGTTGCAGACAACAGACTGACTTTGTAGTCCTGAGCTTCCCAGTGGTTTCCAACATGGCACCCAACAGTGTCATTATTCACTATGTGTTAATAGGACTGTGCTCCTGGACAAGGTGTATCACATTGACCTGAGTGCTCAATATAAGATGGAACCACAGATGTAACCCAGTCCTTAACTTTAGTTTTATTTATTTATTTATTTATTTATTTATTTATTTATTTATTTATTACAATTTCTTCACTTTGTGTCCCTTTTGCAACCCCCTCATCTCTTCCCAGTCTCGCTCACCTTCCCTCTTCTCCCCCTATGCTCTTTCCCCTAGTCCCCTGATAGGGGAAGACCCTCTCCCCTTCTATCTGACTCTAGACCCTTATCAGGTCTCATCAAGGCTGGCATAGCCAAACTTTGGGCAGAGTGCTGGAAACCTTATGGAAGAAGGAGGGACATAGAAAGACCTGGAGGGGACAGGAACTCCACAAGGAGAACAACAGAGCCAAAAAACCTGGGCCCAGGGCTGCCTGCAGAGACTGATACTCCAAGGACCATCCATGGAGAGGACCTAAACCCCCTGCTCAGATGAAGCCCATAGGCTGCTCAGTTTCCAAGTGGGTTCCCTAGTAAGGGCTACAGGGGCTGTCTCTAACATGAACCCAGTGGCCAGCTCTTTGATCATCTCCCCCTGGAGGGGTGGGGGTGCAGCCTTGCCAGGCCACAGACCTTAAATTTTATGATCTCTGTGGTCTGAGACCAATGCTTCAAACATGTCTTCAAAGACTACATGTTTTGAGCGTGGTTGTTTTTTCAACTAGAACATCCTAGGCTCCTCTGCTCATAGGATTCTTGCAGGATTGTGGCCTAGATTATAATCAGTCATGTAACTGGGTATAGTTTGATTTGTTTCTTTGTTAGTGTTCATAAAGGTCCTTGCACCATCTGTTACAAAGCATCCTCAAATGAGCCCTGGGAAACTGGCATGATTGTCATTGATAAACTGGGATATAAAGAACACATCCTGACGATTCCTGTCAAAACTAGGTATAGTTAAAATAAACCAGGAAACTGATATTTGAACCTCTGATTTTGGTTGTAATACAGAACAAACTGATAGATGTGGGTTCACTTATAGACAAAAGGGTTTGCCTGGCTCAACAGTCATCCCCTGACCTGCAGGAGTGTGATGGGAAAGGAAGGACAGAAACGAAACACCATGAAACTCTCCAGCAACCCACCAGAGAGATGCAGTCCATCTCCAAACAGCGTTCACAGCCTCATGCACTTCCTTTTAGTGGAAATGTCCTGGGGAAGAAAGCCCCATGGCATATTTTTCTTCCTCCTCCCTGATTTCCTTTTTCACTTTAAAAACACTAAAAGGAAATGAAAATCTTATCCATTTTGATATTTTCTTACAAATAGTCTTCTATGTTTTTTTTGTTTGTTTTTTGTTTTTTTTTTTGTTGTTTTTGACAGAGTCTGCCTATGCAGTCCTGACTGTCCTGGAACTTACTCTGTAGAACAGGCTGGCCTCAAACTCAGAGAATCACCTGCCTCTGGCTCTGCTTCTGCCTCCTGAGTGCTGAGATGAGAGGTAGTTGCCACCACCACCTGGCCTTTTGTGAACTTTTCATTGTTGAGGATGAGCCAAGCACAAAATTGCTACCTAAGAAGAGAGTTCCTCACACAGCCAAAGACTTGACAAGGGGCGACACCCAAGCCCTGTGGCCAGTGAGGATAAACCAACAAGCGCTCCATGATGGTCATATTCTAGGTGCTGGTACATCACTCGAGGTTACCTTGATGCTCACGAGACCCCAATTATGATCAGTAAATTAGAATGTAAAAACTCTGGAAAAAATGTTTTTAATTTAACGGCGTATGAGGGCCATCCACATACTGTTCACATGAGTAACTCAGAAAAGTAAATGGTGGGGTAAAAGCAAAGCATATTTTCCTTCAGTATCTTCTTATTAGATCACAAAACTGACAAGTTCAAATGAACAGGTGCTATTTTTGTAATTCAAAAGAGAAAAGAGAGAAAAGTGGAAGAAAAGGAAGAATGTCTTGTACCATCATACCCACGCTCATAGTCTCAACAAATCTACAGATCTGCAGCTCCATAAACAGGCCTGTGTGAACACCTGTGGGCGGCAGGTGCTTTCTTCATCCTCTTTGTCCTGGAATTCCCATTTCAGAAACAGACAGCACCATTTAAATCAGTGATCTCTGCCCTCCCCCATCTCGTTTACTTTGTAAAGAACAGGATTTACATGCTGGCGAGGTGCCTCTGTGGTAAAGAGACCTAGCTGCTCTTGCAAAGGACCCAGGTTTGGTTCCCAACACACCCATATGGCGACAATCTGTAACCAGCCACACACATGGTACATATACACACATGCAGGTACACACTCGTGCACATAAAATAAAACACACACACACACACACACACCTCTAAAAGATCCCTCTTATGTCTCTGTACTCCAGAGTACATAGGTGACCAGGCTCCCACCACGTGAAGGTCTTCCATTACCCTTCAAAGACTTACAGAACGGATCATTTGAATCAATAAGTAAAACCAAATCAAAATTTAAATGTCCATCAGGAACTCAGCCATCTATCAAATTTGTTCTTGAGAGAAAATTGGATGTAGCAAAATAATAATAATAATAATAAAGATCTTGAGACCTCTGAGGGAGGGGTTGTAGGAGGCCTTTGAGCATGAGAAAGGTAGAAATACAAACCCTTATCAAAGTCTTGCCTATGAGAACCCAGTCTGGGCCTCCCTGAGTCCCATATCAACCCATACTTTTCCTTTCCCAATACAGTTGTGAACAGCAGACCACTTAGAAAATGCCTAATAGCACAAATTGTATTGCTTAACATAAGAAAAAAAATGTTACACTCAGACAATCTTTGCTGTTGTTATTGTTATGGTGTATGTAAGGGAGAGAGGCCAGAGGGAAATGTTGGGGACTAGATTCTCCCCCTCTACGTTATAGGGTTTATCAAGACTGCACAGTGAGCATCTTCACCTGCTGAGCCATCTCAGCAGCCCCAGCAAGATAAAGTGCCTTTGTAATAAAGACGCGAGCAAGCTAAGAGGATTATCTTATACATTGCAGAGGATGGGTGTGGAAAGTTGTATAGTTACTCTTGGATGCTCTGTAACAACCTATGTCAGAGACCTAGAAGTATTTTATACTCCTTTATGACTCTAGCTAGAGGAAATAAAGATGTTCTAAAAATTTGGGGATAAGAATGTTTTATACAAAATTATTTAAAACCTTAAAATCCCGAAAATTATTTAATAGGAATAACTAACTGAAGTAAATTTATAATTCTTCAGTCATAAAATCTTTACAATAGTATGACTGAGGTATTCAAAAACAAAATTATACAGCTAGCATGATTCTAAATTTTTAAATAACCATAAGTATCTGTTGAATCTCTTGATGTTTCAAACTGTTTCTATTATGGGGTTGGAAAGATGGCTCTGTGTTAGGAAACTTTGCTGTCCCTAGTTTCATTCATAGCACCTGTGCTAGGTAGCTCCCAACTCTCTGTAATGCCGAACAAGCAGGCCTGACACCTTCCTCTGGCCTTCTCAGGGACACACACACCACACACATACATACATGAAAAAATTTTAATTTTTTTCTACTATAACCATGCACTTACTAGATTTGGAGTGTGGGGGGAATAAGAAAACAAGAGGGAAACCATTAGTTTTACTTCCACACAGAGAGAATTGTTGACTTCTAAATCCATGAATTGAGGAGGATCTATTATCTGAACAATGCCAGATACCTGAATAGTCTTGTTTCTGAATTCGTACATCCTAAAAGCTGTACCAAGTTAGTTACTGGGAAAAATAAGAAACTCCCAAAGAAACAGATTCTATTTTCTGCCAGATGTGATGGCGCATTCCTTTAACCCCAGCACTTGGGAGGCAGAGACAGGTGAATCTAATGATGAGACCCTATCTTAAAAAAAAAAAAAAAGGAAGAAAAAAAGAAAAGAAAGTAAATAGAAAGGGAAACAATTCTACTTCCTGATTCTTCTTGTTTTTCTTTTTCTTGTAAGAAACTTCTCTACAAATATAAGAATTTGAAAGAAATGTGTGTCCAGATGCTTTGAAAGAACCTTGACTTGGATCCTGAAAAGAATGAGTGCAGACAGAATATAAATATCACCCCGGATTGACTCAATCCTCATCCTGTTCAGCCATCTGGCTGTTTATTACATGAGTCTAGAGCTCTGGAGAAAGTGTGGGCTGAGATGCAAATACTCATGTCATTAGTGTGACAGTTGAAACATGGAACAGGGATTTTACCCTTCGGCACATGTGGCAGAGTCTGCAGGCATCTTTGATGTCCCTGACTAGGCATGTGCTGTTTCTGGCATCTCAGCAGATGAAGTCAGAAATGCTGTCAAACAACCTGCAGTGAACAGGACAAGCCTTGACCACTCAAAAGATAATTAGAGCACCTACCATGTCAGGAGTCTCTACATTGAATAATGCCAACCTAAAGGAAGTATAGCTAATTCAAAGAAGAAACTCAGCTTGTCCGTTCTCCTTCAAATCATACTTTTTCATTTTTCTCCCATACCCCCTTTCCTATCAATAGCAACTTACGTTATAGCGAGTGTGCTGACACACATATGAAACCCTAGCACTCAGGAGACTGAGACCAAAGGATTGCTGTGAGTCCAAAGAATTGCTGAGTCCTAGGCTACCCTGGATACATAGCATCAGGCCAGCCAAATGCACTGAACAGTGAGACTAGCATCCATTTTAATTTTTTAGGCAAATTAGAAATCTTTGGTCCTCCTTCAGTGTTCATACTTCTCAAATACAGGCAAATTCCATCCAGATGTAATACTTTCACATCCACATAATCCCTTCCCCTGCAAAAAAACCTTAGTTTAGGATTGTTTTTCTGCAGAAGCCTCCTGATGACTTTAAAAAAAAAATTCTCTCTTATGTGTTTTAGTAGAAACTTCCTAAAATGTGAATCTTGTGCTATTTATGGCATGAAACAATTCACCTTCCCCTCCCCGCCCTCTCCCCCCCCTCCCGTCTTGCCCTTAAGATTAGTGGGGCACTGGTGATGCACACCTTTAATCCCAGCACTTGGGAGGCAGAGGCAGGCAGATTTTTGAGTTTGCAACTAGCTTGGTCTACAAAATGAGTTCCCAGGACAGCCAGGGTTACACAGAGAAACCCTGTCTCGATATCAAGTGGCTGAGAAACACTTAAAGAAATGCTCAAGATCCTTAGTCATCCAGGAAATGCAAATCAAAACGACCCTGAGATTCCGCTTCACACCGGTCAGAATGACTAAGATCAAAAACTCAAGGGATAACACATGCTGGAGAGGATGTGGGAAAAAGGGAACCCTCCTCCATTGCTGGTGGAAATGTAAATTTATACAACCATTTTGGAAATCAATCTGGTGCTTTATTAAAAAATTAGGAATAGTGCTATCTCACGATCCAGCTATATCACTCCTAGGCATATATCCAAAAGATGCTCCACTATTCAATAAGGACATTTGCTCAACTATGTTCATAGCAGCTTTATTTGTAATTGGTAGAGTCTGGAAAAAACCTAGATGTTTTTCAGCTGAAGAATGGATACATAAATTGTGGTACATTTACACAATGGAACACTACTCAGCAATTAAAAACAAGGAAATCATGAAATTTGCAGGCAAATGGATGGAACTAAAAAAAAATTAATAATAATCATCCTGAGGTAACCCAAAAGCAGAAACACACATATGGTATATACTCATTTATAAGTGGATATTAGACATATAATATAGGATAAACATACTAAAATTCTAAAGTCCTAAAATACTAAAGTCCTAAAATACTAAAGTCCTAAAGAAGCTAAACAACACGGAGGACCCAAGGGAAGAGGCTGAAACCTCATTCAGAAGGGCAAACAGGATAGACATAGGAAGTAGGAGAAGACAGGGAATAGGACAGGAGCCTTCCACAGAGGACCTCTGAAAGACTCTACCCAGCAGGGTATTGAAGGAGATGCTGAGACTCATAGCCAAACTTTGGGCAGAGTGCAGGGAATCTTATGAAAGAAGTGGGGCATAGAAAGACCTGGAGGGAACAGGAGCTTCACAAGGAGACCAACAGAACCAAAAAACCTGGGCCCAGGGGTGTCTGCAGAGACCGATACTCCAACCAAGGACCATTCATGAAAAGGACCTAGAACTCCTGTTCAGGTGAAGCCCACAGGCTGCTCAGTTTCCAAGTGGGTTCCTTAGTAAGGGGATCAGGGGCTGTCTCTGACATGAACTCAGTGGCCAGCTCTTTGATCACCTCCTCCTGAGGGGTGCAGTCTTGCCAAGCCACAAAAGAAGATGATGCAGCCAGCCCTGATGAGACCTGACAGGTTAGGGTCAGATAGAAAGGGAGGAATTCCTCCCCTATCAATAGACTAGGGGAAGGGCTTAGAGGGAGAAGATGGAGGGTAGGTGGGACTGGGCGGAGATGGGGGGGGCAATAGCTGAGATACAAAGTGAATAAATTGTAATAAATAATACTAAATAAATAAATTAATTTTTAAAAATAAAATACAGGAAATCTGGGGTTTAGAAACTAAAGATATATATTTGGTTTATATATGTACATATATGATATATATGCACATACATTATATGAATATATTCCTCTCATAGTCATTATTCTTACACCAGGCCAACTTTCAATCCCAGGGAAGCCATTCATGACTTTTTCTAAGTCAACTTCCCAGTTGCATTATCTTAGAATACCAGATGTTTCTCCTTTAGACTATTGAAACAGCGCTGGGTGCATGGCGCACGCCTGTGATCCCAGCACTCAGGGAGGCAGAGACAGGCAGATCTCTGTGAGTTTGAGGCCAGCCTGGTCTAAATGAAACAAGTCCAGCACAGCCAAGGCTACACAGAGAAACCCTGCCTCGAAAAAAAAAAAAAAGAGGAGGAGGAAGAGGAGAAGGAGAAAGAGAAGGAGGAAGAGGAGGAGATTAAGCAGCACTGTAGTCTGCATTGGTGAGATTAGTTGAATGACAGCTGTCTTTCCACTGAGGCATGACCCTCCACCAGAGTGGAAGCTCCATCTTCCTGTGTTTTGCCTTGTGGTGGTCACAGCAACTGTAAAGGTGACTTCTTCAGAGTAGAAGCTCAGTATATGTTTATTGAGTTGGTCTACTGGTGAAGGTCTAAAAGCCCTGTGATTCCCAACACTGAAGCAGGAGGACTGCCTGAGCTGAAGAGTAAATGTTTGTTGGCTGGACTCTAAGCGCTGTGAATAATATGTCAAAGCCCTTAGTACAACTTCTGATTTGTAATAAGTTATCAGCAAAACTAAGCCATTATTTGTAATTAACATTCCCAAAGGCATTTACTATAAAAAAAATTAATACCATTCAATTATTATTCCTCGGATTTTTGGGAACGTCTGATATAAACTAATTCTTTTGAAGATTTAGATAATAAACATGAAAAAGGAAAACATTGGCCAAGGATTCGTGAAAGAATGGAGATATTAGAACAAGAAAGACTGGAAATACTTCAATTTATTTATTTTTTATCTAGGATTTTTTTAAATAAGAAACTTAAAATTATAAATTTGTTTTTAGTTTAGTTTAGTTTGTTTGTTTTGTTGGGATGAAAGAGCCAAGGCTGGCCTTGAACTCAGTAAATCTGCTTCAGTACCCTGAAAGCTAGGATTACAGATATGAGAAACCAAGTTTGCCATTTCAGTGTCTTTAAGGTACCATATAGCTTCTTGAAACTCCTCCAGCTTCGGGAATATTGTGATGTCTTTGTCAAGGTCTCTTCTC